>OZ010583.1:619491-1219491 GCA_963932145.1 Acanthosepion lycidas | reverse complement strand
TAGTGACACTGGGCCTTATCTAAATTACTGGAGAAGCTGGGTTCAAAATCTTGGAATCAGGAAATCTGGTGGCAGCTGATGTAGATTTCAGAGGCACTCAATGTGGGTTCTCAGCCTAAAGTCTCTGAGCTCCCTGAAGCCATCTGCACTTCGGTCCAAAACTGGTGTGGGACCAAAGGGTTCTGGAGAGTGGTGATTCCCCAATTTTCATTAATTTCAATAAAGGTATTTTTGTTTCCTTAATCAACTTTCCAAATTTGGAGAATTATCCACCTTCCTTGGGAATAGCCAGGCATTGCGCCTCTCTTAACTCCAAATGGCTTCACTTCACACAGGCAGGACTAAATTCTGCCCCTTCCTCCGCGGTATTCTAACTCTGCCCATTTCTCAGGGCTGGCATAACTGTCTTTGTGACAAATCTAATTTTTAAAGTTAGGAGAAAGAGTGTGGTTTATTCTCCTGATTAATTTCAATTCTCTGATTCTAACCTGTGTAAAAATACAAACTAGACCACCTTTTCAGTTTAACCTTCTCAGCAATAGATAAAAATTATTCCCAATTTGTTTTGTCAATGATTTTCATTGACAAAACAAATTGGGAATAATGTTTACCTAAATTCTCAACAAAGTGACATATTCTTTTCCATTCTTGGTGAGATCACCTGCCTGTTATGATGGATTGAATTTTTAACCCTAACACTTTCAGTGGGTTCATTCTCTGTTTTCATTTCTCAATTTGTTTTTGCTGATGAAATTATAAATTCCTGTCTGCTTCTGTTTTGGTCAACGATGTGCTTTTCAAATTTCCCCATAAAGATAAAACCATTTCCCAATTTGCTTTACTCACATGCCAGATTCTCAATAGATAAAAAACATTGTTTCAATTCATAAGGGTGAGGCAACCCAAATGGCCTTTTCTTCACTTCCACATTACTAGGGAAAATGTCTTCCATTCTCTCTATCTTCCAGTTTATATTCCATTTTGCTTTTAACCCTTTTTCTACTTAAAATTAATGCTTAACCACCTCACAGTCTTAGTGTCACAGTAGAAGGCTAATAGAAGGATCAGATGGTTTGCCAGAGTTCTTAAAAGCAGGAATATTTATTATAAAGTTTAGAGAGAACAGGAGCCAGTTAAGGAGCATATTTCTTAAAGAATACCATGCTTTTTGGGGGAATCTAGTTTAGTGATGATAGCAGGAATCCTGGATGAAGTTATATGTATATTTCTCAATAGAGACTCAGTTCTAAGTGGGAATTCAGGCAAAAATAATCCAGATCAGTCAAGAGTAGAATTTGAAGAGAATTTAAGAGAAAAACATTCTGCTTTATCAATGAAAGAAGTTCACCCTTCAAATTAAGTGAAGAGAGGAGGAATAAAAGACTTACTCTTATTTAAGATACAATTAAAGAGCTGCCAGTAGTCATGAGAGCCAAACTTGTTAGAAGCTATGAGGTATCTCATTTTATCCGCAAAGAAAGACTTGGCCACTTTGAAGACGTGTTTATAATTGTTATGAGCAGACACAAATAGGTTTCTTTTGTGATTGGAACTATCACACTGGAATATCCAGAAGTGATTCCTGTGGGCTATAGCAACAGAACAGGCTGGTGTGAACCAAGAAGAGTGTGGTTTCACTTGATCTTTTAGAGAAGGAACAAAAGCATCAATGTTAGAAGAAAGTAATCTCTGTTGCACAATTCTCAATTGGAAGGTTAAGAATCTCAGTTCAAAGGACATCTTAAAGAAAGTCACAAAATGAATCTCAATCAGTACACTGGTAACAGACCAAAGTCATGTGAATAGGAGGTTCTTTTCTAATAACAGAAATTACTATGTGATCCGAATTGCCAAGAGGACAGAGTTGTGACGTTCAATAAGAGCTAAGGAACAAATTGAGTAAAGAAGTATGTGGATAAAATTTACTAGGGAAGCAAGTAGGGAAATCCACTATTTGACTGAGAGACTGAGCAACAAAGATTTAAAGTATGAATGCCAGAAACATCAGAATGCCAAGCCACTTGATCTGATGAGCATTAAAATCACCAAACACAAAAATGTTTGGAGATGGATGTAGAGAGAGAATTTAGATTGTCAGAAATTTTGTTTATTACAATCCTGAGAAGGAGAGTGATAAAGGAAAAAGAGATAGCTAACAGAGTGCAATGTGACACTATTTAGATATGGTAATTGGCTAACTAATTAATCATAGAAATTAAAACAGATATAGGCATTTTTAAAGTGGAAAAAGAAAAAGCTATCACGAAAGATAGACTGATTGACGTTAAAAGAAAGATTTTATTTTATTTACAAAAAAGCCCGTGGAGAGAGCCGTGTGTGACATCCTGTCAAGTTAATTTATGTCTCGCCACGGAAGATAGAAAGAAAGACAAATATGGAAAACCGTGCCGGTCATAAAAATTTCATCTGGAGACGAATGCCGATACAGACAGGGAGAATCAATGTTAATTATCTTTCCAAAATATCGTTTATTTTTTTTTCTTGGATGCAAGTGAAGAGAAGCAATGTGGCAATTATAAAATTTTGGCATTGTCTCGATATTGGTAAGAGGATGGTTATCATTTACTTTGCCAACAGGCGCTAAGACATCGAATAGCAATGTGGCAATTGTAAACTTTTGGCAATCCCCATTAAATAGTGGAGAATTGAGATTTGGCAAGATAAAAGAATTTAATTTCTTAACAAGTCAAGGATTCCATTATAAAGCTAACTTAGCGTAAAGTACCAGATGGCAAACTTTGACAGTGATTAATGAGACGGTAAGAGTGATGGTTAAGTGACTTTTGGGTGGCCGAGGAAAAAGAGAACATATGATAATTTAATTAGCAATGTGGATTTTGTAAAAATTTTGGCCAATGGGAAAGGAGAGTTTTGTAAACAAAATTTCTAGATTATAATTTTAAGGAGGCCAGCATAGCCACACCCACACTGCTGAGAGATCATTGGTCGTATGGTAGCATGATGATAGGTGGAGGTGAATGGATGAGAAAGGTGGAGAAGATGTTAACGCCCACTGAAGGGATTGGTATGAGATATCAATGTGAGAGAAAAAGAGTCTAGGAGGATGGATCTCCTCTGACATTCCCTCATGAACGACGGAGACCCCCCTCTGCTGAAATGGGAAGTGGTTCATTTTCCAAAAATGGGAAAGAATCAATTTTCCTGTCCTGACAACAAAGAGATTTCTTGTTAGAAGTAGAGATTACCGAGAACCCCAGGCTGTGTCAGGCCCACACACCAGGTTTTGGTCGGTACCCATATAAATGAATAATAATGGGTCGTTCGGCAGTTAAGTTGAGTTTAGTCGAGTCGCAATTCAGCTCCGGACAGAATCATAGACAGTTTGAGTAGCGGGAACCAGAGTGTTGCTTCACAGAAGCTGACCCCGAGATTCCACAACCTCCGACTTCTTAGACTCTACCAATAGCAAGTTATACTGATGAACAAAGTTAAGCCAGCACTTAAAAACTAAATTAGCACAACACAGTTAACCAACTTTCTTAGCAGTAGGCCTAACAATTGATGCAATATAATCTTTAAACTTATGTTGGCCAAGAATGTTAGCTCAAGAAAGTACAAGTGACATTCCTGGAGGTTAGCTACTGGCATGCTGATGGGAGGCAGAAAGGGGTCTCTCAGATGATTAATAGAGATATATTTTGTTTTGGAGGTGTTAAAAATTTTGGAGGCATTATGCTAAGTTAGCAATATCTATTATTTCTGTGCACTTTTCTTCATTTCATTTATTCAGGTGCTTATTAGTATTTTCCATGTATTTTTCTTAACATATCCTACACTTTCTTCATTGGTGTATTAGTATCAAGTTTTGATACATATTTTTTCCTGCATTCTATTATGAACTAAGCTTTATGTTTGACTTTCGATTTGGCTGATGATTTAGGGATTGTTTTTTCCCTACCACTTGAACTACTAAACTTGTGAAACAGATCAGTGGGTTTGGTTCTTTGAGTGCTGTATTGGTAATTAAGGTTTGACAGAAGTTTGTGAATACCTGCCAGTTTTTCTTATGGAATTGCCATTTAGGGATTCTCTCATTTGGCATTAGTTTAATGAAGTCAGTGAAAATAGGAGTGTGGTCTTTATTGATCTTCATGGAAATTCCACTGGAAATGTGTCAAGGTTGAAGTGGGATCAAATTGACATAGCTGACATAGAACCAGAAGCTGGATAGAGGTAAATATAGGATTTGTCATTCAATAAACATAAATCATAAGTTTGTATTAGATTTTTAATGCTAGGGCCAATTGGGGTTGCAAAACTTTCAACCCAAAGTTTGCTATGGTCATTAAAGTCTCCAACCAATTAGAAAGGAATGGGTAATTGGTCAATTACTCTATTAATTTCGGTTTGTTCTAATTTTTATCTCAGAGGGATATATAGTGAGCATAGGGTTAATGTCTGATAAAGAGCTGTAGCTTGTAAATTTATGTTCAAATGTAGTATCTCTCGTGGAGTGGTACTTTTTACCAGTATTGAGGTACCACTAGTTGGTCTATTATCTATGGCTGACCTTTTGTTATAGCTTTTTATCCTTTAAATTATAAATTGTCAGATTCTTTTTGCATTTTCTTGTATGCAGATTATATATGGATTATAGCCTGTCATCAGTCATTTGATTTCTTCAAACTGTGCTCTAATTCCCCTAAAGTTCCACAGCAAAAAGGTTGCTCTATTCTCTTAACTTTGTAGATGAAGGACCATCCTTGGTTTCTATCTTAGATTAGTTTTCATAAATATCAATGTTCATGAGTTCTATACTATTTGATCTAGTCATATTACAGATGCTCCAAAGCCCAAGACCATTTCAGATTTGTTTGTCTTTAGATTTTTCTGTTTTTTTGTTTTTGGTGTCGTTACTTTGTTAAAATTTAGAAATTTTGAGGTTTTTAATTTTCACCAATTTCAGTGCCTCAAATCAATTTTGTATTGGAATATTTGGCAGTTTTGTTTTATTTGATATTAATGATTTGTTTTCTAAGTTGGATTTATTTCTTTGGTGGGCATCTGATTCATTTTTGTTGGTATGGAGTTTGATTCTGTTTTTTTTTTGTAGATTTTAAGTTCATTTATGAGTGAAGTTATCTCATCAGATTTTGATTCACAGAGTTTACTTGTTACCATACCACATTTTTGACATTCTTTGTTGGTAATTTTTGAGGGCAGCTTTTTTTTTCTTTTTTTTGCAATTTCCACATATAGAAGATGTAGAGAAGGTACTTTTCACTATTTCTCTTGCTTCTGGAAATGTGATATTTTTAGTATATATTATTATTATTATTTCTTTTTCTCTTCTTCAGATCTCACACTCCTTTGAATCAGCAGTATGTTTTTGTTTGCAATTTGGGATTTTTTCCTCAATTTTGAAGGGTCTGCTCCATTCTCTCCACATCTTCCACACACTGGGGTTTTGGAGCATCTGTTTTTGAGTTGGCTAAATCTTTGGCAATTGAAGCATCTGAGTATCCTAGGGAGGTATGTTTCTATCTTAACAATAGAGTATCCAATTTTTTTTTTATATTGAGTTTTAGGGTTTTAATAAGTATGTATTAATGTTAATATTTTGTCCATTTTCTTTTTTTTTTTTAATTCTTATTCTTTTGACGTTTATAAGTTTCTGTTTCCTCATAATGTGTCTTAATTTACTCTAAGGAGGATAGAGCAAGGTTGGGGTTTCTGATTACTCCTCTGGATGAATTTAAAGATTGGTGAGGATAGCTTGTGATTTTTAATTTGTCCATTTAACAATTTTTTGGTATGTCTCTTGTTACTTGTATTAATATTGTAGCTAACTTTTTTTTTTTTTAATAGTTGAACTTATGTTGGAGAATATTTATTTTCCATTAGAAATGGTGACAATTTAGTAATGGGAATTTCTTCTATTGATTCAAATACAATAAATTCATGTTGCAATAAGCTCCATTTTACTCTCTGAGCTTGATTCTGTTGGGGGTCTTTTAATTTTTGATACCATGGAAGTTTGATTGAAAGTTTCATTATTCCTGTCCCCCACCTGCACTGGAGCCCTCTAGGGATATGATAGAGAGGGTTGGGGGACTCATTCACCCAAACATTCCAAGGATACAAGAATAGTATACTCATATTAATGAGTTTTGCAAACATCTATCAGGACTTCTGTTTCTAATCTCTACAATTAGGTGAAACAGAGTCTAAATGGTGATGTTGAAATTTTGACTCACTGACTGACCCTTGCCACCACCACCACCTTATATTTATATTTTTTTTTTTACTTGTATGTTTGAGCATATGTTTATTTGTTAGGTTATGTGATGGAGTGTATGACTTTGGATAGAAAGTGTGACTGAGTGTTTTTGGAGTATATAAATATTAAGGCTTAACGTAACTAGCCAATTGATCAGATTGGCCCGCTTTGACTGCCTGTTTAGTCTAAGTAAGGACCAAAGTGGAGTGTTGCAGCCAAGGACCTCTCAATACCCAGGATTATCAACTATTCAGCCATCAGGATCCCGTCCTCCAGTGCCACAGGTCACCACACACAGCAAATGAGTGGCCCTATTTGGGGATGTGTTACTCCTTTGCAGAGGTGCAACTGGTGTATTCTACTGCCTCAACTGGCTGGATCAAGTTGTTTGTGGAAAGCATTAAACAAGAGAGAGAGAGGAGTAATGAACATGTGATCTTATAAGCACAGTCAAAGAGAGCTGTGAGGAGAAATGGTAGATAGTTCTAAGAACATGACTTGTATAAGAGAGGAAGCACATTTGACAATATTCTATAACACAACAGAAAGCTAAGGAAGACTAGAGGATACATAGCTGAAACATTATGTGGTAGGAGAAAACACAGCAACAACAAAGAAATTAATCTGAGCAAATCACAAAAAAAAAAAAAAAAAAAATAGAAAGAAGTCATGTCAATGTGCATTTTTTCTGGCACACATGGGGAAGATGGAAGACAAAGAAAAACTTGTCATCAAACAGAAAAAAAAATTGCAAATAAAATCATTTACCCGCCATCCAAGGTCTCTGAAATCCACATGCATCGTCTTTCTTCGACAAACTGGTCTCACATAACGCCCTGCAAAGACAGCAGCAACAGTTGAGAGAAAATCTTTTAAACTCTCATTTTAGGACTATTTCAAAATCAATGGTATAAGGAAGTTAAAGTTATTTGCTGTGGCAAAAACAGATTTGGTACTAAACATTGTTTAAAATGTTAGGTTGATGAAAAGAATAATTGCAGTCTTTGCTATTTGAAAATTTGACATTTCTTCTAATTTGACTCTTATGCAAATGATTATATAAAACAGAATTTCACAGGGTGAATTTCTCTATTGATTTATATATATAGTTTAGTTTGTACCATTTGTTTTTTCAAAGTAAAAATGTAAAAACAAAATTTGAATAATTTTATTGCTGGAGTTGAAAATAGAATGTAAAATAGCAGAAAGTATTATAAAAAATGTTGATATTGCTTCCAAAAATTTTGTAACAAATAAGAATGTGTTCAAAATGATGATAGTTGTGGACATCTTTCTACAAGTGATAACAAATTGAAGGTCATTATTGAAATGGACTTATGTAAAACAAGACATTGCAGAAGAACTAAATGCTGACTGTTCAAGAATTGTTCAGAATTTGCAGCAAACTGGAAAATTAGAAGAGTTTGATAAAAATACACTAATTGAATAAAAAAAATTGCTCTCACAAATCTGTTGTGATTCTTTTGTGCAGCAAAAACTATTTTTAATCATGTTATGAGACAAGATGAAAAATGGATTCTATACAATAACTGATGGCATTTCACAAGATGAGTGAAATAAGTTGAAGCATTCAAACATTTTCCCAAAAAGAGTCAGAAAGTAAATCAGTTTGGTGGTAAGCAAGTAGAAACATCCATTGCAATTTCTTTTATTCTATTGAGAACATCACAACAAAGAAGTATTGCAAGGAAATTGACAAACTGCACAAAAAACTGCAATGTTTATATTCCATATTGCTCAATTGAAAATTACTGATTCTTCTCCTTAACAATTCCTGACCACAACTTTTCCAAATGTCTCTGCAGAAACTGAATGAATTGAGCTATGAAATTTCCTTGCTCAGTTTACTCCCAAACCTCTCTTCAACTGATAACCATTTTTACAATCATTTAGACAATTTCTTACAAGATATGTTTTTCAACTAACAAGTAGTACCACAAAATAACTTCAAACAATTAATTGGTTCCAAAACACTACGAGAAGACTATGCGACTGGAATAAATAAACTTGTTTATTCACATCAATATATAGATTCTAATGATTTGAAGTTGGTAGTTAAAAGCTGCAATTAGTTTTCTATCAATCTAATATTTATAAAATCTAATAAGCATTTTATATAAGCAAAATTGATATCAATTTAAACACAAATTTTCCACACAAACCAAAAATATCATGAAAAAAAAAAAAAAAAAAAAAAAAAAAATTGACTCCAACAATTTTAGCAAATTTTATTATAAAAATATCTGTACATGAAGAAATTAAGTTCTGATTTCCATGCTGTTAAAATGTCACCTTGACATACACAAACACACAGTAGTATACACACACACACACACAGTAGTATTTCAAAGGGCTCAAAGCAAAAGTTAACTGATTTTGTAGATCAAGTTTCAATAAAGTTTTTAGTGGAACAAACTCAATTAAGGACCATGTTTAGAAGAGTGCCATTTATTTTACTAACAGATATTATCACACTAATGCACAGATGTCCACAACTGTGTTTAAGGATTTAGTCAATGAAGCTTAAATTTGTTTATTAAACAAACTTTATTATAGAAAATTATTTGACAAAGTGACCAAATAACTGAACAAAGTATTAGCATTACAATATTGATATCGATTCAATCATTTATGCATTGTTGAAAATTTTCAAGAACTTTTTTCAAGTTTGAAGTTATAGAAAGCATCAATTAAGAATAATTTTCAGTGATTCTGCAAACATTTTCAAAACCAGGGAAAAAGAAATTGGAGAACATCTTAACAATATTAGGAAAGCATCATGGGTTGAAGGAGATACTGTTACTGAAAAGTGAAAGATAAGAATTAAATATCAAAGCCAATTGAACTGGTCAGATCACTGACCGAAACATTTGGGCATTGTTCAAGGTTTTCAATTTTTCTCTTTTGAAAGAAAAAGAAAAGAAAAAAGAATAACATCAGAGTTTATTTTGAATTTATTAACACTTCAATATCTGTTAGAGCCAAGAATTTCTGTTTGTACTGACAAACTCATTCTTCAATTTTGAATTCTGCAGACATCATCTTTTCTTTTTCAATACAGCTCTAGCATTCCATAAAATAATATCAACTCACGTGTTCGCCTCCAGGACCAGTGGTGATCTTCCCTGCGTGAGACAGCTGTACGAGAGTCCATCTGAGGATGGGTAGACCGAGTACGTCGGATATGGAGTTGTTGGCTCATTTTGAAAAAACAAACTAAAAATGCCTGCTTATCAGGTTCTCCTTTCCGGCCAACAATTCCTGCACGATCAGGTCCTACTTCTTTACCTGCAGATAATAAATGAAAACAATCATGGCAGCAGTTTTGAATAAGAATTCAGAAGGAAAAAAAAAGAAATCAAACTGAGAAAGTAAATCAAAATTAGGTTAATTCTTTAAGAGATCGTTTTTTTTAAAGATGTAAATATTTAAGATTAGCTAAGTCTGGTACATGATTATAATAATGGTAGCACCCTGTGAAGGTTAAATTTCATGCACTATTAAATAACTACATTACTACATTTGTTAGCTTTAATTATAAATGCCTAACATGGAGTTAGGGTTGAGACAAGCTTGAAGGCTTTTTTCTTTTTTAGGAGAAAACAGCAATGAAGAAAGCTTCATCTTTTATACTAATGTTGAATAAATGAACTAATCAACATTAGTAATAGCCAAGGACATGCCATCCACAATGATCTACAGTTTGTCCAAAAACATTTTAGTAAATCTAAGAATTGCAACATTTTTATTAGATACCAATATTTCCCCACCCTTTCCTCATAGGGTGTTGTAGAGGCTCAGAGAAAGTGCAGTGGCAAGAGAAATGACTACAATAATTTTATCTATTTGTAAGTAAGTCAAAATAAAACTCCAATAAAAAAATTGGATAAGAATTTAAAAAGGACAACAATGAAGAGGAAAAAAAGAACAGACTATCTTGTAGGGATATCAATTCTTTCATTAATAGCATATTTGCATAATAGCTAAGCAGGTTCATTACAAGGTTCTCTATAAATATAGCCTTGTCCTAAAGTTGTTTTAGACCAACACATTTAAAAATCTAAAAATTACAATCAATTTTACAAGAAGAAAGGTATTTCAGCTGCTTTCATTATTTATTGTATTGGAGAGGTTTTAGTGATCTGCTTCCTTTCCATAATATGAGTTTAATAACTGGAATTTTTAAGTGCATCAGTTATCATATGTGACAATTGTCAAATATCAAAACTGCTCTTACGAGCTTTTCAAACTGAAAAGCTGATAACATTTAAAACAAATCTCAAAGACCTAATATGGAATATTATTCAGCTTATTTACAAAGAAAAATTGTTTCAGTTTTTGGCAGTTATTTTTATCTCTACAAGTATTTAAAATGGTTTTCTAACATACATTTTTCTAAGATGTATTTTTCTAGAAAGGCCAAGGATTTAAAGAAAAAGGAAAGGAGGTAAGATTTCAAAGAGAATTCTTTAAATAAATGTCTCAACTCACCTGAACTGAGATCAATTACTTTTAGAAAGAGTCCCATATTGGATGTAGGGAATATGGTCCAAGATTCAGCCGAATGGGTAACATTCATAAGGACCCAGCCTTCATAGTCGGGTGTTAGGGTATAATTAGTCTCTGGCATCAGAATCTTGTCCCTGATAAGAGGAAAGAATATTTGGCTAATAAATTTTGTATTCTAAGGAAGCAATTGAATATGAAAAACTTTAATCAAGGAAAATGTGAGAAACATTTGGAAAATTATGGCAAATGCATAATAAAGATTTTCATTGTTCAAAAATGGTAAGGAAGCAAAATGCAACACAAGGTCACATTAATATGGAGTCCTAAAGAGACAAAAACTGTTTAGGTCTCTTGTCCTTGCCTTTTTCAAACAATGCCCTAACATTATCCCTCTTAATGTAACAAGTGCTATCTGGAAGAATGGAACCCAGACAATTAGACATTCAGCTTTTAGAGACAGTAGAAATAGAAAAACAAAAAAGTTAAAAACAAAATTCTTCTAATGTTGCCAAGTTAAAAACATTACTCAAAATTATCAAATTCTACAATTTGATTGTTTTGACTTAATATGAATGGATGTGGAAATTGTCTACCTGACTAACAAAGTATTAAAAAAAGGCAATACATTTTCAGTATCCCACCCATCATGCACAGAAGAAAAAAATTCTTTTTGTTTAATATAGTGGTTCATTCTGAAATCTGTCCCTCCTGAAAATACAACTACATGACACATGCTTTAATCCCTGACACACCCTTTCTAATAACCTAGAAAGTGGGTGATGTGAGGTAGAGGTAGGGGGGGCAGTTTCAGAGGATAAATAGTTTGAGTAAAGGAAATTAGCAACCTGTCAAGTAGACATTGACCAGGCAAACAATTACAGACAATGAAGACACCACATGATATTTCTTTCTGAACAGCAGTAACAACATCAAACTGCAAATAAGATGCATTGTGGGGAGTTATTTTTAAGATGCATTTTGTTTAGCCAGAATGAATAATTGGAATGAAGTTTGGGAAAAGGTAACATTTTAAAAATAAGAGTATAAGTATTAATAGTATAAGTATTTCAGTCTCAATACCAATTAATATGCTGTACCTAGTTGAAAATCATGTTCCTGGTTATTAGTGGCAATCGTACTATTTTGCTCAGCCCAAATATTGGTCACTGACCCTTACTTGCATTGCTAATTGCAGAGGTGGTGTTCTTAATGGGAAGTCAAATGATGAGCAAAATGAAGTCAACCTACAGTGCATTCTGGTTTATCAAATGATGACGTTTCATCTCCAGTAATGAAAGAACAGGGAAACTTGAAACATACATGCATACCCAATACCTGATAAGTCAGTATTAACAAATGTAAGGCAGACAAAATCTCTCTCTCTCCATTTTATGACAAACTCAGAAACCCATTACATGAACATGAATGATGTTACAATATGGTAGAATCTTCCTCTCTTGACACATACAGAGAAAAAGCCTATTTAGTTGCATTCCTTACTTATACTCCAACCTTCAGATATCAATAAAATGGTGTAGTGAAATCACTTATAAATTTGTTGGCTCTAAATAATCTATTGTTCAAAAACCAAATGCATTAGGCATACATACTGACAGCAAAGAGATTTGTCAAAAATTTCTGAATTTTTCCATAAGAAAAATAGGGATTTTGGGTGAATAGTATTTTAAATAAACATGCTTTTTGATCCTTGGATAACTTTTGACAAGGTTGAAGCTATCCATGCTCATCTGTCCTGTGAATCCAGAGTGGTCATCAACCCTTGCAGAATGGGGTCAGGATAATAGAGAACAACATTAGAGGATAAAACAAGTGAAAGAATTAATGTCCATGTTAAGGACTGACAAGCTCCTCAGTAGGCCTAGCATAGAGATAAATGCCATCTAGGAGACTGATCAAGAAGATTAAGACTCAAAAAAAATTCTGTTACCTGAATCAGGATACTAATATCATTCCATTACCTGAGTACAGACATTGAATTTAAAGCACCAGAATTGTCTAAGAGATGCATGTTATAGTGGATTAAAGCAATTATGAAGTCAATCTCTGAGTCTGGTAGGGCTGAGAAGTCACGTACTATGGTTCAGTGGAAGAAACAAACAATACATAAAAAAGTGTGAATAAAACAGGTAAGCACTAATTGATATGACATATTCTCTATATCTAACTCTGCAGATTGAATAAAGGGTTTGGTTCAAAACTCGAAGAAGGGTACCAGGAATTAAGAGACACCAGTAAAAAGTCAAAAGGTGGAATGAGAGTATAATGACCAAGAGGAACATGCTGGTCTGAACATAATAATGATAATTCTTTATTTTGAAAATTCTGACACAAATTTTCATTTAACTCTCTCTTGGCCTGATATCCAAAATAAAACTATAAATTACTTATCATTAAATTCATTAAGCTCCTTAAGACTCCTGAGTATTTTAATAACTCACCCTGTTATCATAGAAGTCTTGAATTAAACTGTCCTGGGTTGTTTCTAGGACAATAATCAAGAGGAGAACATCCAATATGACAAGGTAGCTACAGGAACAATTCCTTATGAAAGAAGGAAAAAGATGCAAAAGATCTGTCAATGTGGCAACATCAGAATGATATTTAATAGTAGCTTTATCTTTTGAAACATTTAACTAGAGTTGGTCTCTTATGAGAGAAAATTCTCAAAAAAAGAAACAAAAAAAGCACTGCATAACATAGTATGCATATATGGTAAGGTACATAACGAGAGAAATGCAGCTGTCCTTTAAAGATGTGATTTGAAGAACAAAATCATAATTGACAAAAGGTATTGTTGGGGAGTGAGAAAGTTGGGGGTTATTATATATCTCAACTTGTTGACTGGTTGCAGGAGTCAGGCTAACAGAGATTTCAATACTATGTTACTTAGCAAAGTAGGTGTTAGGAAGCTCTCATCCTCCTGGTATGCCTAATATATTGTGAAAATAAACTAGCCTGGTGAGTATATTAATAAACAATTTCTGTTACCTGTTGTTTTCTGCAGTCAAAAATTTGTACTGAATGAAGACTAAATCAGTCAAAACATTGTGTTAACAGTAAATATGAAAATGTGAGAATCTGAACTATGTAGCTTATGATGAAAACTACATTAATTTTTCATATTAGTTTGCATTTCTGTAAACTAAATTCCAATGTTGAGATGAGTATTCAAGAAAAGAACCAGTCATACAGTAATGTTCTTGGTTTTTCATTTAAGAGAAATCTAAATTAAGATGAAAATAATTAAATACTGATAATGATTGGAGAAAGAAATAATTCTTTGCTTTTGGTTCATCAAGGAAAGACGCTGAATAACTTGCTTTTAGCAATTTACTAAGTGTAGTTTAGATGTGACATAAGGCCAAAAGTATGGAGTACTAGAGGAAGATTGAACTCACTACTCAGCTTTAATTGATCTAGCAGGACAAGCTTGCTAACCATTACACCATATCAAAGTGCCCTTGCTTTATAATATATATATATATATATATATATATATATATACATACATACACACACACATATATATATATATATATATATATATGAAAGTGTGTGTTGGGGAAGCCAATAAAAAATCAATATGTTTAATTTACTGAATAAGTTTGCTTCAAATTAAAAATTAAATATTTTAAAAAGATTTTAAACTTTTAAGAGATTCTTAAAACAGGTTTCAAAAAGTAAGTTCAACATTTTTTAATGCCAAAATGAAAAAGCCTTTCTTTTGTAGGAATGCGGGCAATAAAAAAAAAGGAAAAGTTTATAAAGCTGAATGAGAAAACTAAAAATAACTGGAAAGCCCATACAACTTGCACTATTTTGACTGATAAATCAAAAGAAATGGTATTGTGTTGATCTGACAATTGGAATCGCAAAGCTATTAAAGCTCGCTGACAGATCAAAGAGAAAGCAATTCGGCAGACAAGCATCAGAAAAGATCAAACAAAAACTGATCAGATTCTGCTGCTGCTGCTGCTGCAGCCAATAGGAAATCAATTAAGGAAGATGAGTTTTTCTTCAAAATGCAAAGCAATGCATTAGAATCCAAGAGAATTGCTTGTCAATGTGAAATATCATAATCAATAGAATTTGTGTAAATCAGCAGGAATCTGACACAGAAAGAAATGGCAGAGAATGTCTTTGATGTTGAGTGCAGAACACCTGCTGCCCTCATTTGAGAGGAGAAAAAAAATGTTGAAATAACAAATGAAATGTAGGCAGAACAATAGCAGATACACACAGAGCAACAAAGAATCATATCTCTTCAGCTGAGGAAGTGAACACACACATTTTGGCAATGTGTATACCAGAATTCTTGTAATGGTCATTTTGTGTAAATGATTTTTGTCAAATTTACACATTCTTTCTCAACCTATTACAATTGAAGTGTTAAAAATCAAAAGACTTACAGTAAATGCCCTGCACTCCCTTTCAACTTCATTGTAGACTTATGCATAGTAGAAAATGATAAATTTTTATATACACCAGAACAATGTTAGGAAAATTAATGACAAAGTGGAAAAAATTATCTGTGTGATGCATTTCTTCCTTTAGGGCTTCACTAGACCAACATAGGATAAAGAATTTTTTCCACTTTGTCATTAATAACAGATTAAACTGAAGATTTAAGAGGTAGAAATAATTAAGAAGTTGTTATTAAGGAGATTAAAAATAGAATAAAAATAAACATGCCATCAAGTTTTAAAATGTTAAATGCAATATTACAGGAATAAGTATTTCAGAATCAGCAATCATTTAACTGCTATTTTATGGAATTTCTACATGTGCACTGGACTGGACCCAGATAATGTTGAACAGTTTCCATAATTTGACAGTGTACTAACATCAAATATATTTGCTGAAAAAGATATCGATAATAAAATCAAGGCCGCCCATACAGCATGTGGGAAGCTATTCAAAAGGATTTTCAGCAATCCTGGGCCAACAAAAACCACCAACATGATCTACTGAGATGTAATCTCAACATTCCTATAAGCCAGTGAGACTTGGGTACTCTGCTGAATAGACATCCACAAACTTGAACGATTCCATCAAATGAAACTTCAAATCCTATGGAACAAGTCCTCTGCACAAAGATGGAGAGCTATCATTACTCAACATTGCCCGAATGCCAGATATCTGCCTACCCCAAAAAATACTCTTCTTGTAGCTCACGTTTGGTAAGAGGCCATGTCATTGATTCAAGAATCAGCTCTAAAACACCTTGCTGAGGACAGAAATTGATCTGGTCAATTGGAAGATGGAAGCTGCAGAAAGAACCAATTTGAGAAGAACAATCCACAAAAAGACAGCATCCTTTGAAAACACCAGAAGACAAATAGAAAAGGTGAAGAGAGCCCAAAGAAAAGCCAGAACTCTCCATACCATGATGACTCCTACCCTATCATGCAGTGGCTGTAGACATCTCTTCAGATTAAATATAGGACTCATTTTGCATAGATGGAAATATTGATGAGCACCACAATACTAGGCAATACTAGAATCTTCAACAAAGTTTTAAATATATAAAAGTTGATGAAAAAATAATTATATTTTCAATTATGAGAATACAACCAAATGAAAGATGGGAATAAATTCTAGTGGACCATTAAATTCTTTAAATCTGCAAAACATTTTAAATAAACAAAAAAGATGCATTAAGAAAAGAAAATGTCTTATTCATCACAGGGCAAACATTTGTAATATACAAGACATGGAAGGGGGAAAGAAGTAAAAAGAAAGAGATGGGAATGAAGGGGAGAGTAAAGAAAAAAAAAAAAAAAAAAAAAAAACGGAAAAGAAGGAGGAAGAAGCAGAAGAGGAAGAAGCAGAAGAGGAAAAAGGGGAAATGAGGAAGAAGAAGAGGAAGTGTAGGAGAAAGGGAGAAAGAGAATCAGAAGAGAAAAGGATGAGAGAGAGGGGGAGAAGCATAAGAAGAGAAAAAGAAAGAGAAGAGAGAGAGAAAAAGAAAGAGAAGAGAGAGAGAAAAAGAAAGAGAAGAGAGAGAGAAAAAGAAAGAGAAGAGAGAGAGAGGAAGAAAGAGAAGAGAGAGAGAGGAAGAAAGAGAAGAGAGAGAGAGGAAGAAAGAGAAGAGAGAGAGAGGAAGAAAGAGAAGAGAGAGAGAGGAAGAAAGAGAAGAGAGAGGAAGAAAGAGAAGAGAGAGAGAGGAAGAAAGAGAAGAGAGAGAGAGAGGAAGAAAGAGAAGAGAGAGAGAGAGGAAGAAAGAGAAGAGAGAGAGAGGAAGAAAGAGAAGAGAGAGAGAGGAAGAAAGAGAAGAGAGAGAGAGGAAGAAAGAGAAGAGAGAGAGAGGAAGAAAGAGAAGAGAAAAATACTCACTCAAGATCCTGACCCTGTTTGATCATATAAACTTCAATTCGATAAGATCTTTGGCTATGTTTTGATTTTGTCCTGTAGAGTCGAAGTTCTGCCCCAGTGACTGTTTCTAAAGGAGACACCTCACCAAAATCAAAGTAGAATGTACGATCTCGTTCATGTCTGAGGAAGTGGATTTTGTGAACTGCAAAATGAAATTTATAAATTCTGAGTGAAAGGAAAAGCTCATCAAATTCAACATTGAATCTCAGTTGAGATAATTCATATTAAGAAAGAAAAAAATTTGTTGATTAAAAATAGAATTTGCCAGGTAAGAACTTATTCTGAAAGTACAAGAAAAATGTATCTTTTTAAAAAAAAAAAAAATACCATCACCCCCCACCAAAAAAAAATTTAGATGCTGTAGATTCCTTAAGAATAAACTATATATACATAATGGATTCTAAAGTGCTTCTCAAATCACATTATTGGCATTGAGAGAATGTTTATGAAAAGGAAGCAGCCAATGTATAGAGAATTAATGAGAAAGAATTACATAAAAACTGGCAAGCCCAATACTTGTTAATACAAAAAAACCTGTTTGCAGCCATAAGTTCCCAAGAGAGAAGAGTTGAAATACAGTTAGAATGAACATCTGCTGGGAAGAAGACAACAACTTTGTAAACATTGTTACAAGCATACAAAACACATAAATAGAGAGAAGTGTTAAAAGTAACTTAGGATCAACCAAGGGAAATTCTGTGGAGATATTTTTTTTTTAACAACCTCTGTGACAAATAAAGACTGTCTTTGTTGATGAACTATATTGTGTGCTTATTATTGGGATAAAGTGGTCAACAAAAACAATATTTTATAAAAAAATATGCCTTGAGCTTTGACCAGGTAAAGATAAGTAGACTTGTTGATGGTCAGAAACCATTCATGATATATTTATTATGGATTTCTTAACTGTTACCAATCAAATTTATAAGTCAATATACCTCTTCTCGAGATTCATGTCATGCTTTGCAACTATCCTCTTGCCAACTGACCATACAGTAGTATTTGTAGATATTTCTTTCTGCATGTCTATTAAGCAAAAATAGTCTATTAACAGGACATCTTTTTGTTACCAATTCACTGATATCAACTTATTTTGTGATTTTCTTTGTGACACTCCTTTCAATTAAATTTTTAATCTCCCCATTGAAAATTGTGTCACTGAAGTTTCTATGCAAGTGAAAGCAGGCATTGAATCTATTGTGCCAGCACAGAAATACCAAGTGAAACCAAAATCTTCTCTTTGGATCAATCTTGCTTGTTCATATGTAGAAGGACTGATTTTCGATTTCAAATTTTATTTATTTCCATTTCTGGTTTTAAGGAATTCCGTTTCCCCCCCCCCCCATTTTGGTATAGAATTCTGACATCATCATCTGCATATTGTTCAATGCACAATCTGTGATGAAATCGAAGGTTGACTGTGTCTGCATATATTGGCTATGTTCAAAACTTTCTCTTCTTGTCTGTGATACTATTCAACAAAAAAAAAGAAAGAAAAGAAAAGAAAAGAAAAAAGAAAAGAAAAGAAAAAAGAAAAGAAAAGAAAAAAGAAAAGAAAAGAAAAAAGAAAAGAAAAGAAAAAAGAAAAGAAAAGAAAAAAGAAAGAAAAGAAAAAAGAAAGAAAAGAAAAAAGAAAGAAAAGAAAAAAGAAAGAAAAGAAAAAAGAAAGAAAAGAAAAAAGAAAGAAAAGAAAAAAGAAAGAAAAGAAAAAAGAAAGAAAAGAAAAAAGAAAGAAAAGAAAAAAGAAAGAAAAGAAAAAAGAAAGAAAAGAAAAAAGAAAGAAAAGAAAAAAGAAAGAAAAGAGAAAGAAAGAAAAGAGAAAGAAAGAAAAGAGAAAGAAAGAAAAGAGAAAGAAAGAAAAGAGAAAGAAAGAAAAGAGAAAGAAAGAAAAGAGAAAGAAAGAAAAGAGAAAGAAAGAAAAGAGAAAGAAAGAAAAGAGAAAGAAAGAAAAGAGAAAGAAAGAAAAGAGAAAGAAAGAAAAGAGAAAGAAAGAAAAGAGAAAGAAAGAAAAGAGAAAGAAAGAAAAGAGAAAGAAAGAAAGAAAGAAAGAGAAAGAAAGAGAAAGAAAGAAAGAGAAAGAAAGAAAGAGAAAGAAAGAAAGAGAAAGAAAGAAAGAGAAAGAAAGAAAGAGAAAGAAAGAAAGAGAAAGAAAGAAAGAGAAAGAAAGAAAGAGAAAGAAAGAAAGAGAAAGAAAGAAAGAGAAAGAAAGAGAAAGAAAGAAAGAGAAAGAAAGAAAGAGAAAGAAAGAAAGAGAAAGAAAGAAAGAGAAAGAAAGAAAGAGAAAGAAAGAAAGAGAAAGAAAGAAAGAGAAAGAAAGAAAGAGAAAGAAAGAAAGAGAAAGAAAGAAAGAGAAAGAAAGAGAAAGAAAGAAAGAGAAAGAAAGAGAAAGAAAGAAGAAAGAAAGAAAGAGAAAGAAAGAAAGAGAAAGAAAGAAAGAGAAAGAAAGAAAGAGAAAGAAAGAAAGAGAAAGAAAGAAAGAGAAAGAAAGAAAGAGAAAGAAAGAAAGAGAAAGAAAGAAAGAGAAAGAAAGAAAGAGAAAAAAAGAAAGAGAAAAAAAGAAAGAGAAAAAAAGAAAGAGAAAAAAAGAAAGAGAAAAAAAGAAAGAGAAAAAAAGAAAGAGAAAAAAAGAAAGAGAAAAAAAGAAAGAAGAGAAAAAAGAGAAAAAGAGAAAAAAGAGAAAAAGAGAAAAAAGAGAAAAAAAGAAAGAGAAAAAAGAGAAAGAGAAAAAAAGAAAGAGAAAAAAAGAAAGAGAAAAAAAGAAAGAGAAAAAAAGAAAGAGAAAAAAAGAAAGAGAAAAAAAGAAAGAGAAAAAAAGAAAGAGAAAAAAAGAAAGAGAAAAAAAGAAAGAGAAAAAAAGAAAGAGAAAAAAAGAAAGAGAAAAAAAGAAAGAGAAAAAAAGAAAGAGAAAAAAAGAAAGAGAAAAAAAGAAAGAAAAAAAGAAAGAGAAAAAAAGAAAGAGAAAAAAAGAAAGAGAAAAAAAGAAAGAGAAAAAAAGAAAGAGAAAAAAAGAAAGAGAAAAAAAGAAAGAGAAAAAAAGAAAGAGAAAAAAAGAAAGAGAAAAAAAGAAAGAAAAAAAAAGAAAGAAAAAAAAAAGAAAGAAAAAAAAAGAAAGAAAAAAAAAGAAAGAAAAAAAAGAAAGAAAAAAAAGAAAGAGAAAAAAAGAAAGAGAAAAAAAAAAGAAAAAAAGAAATAGCAACCATTGTTTTTCAAGACTTACTGGTTGGCAACAATATAGCTTCTCACTTAGTCATCTATGTTTTCGTTCAGCTTCAATGGTGAACTACTATCTCCCTAACTTCTGGCCACAGAAAAAGGATTCTTACATTCAATGACTGTCCAGGTGACTGCTGATTCCTCACTGATTGCTGGTCCCTTCCTCCTCCTCTGACAGCTGATCCCATTCTTACTAGCCACTTACTGACTTACTGCCTCCTTCTGCATATATGGATTCTAGCTGGGGTCCCACCCAAAAAGCTGGATGGGTGGTCAGTTTCTTCAAAGGACACTACTTTTATGATTATCTAAAATCATTGACAACATTTTTATGTTTGTCAATTCAAAGCTGGGCTGGAGACGGGAATCCTGAAAACTCTGGCAATTAAGTTGTCTCAAAGATGGAAATTCCTAAGAAACTCAAATAATTAAGTGGACTTAAAAGGAAAAGGAATTTATCTACTTATCTCCTAAGGATGTATGATAAATTGTATTGTTACAATTCAGTTTTTTTTCAAAAACGGACTTAATGAAAGTATTGAGCTGAGCAACATTATCAAATTGTGGCCAAACAGAAAATGTCCAGTTTTAAATTAATTCCTATTGTTGAAAAGTCATCTACAGACAAAAAGTTACATTATCATTTGCTCACTTTGCTGAAATTGTTAAATAAAATTCTTGGAAAAATATCTAATTGATAAAATTTGGCTTTCTGAATTGGCAAACTACCCCCCCTCCACACCATCACTATGTGTGATAGGAAAAAGAAAGGATAAAACAAAAAGACAAAATTTGTTCTAAACATCCCCATTTTTTATTAAATAAAATTAACTTTGTAAAACTTGGTTCCTAAATACTGTAAACATTCATTAGGGAGATAAGGTGGGGATGTATTAAAACAATACCGGCTTTATCCTTTGGTGTCTGTCAGGGGTAAGGGCAATAAGAGCTAGTTAAGAAAGGCAGACATAGTATAACCCATAAGAATGGCAGTTAACAAATTTTATTGTTAGAAAAAAAAAAAAAAAAAAAAAGAAAAAAAAAGCAAAAGAAAAAAAGAATTTCCATGTCAAAATCACAATTTCTGTTTCAAGTAAGCCATTCTGATTTTCTATCCGTTTTTCAGTTTTGATGGAAAATAAGACCCTCTACATAGGTTATGGTCCACAGGAATCACTTCTTCCAGCCATACCAATGTGACAGTTCTGATCATAACAGATGCCTCTTTGTATATGCTTGTAATGAGTGTAAGCATGTCCTCAATGAGGCAAAGTTGCTATTCATTGATAGAATGAAACACTGTATAGCCTTTTGAAAATTTGGTTCTACTGCTGCAGGCTCTGTAAGAGTGTTGAACAAGAGTAAATCCTCAATTCCTCCTCTCTTTAGTCAGTTTGACACTTGTTGCTGATAAAGGAGAATGCTTTGCTCAATTTTTTTTTTCAACTACAATCTTGACTATTCAAGAATATCTTTGCCTGATTTTCTCTTTGGAATGGAATTTCTATTCAGTGATATGAATATAACCCCATCCATGGTTTCTGCTATCATCTCCAAACAGCTTGCAGACTTGATGATATCCCTGCAATTGTCCTAAATAAATGTGCTCCTGAACTGGCTCCTGTTATCTCCAAACACTACAACAAATGCCCTGCTGCTTATAGCTTTCCA
This sequence comes from Acanthosepion lycidas, assembly GCA_963932145.1. Lineage (NCBI taxonomy): Eukaryota > Metazoa > Mollusca > Cephalopoda > Sepiida > Sepiidae > Acanthosepion > Acanthosepion lycidas. The sequence goes on along the minus strand of OZ010583.1, from coordinate 1,197,419 downwards.
GATTATTGGAAATCCTCTTCCACAGTTCCTGTCTTTAAGAACCTGATGAACCTTTTGATTTCTTGAATTATCATCCTATTAGTCTTTTATCTCTTTTTGGGAATGTACTAGAGGCTCTAATCAACTGACTTGATTATGCATCTCATTTTACATGGCCTTTTCTTAGATAAACAATATGGCTTTTGTTTCACTAGGTCAATGGCTGATGTGCTAAAACTGAATTTGTCCATCAGGTATTAGATAAGAATGATGAGGCTCAGGCTGTGGCTTTAGATATCTAAAAGGCATTTGACAGAGTTTGGCATACTGGCCTTCTTCACAAGCTCAAGGCTATGGTGTCTCTGATTGTATATTTGACTTAATCGAATTGTTCTTAACAAATCAGGTTGTGCTGAATGGCTATGCTTCTAGATCATTTCATATTAATGTGGGGATCCCCAGGGACCTATCCAAGAACCTATGTTGTTTCTTACCTTCATCAACACACTTCCTGGTGTCATCAGTTTCCAACTTTGTATTTATGTTAATGACAATTATTTACTTCTGTCTTGATAGTAAATCCGACAGGTCCAACAAAGTAAAACTGGCAGCTGCTCTTAAAAAATAAGCTCCAATCTGTTAACTGGGGCAAGAAATGGCTTGTAAATTTTAATGCTTCCAAAACAAAACTGCTATCCTTTAATCAACATAGAGAACCATTTTTGTCCTTATCAGCATGGCTGATGCTAACCTTCAAGATAAGAACTTAATGGGCCTTCTTTGTCTTATATTTTCTGACATGAAGTAGAAAAAATGAAGGTTGGTTCACTGTTTTGTGCCAGACAATTTTTCTCATCAGAATACATCTTGTATATTCATAAATCTACCATTCATCAGTGGATTGAATATTTCCACTATACCTGGTCTGGTGCTCTGGTTATATAGCTAGAGATTCTTGACAAAATCTAAAGAAGTGTCTGAAATATTATTGGTCATGCTCTGGCATCTCGACTTCAGACACTTTCCCCACCACTGTGGTGTGGCATCCATCTATCATTTTTATAAATATTTTCATGGCAGTAGGTCTAATAAGCTCCCCTCCTTGGTACCTGAGTGCATGAATTTTGGTATACTACTAGATTGGCCACTAGGTCTTATTACTTTACTACTGAAATAACCAGATGTAACTGTAAATTCTATTCTTAATTTCTTTTCTGCACTTCTCACCACTTCTGATTTCTTGCTTCACTACCACTGACAATCTTTAAAAATTTAAATGTCAATCACCATCTTCTGTCTTCCTGAATCCTGTTCTTTTATTGTACTTTCTCTTCACTAAAGACTTCTCATTCTCTTTCACTCCCTGTAACTCCTTGAGTTTTAGTGGCAATATCACTTTGCTTGGGATGAAATGGAAAGAAATGACAAACTCAAAATGGATAATTTAATCTGCAAAGTTAGATTTTTCAGAGATTTAATTATAAAAAAAAAAAAAAAAAAAAAAAAAAAAAAAAAAAAGAAGTGAAAGTAGAAACTTGTGTGATGATATAAAATAATATTGCCTCCTTTTAAAAGATGGTCTTATCTGTATAAATGCAGGGGAGAAACTGAAAAATGTTCCATTGAATTGAATATGTGTCTGGGCAGCATGATAAATAGTAACCAAAAGACAAGTGAAATAATGATGCGAGAAAGGATAGAAGAATCAATGGATATAATCTAAATAGAAAGTAGACAAGTAGAAGTACAGATGATCTGGAGAAATTCAAATTGGAAGATGATAAAACCTAAGGCCAAAGTAGCAACATTATTCCTAATTTTCACAGACATTTGCCAGGTGTAGGTGGAGACAATCACCTAAGTGATAAATTTAAACAGGACTGGTTTGACAATTCAGGAATTTTTTGTAAAATACTATAAAAATATAACTATGAAAAGTGAAGAGGATAATTCAAATGAAGGCATGAAACAATTCATTAAATCATTTTTTGAACAGTTTGTGTAAATGAAAAAAAAAAAAAAAAAAAAAAAAAAAAAAAAAAAAAATCATTTAATCCAAGAAAAAACATTAATGGTAAACTTTTGATAGTGTAATGTTTAGGAGTGACTTATCTACCTTCATTTTTGTCAGAAACCTGCCCAAATAAGGGCATTGTATATTATGACATTATAAATATTCCAGGTTTCCAAAAAGCAAGGCACTTTCTACCAAGGTGGACAATACTCAAATCTATACTATGGAGACAAGGTAAGAGTCTGTCTATATTTCTGAGATGAGGTATTATGTACAGTATTTACATTATGTGGACTATTGTCCTCATCTTTGTCGGCATATTTATCACATTTCGGCCGTTGTATGCTCCGGCCTTCTTCAGGTGGTTGGAATTTCGAACTGAACCCTTTATTTCGATCACTGGGGTAGACTGTTCTAGTTCCATGTGCCATGTTTGATGAATGTCAGTTATCAGTTATCTCCTGCTAATTTTCCCTCTGAAAGTTCTCCACTGCCTTAACCGGGTATTGAACTCACACTCTTTGGGTATGTCACTGGATCTAACCAACACCTTTATCCACTGTGCCATGTGTCCATCTGGGTATGAATTTCTGGGTATTATAAACCTAATTAATGTTTTCAGCAACCATTTTTACCAGTGCTCATATTGCAATTTTGCTGTTATCATTGCATGTTTTTACCAGAGCTCGTATTGCAACTTTGTTATCATTGCTTTTCTCTGGCACTCCTTATTACTGGTTCCTATATTGTATTTATTTCTATGCTTGGTCGGCTCAGGAGATTTTTGTGGCCTAGCATATGTGCTGATTCCTTAAGTTTACGAATTTTCAAAATTAGCTGGAGATAACTGACATCCATCAAACATGGCACGTGGAACTAGAACTGTCTACCCCAGTGATCGAAATAAAGGGTTCAGTTCGAAATTCCAACCACCTGAAGAAGGCCGGAGCATACAATGGTCAAAATGTTGTGATAAATATGCTGACAAAGATGAGGACAATAGTCTGCATAATGTAAATACTGGACAAGGTAAGAGGAACAAATACTAGAATCAATTTCAAAATTTTTGACAAGATGGCATTATTTGATGCTGGAATAGAGTGGAACAGTGAGGAAGAAAATTTGGGGAATTGTGTAAAATGCTTGAAGTTTTTACTAACAATATGAAAGATTATAAATGAGCAATATTATTTTTTGTGGTTGGTGTTAGAAATTATGCAAGATCAAGTGAAAAAACATTTAACAAACTATGAAATATTCTGACTCTGCCCTCAGTGAAATTCATGAATATTTTTAGTGTTCTATTCTTGGAACAGAAGCAACAATGAAACCATCAATCATTATGTCATTATGTTTAGAAAAATAGAGAAAAAAATGCAGTTTTGTGGGAGCATCTTAATGGATATGTAAGAAATGGCTTTATGGGTAATTTTAGCAGGGATTGCTCAGTGAGGGAACAGACAGCGAAAAACCTTCAAAATATTGAATTGATCATAAATTTTCCAAAGATATTGTAAGTGTAGAAGGCCTGCCAGGGAATAGATCTGGGAGAACAATTTGTAGACTGCAAAGAGAAAAGTGAATGCTATTGGTGTATATGTGCTAACCATTTTGTTGGTAGGAGTTCTTTTAGAAATAAGGAACATTTCAGATGCAAGCATATCAGACTCATTGAATGTGTTAAGCTGGAACTAACCATTCTTGTAGAAGAGAGACAAAATAGTAAGACAGCAGTGAATGAGTATTTGGATCAGGGCATGCAGATGGAGCTATCTACATTTGCAGCCTATGCAGAGTGAATTGTTTAAGAATAATAATTGGTAGATGATAGAGGAAGTGGACATGAGTGCTTTATATTGTGATGAATTTGAGAAAAATGGGTGATTTGAAAGATTTGCAAGAAACATTCATGAAGTGTCTTGGTGAAGCTGTGTAGTGGAGCTAATGTTGATGTGCTGTACAAAAGATTAAGAGTTGTCTGCCATTGTTGATGGTTGAAGATTAGGTTACTACATCATTGGATAGAAATTAGTTACAGAGAATGAAGTTCAAATGGAGAACCAGATCTTCTTTGAGTGGGAAGATCCTACAAAACCAATTTTGGTGAATATGGATTCTCCTCTATATGGCATAGAAGTAATGGCTCATAAAATGGATAACAGCAGTGAAAAGCCGGTGGGTTACATTTCATGAATGTTATCAACTCTGTTATAACCTATCCTCAAGTGGTCAAGATGAATGAACTCTTTGCATGTTCAAACATGAACAGAAAGGGGTATGTGAACTAAAGTCAATGAGTTCTTGTTGGATGGCTGTGAATTCAACATTATGGACCCCACCAAAAAAAAAAAAAAAAAAAAAAAAAAAAAACAACAACAAATTCAGTTTTCATATTTCTAAACAAGATATTATTGCCATAATTGGAAACTGGGCAGGTTAATTTATATGAAGTTCAAAAACAAAATGTAGATAAAAACAAATTAAAATCACAAACAGTTATTTAGCTTCTAAGCCAAGATATCATAATTAGAAAAACTATATCACCACAAAACCTACAGTAGCAGATTGATTATGAAGAATTTTCTGAAAAGTCAAACAAAAAAAAAAAAAAAAAAAAAAATCTATAAAACATGGTAGAACAGTAGATAATGCTCTTGTACAAAACTGATCATATTTGGGTATGTTTTTAGCTTCAAACATCAAGTAAAGGGGACAGACATAATTGATTGAAGGGATAAACTAATTTTTTTTTAGCTTAAATCATTGTAGTGAAGGTTTCTGGAACCTGTGCGTCTGTGCAAACATTGGATTCACAGGTCTTAATTATTTGATCACTTTCAGACAATAAATCCTTGTATGAACAAGTTTTTCATTGGTCAACAGATGGGAGAGGACACACAATATTAGCATAATTGAGATACATTTATGGCAACACCTATTACTGACTTGTCCAGGTGCAGTTAGCACTCAATGAACTACTCATAGACTAAGAAATGATCCAGTGCAAAGGCAATCTGCAGGCCTCATTTTATCTGTTCAGTATCTGATTTTTGCTCTGTACTTAGCTGCTGGTAGACAACAAATGCCCCGCCAGTCAATCTCAAGGGAAGAACATGTAAGGGAGATGGTCTCATTACGATGAAGCACCAGAGTAAAGAGAGCCATAGTGAAGAAAATGGTGAATTACCTCGTTAAACCAAGCAACAGCATATTGTGTGTATTCTACATTGGAAAAATCATTTTCTTGGGCTTAAGTTGAAATTTTTCTAAATATTATTTGTGACAGTGTTATTTTAAAGTAACCAAAAAATTGTTTCATTTCAACCTGAACAAGAAATGAATTTTGATTTATTTGTTATTTCAATTTTTGAAAATCAATTGATGTCCAGAGCCAGATTTTCATATTAATTTGCTAACTGAAAATACAACCGAAACTTTATAAAACAGGAGACCTTATAAGATTTAAGGTCAATGAACAAATTTAAAATCAAATCACCTGCACATATGAGTAATGACAGGACAATCTACTTTTGTTTCTTGTATAGCCAAATATTTCCTACTTTCTGATTAGTTTTAATAAAGATTGTTCATATAAATTAATTTCTGATATTTACTGAGTAAAAGTAGAAAAGTAAAAAGGATTGTGACACTTGTTAGCTGGAAAACAATCTTACAAAGTGTATATTTGCAAAAGGAAAAAAAAAAAAATATGCACAAAATTATCATGATTTGGAATCAGTTTGAACATGTAAAATTGTTAAATGTGATATTTCAGGGATAAAACTGTTTATTCATTAGGTGTTTTTGAGCTTAAAACCTAAAACCCACAAAATATCAAGTTGCAGAAGACAACCTCTTATATAGCAAGAGAGGGGTTTTTTTTTGAGTTTCTTTTTGGTAAACTTGATTTCTGCCTAAGTGAGAGACTTTAAAAACTTAAACTGGTAATTTGAATTTTTTTAAACTTTTTTTTTTTTAAAAAAGAAAAACAAAAAAGAATAATTGAACATTTCTTTGTTTCTAATTCGGTTGTATTAGGTTGATGCAAAAATAATATTGTTTTTTGACGTATTTTTTAACGTCAAAACGATATTTTTGCACCAACCTAATAACAAACAGGACAGAATCTAATGCTGGAATTATTTCAGCTCTGATAAAATTTTTTTTTTTTCTTTTTTTTCATTATTCCATTTATTTTGCAGACTATTTAGAAGCTCTTAAAACAGTAAAAAAAAAAAAAAAAAAAATCACCTTTTTTATTTTCTTTTTAAAATGCAGAAAGTCAAAAATGCATTTTGGAGACTAAGATTCAAAATGTTGAAACATTTTCTTTTAGCAATAAGGAAGTTAATGGATATACATAAAAATTGCAGAGGAGAAAATACCAGGTTGGCATTTGGCAGAATCTATCTCAGCTAATAGACAGATAGAAGCTCTTTAAGCCTTCAAAGTGATGCATCAGGAGAAACTGACAATGAAATTCTGGAAAGAAATATCAACCAAACAAGGTAATCTCCAGGCCCTCATCAATGTGACAGCAATGAACAAGTGCCACATTTGCAGACTAGACTAGTGTTAGTAATTCAAATAAGAGAATAATCAACAAAAATAAAATGAAGCTTCCTATTTTTCTTTGATAGAATTAAGAGCACTCACTTAAACTTTCTGGATATATTAAACAGTCAAAATTAGGACTTTCAGAGTTATCTTGAGGGACATTCCTGTCAAAGAAAACGAGGTTGACTGAAATTCAGGGGAAGAGACAACATGCTCAGTTGAGCAAAATCTAACAACTGATCACATATGAATAAAGTCATATTGGATGAAAAAATGGGAAAGAAATAAGTCTCGTATGCTTATAATCTGCCACAGGTGGAAATAGTATAACATGATCGTTGAGGAATGCACACACTCACATGCTTGTTACACTTACTTCTACACTAACACTATTCACTAATGTAATTTTCTTTCACATATTGTCATGTCACCCACAACAGATTGGTGACCTCAAAGCAATATTTTTCTCTTGAATACAAGAACACATAAAACTGTATAAATAAACACGTGAATTATTTAAACACTTTTTCAAATTGAGAATCACTGAAGAAAAACTTCAACCAACTTCTCTACCTACCCTACCACATACAACAGATACAAAAAACTTCTAATAAAAATAACTTAGAGTCACAAAATTTGTGATTAGACCTGATGTAAAGAGCAAAATCAAATTTAAAAAACTAAACCATCTTCACAACGTAATTATTTGGACAAGATGTTCCCCAAGTCAACAAATATTTTCTTTGCAACACATATGACAGCCCAAAAAATCCCTAATCATCATTGTAATTACTACTATGATGACACAGTCAGCAGACAAATAACCCACATCTCATCACATCGGCTTTTTGCTTGACCCTTTTTCTCTTAGGCTATTATGCCTGACTCCTTCCAATGGCAGACATCACAAAAAATCTTTTTTCACCAAAATGAAAAACACAACTTTAATTTTACAAGTTTGAACCAAGCAAAACCCAATTTATTGTTTCCAAGAATACCATTCAAACACCACAAAAGTCAACTCCATTTTCGACTTTAAACAACGGCTCAACAGATAAAGGGCGAAATAATTATAAAGGTGACTCGTTAATCTTTTTCACTCTTCTAAGATGAACAAAACTAAGAAATAATACAGAGAGAGCTGCTTTTCTGTGGAAAAAAAACCCCAAAAAACAATAATATCTGATATCTTCAAATGTTCTCGCAAACGTGTATTCAACAATTTCACCAATATTAGCTTGACAACTTTACAAATTGAAGCTTCAATTAAAATTCTGTAAACCAACATCATCCAAACACAGCAAACAAAATTTGATTTGAAGAGAAGTGTGGCAAAACGAGCATCGATATCCCTTGCATACAAAACGTGTGAAGGAAAGGAAAAAGAAATATCACCACCCTGACACTTTAATTTAAGAAAGACATGGTCTTGGAGCTAGAAGAATTCACGAGAGTGGATGAGCGTATGCAAATTTTTTGTGAGATCAGCTGGGCATAAAAATCACAAAAAATGCAAGAGAGTATAGATGAGTTCATTTCTTGAACGTGGTGCTGCTTGTATGGAGAAACTGTGACAATTGGAAAAAGATTACTTGGATCAGTTTAACAAAAGCTATCTCAGCGAAAATTACAGAGGGGAAGTTTGACTTTAAACTTATTCCAGAGTTCGACGGCTCTGTGTCAGGACCATGCCAGCTTAAACATCCAGAACATGTGGCCTCTTTAAGGCTAATGGGCAGTGCATTTGCTGTCTACCAGCAACTGAGAGAGGAAGAAAAAGAGGATTTCAGCCAGACAAAATCTGCACTGTACACAGCTTTTGCTATTTGATGGTTTTCTGGCTTATGAGCAATTTGCTGAGTGACAGCTCCGTCTTGGAGAATTGGTGAATACCTATCTGGTGGAGTTACAAAAACTTTCCATCCTGTTTGTCAGAATGAGCAACTGTAGCCTAGCATGCGCATTCATGCGAGAGTTACCAGACCGAGTTAAATATCTCCTTTGTGCTTCAACCTGGATTAACAAGTTGTCTATTGACTCGAACATGAGCAATTATGAAAGATGAAGTACTGGAAGAGGGACTGGCAGTTGTGGTAGTGCAAACAACATGAGATGAAGTGAGGAAGCTTCCTACCAGGGATCCAAGTGGCTCCATAACATGCTATCATTGCAATGGTCACAATCATTTTGCAAAGGACTGCAAAAGTACTGCGTACTGAAAGGCGAACACACTGGATGCAATGTCACAAGTGCAACACAGTAGGGCATGTAGTTCACAATTGCCCGGGAAATGATCCAAGCTCTATACGAAGGAGTCACTAACTGCAATTGCTGTATGTATCAATGGAATCAGGAGTTTAGCCTTGCTAAACACAGGCTGCTCTCGATTGCTTGTAAGCAGATCACTTTGTTGCTCTTGGAAGAGGAAAGAAGTGGACATGCTCACTGTTGTTGAAAGGACCCTCAAGTGCTCTGGGGTAGGACTTATTCAACTTCATGTGAGCAACAGGTCCCCTATTGATGTTGAGATTCTGGTTGTGGACGGAAAATTCCTTGGCATCAAGAAGTTGGGAGGAGCGCTGAGACTGTGAGCCTTCCTCAACTTGACTGACCATTGTGCATGGCCATTACTATGAACCTGACTTCAATGTGGAGTATGACCAAAACAAGAAGGTCTGGATTGTGTCTTGGAAGTATTCTGGTGACCAAACACCACTCACATGATTGACTGCTGAATATCCAGTACCAAAGTCACTCGGGGAGGAGTATACTCATGAGCTACAAACCTAGATGGATACTTCTATATCCTGAAGAAGAACTTGGGTACCTAAAGGGCCTAATCTCCCTAATGGCCGTGCTGCAGGAAAACAAATAGAAGGTTTGCCTGGTCATGGATTATCAGGAGGTCAATCAGTATGTAGATGTGCACACCGCTGATGCAGATGTTTGAGGGAGTGGTGACAGGAAGGATCAGATGTCACTGTGCTGGACTTGTGCTATGCCTATTTGCAAATCCATATTGACAAATCATTGTGGCCCTTTCAATCAGTGCAGATTGGTGGGCAAAGATATTGCTTCACCCATTTGGGTTTTGGGCTCAATTTGGCACCGTTGATCAAGCGATCAATTGTGAATGCAATTGTGTCACACAGGACAAGACCATCCAGAGGGCCATGTCCTTGTACATCGATGACATATTTGTCAATGAAAGTATATGCACTGCGGCACGTGTAAGGGCACATCTTCCGCAATTTGGACTATCCAGTAAGGACCCAGTGTGTTTAGAGAATGGCTTCCACCATTACCTAACGTGCTCACTCGTTGGAGCATCTTCTCCCTGTGTGGGAAGTTGACTGGACATTTGCCAGTAGGTGGCTGGTGTTGCGTCTCAACTGTGTTGATAAAATGGCACACAAACCCCAACGACTGGTTGGGATGATGAAGTGTGGGACCCACTCCTTACTCGGATACTGACAGACATTACCAGATTGGCACAGAAGGATCTAGCATAAGGTGATTGGTGTGTTGATGGATGCAAAATTATTGTGCAAGTTGATGCAAGCTCCTTGGCCACTAGCGTCATTGTGGAAAGCAGCGAATCCCTGGTTAAAGATGCCTGTTGGCTGTGATTAGAATGTGACAACAAGCATATCAACCTAGAAGAGCTCGACGCGATCTTGAGAGGTATCAACATGGCACTGAAATGGAGAGCGACTGTGGCTCACCTGAAGACTGATTCAACATGTGCACATCAATGGGTTCCTGATACGCTGTCTCGAGCGAGCATGAAAGCGGCGACAGAAATGTTGATAAGACATCAGCTCAGTACAATCAAGGAACTGGTGGAGTAATATAAACTATCAACATAGAGCTCATCAAATCCCATGCAAACAAAGCCAATCAGCTCACTAAAGTGCCTCAATGTTGGCTGAGGTGCAGTTTGGAAAGAGACAGAACCAGTGTGTGCTGCATCTATAGAAGAGCAGGAATAAACTCACATTCAAGCCATCCATCGATATAGCAGGCATCCTGGTGTAAAGTGCACCTTGTACTTTGTATGACAAATCCACCCTGAGGTCTCAAAAGGCAGCTGTTTGGGTAGTGGTTAGAAAGTGCGAAGTGTGCCAATCCTTCAATCTGGCACCAGTGCATTAAAATGCAGGACAGTTGGATGTGTGTGAGAATTGAAACAGGCTAGAATGTACATAACCCATTATGAAGGCTGACATTACCTGACTAAATTGACTGTGGCACTAGTTGGCTTTCCATCTAGTGACCGTTACCACATCAGGACACTGCCAGCATCATCCAACAGGTGGAGTCACTATTCTGCAAGAGCGGGCCACTTTCTGAACTGCTCATTGACAATGGGACGGTATTCTTTGGGGTGGTATTTGCAAGATTTGCCGAGACTGGGGCGACCAACTTAGATTCCGATGTGCCTATCAGGCATCATGTATAGAGGTCATCGCACTATCAAGCTTATTGCTGATCAATGAGATAATGCCAAAAGACAACAGCTTCATCAGCACCAGCTAACTCCATATACAACTATCAAGCCTACATAAAAGGTGTTGATGTTGCACCACTGCTTGAACACACAGATTCAGGAATCTACAGAGTAGGAGATGTGGTAGGGGTAAAAACCCCCACATGATCGATGTTCGATGCAATTCAAAAAGGAACAGTGACAGGGGTCTACAGCCCACGTTCAGTTCTCATCAATGGAAAGCCATGCCATATCAAAGATCTCTGCCTGTATCAGAGATCTACATCGTCAGAAGATGACGGCAGTTATATGTCATCTGAAAGTGACACAGATTTTCTGCTGTTTTTCAATGCAGGGCCAGATTATTTATCTACAGAACCAGTGGAAACAGATGTTGGAGACAATGATGATGACAATAATAAAGGAGACCAAGTGAGCGCAAATGCAGAAGAGACAGGTGGAGCCCATCCACCTTTATGTAGATGCACTTGATAAAGGCGACCAACATCTCTCTGTAATTTATGTGATCAGGAGATCAGGGTGGAGTATAGAAGAGAAGATGACTTATCTTGTGTGGCAAAGTGAGCACATATATGTCTAGCGTGCAAAATGAGTAGGGTAAAGGGAAAAGATGTATGGTTGCCCTGACACCTTAATTTAAGAAAGACACAGTGTTGGAGCGAGGAGAATTCACAAGATTCGATGAACACATGCAAATTTTTTTGTGAGATCAGCTGCGCATAAAAATCATGATGTGAGAGAGTATAGTTGAGTTCATTTTTTTTTTTTTAATGTGGTGCTGCTTGTAAGGAGAGACTTTGTCAGTTAGAAAGAGATTACTTGAACCAGTTTAACACACCAACTGCTTAACATCTTTTTGTACACTATCAACATATCTTCCAGGGTGTGCAAAGACTGATCCACTATAGAATTATATAGCACTCTGATGACAGTACTTCAAACAAGTACATTTTCATTGACATGTTTAAATACACATTGCAACCACACTGTTCAACTCTTTCTTTTCAGCCTATGAAGGACAAAAACAAACATACACAAACTTTATGTACATATGGGCAGAATAAGATTCTTCCCATCTGGAGGAGAGTATTGTGGAGTTACCCCACTTATTTTCTATATATAAATAAAAAATGTTGCTAGAGGATACTCCCTAAATAAATAGACAGTGAAATTATCTGTCATTCTCCCCCCCTCCATATTTCACTCAGGGATGGTACGATATAGGTTGAACGAGGAAAATACTTTCCACACACACATATATATGTGTGTGTGTGTGTGTGTGTATTTTACAACTTAAACACTTGACCGGCACTGCTGCAACAGACTTTTCAAATCTGTCTTCTGCCTCCCTCATGTATGTAATTTCATAAGAAAAATTTCAATTTTTTTCAAAAAGAAATATCCAAAGAGATTTAAATTTTATCTCTTTCTCTGAAGAAGGCTGAAAATGTATCAGCCAAAAATGTTAGCACAAGATTAAGAGAACAAAAAGCATTCAACTGTCCCCCAAAATTTGGAATGTAGTTGTAATCCTGATCAGCCCAAAATTTAAATAAAGTACATATGTTGGTATGCCTATAAAAAAAAAATAAATATTAGCATACCGTGATGAAAAAATGCTCCAGACTTAATGAAAACAAAGTTTTATCATCAAAATTTTTATTAAGAAGAAAGTTCAAAGTATTTTTTGAATAATCAATTAAATTTTTAATCCTTTTTAGATCATTCAAAATTTTGATAAAATGTCTTGTTTTTTTTTTTGTTTCAAAGGATGTACTATAAATTAGCATAGCAAATTTTAACGTCTTTTTTGTGGTGAAAAATCCATTATTGGAAATTCTTGCAAAAGTCAAATAATTGTTGGATTTTAATGAAACTTTCAGGACTTATTCACAAATGAATGAGATTATTCTAGAATTTTTTTTTATAAATTTTCTTCACCCCACTTAGTTTTACAAAAACTCGAGGAATTCAATGAGATAATTTTTATGTCTATATCAGATTATAGAGAATATTTTCTTTTAAGATTACTATTTAAAAAGGTGTTAGTGTTATAGTCTTCAATTATTTTTTTTACTATTAAGGCGACTCCCCCCACTCCCATAGAACAACATTAGATAAAAATCCATCACGAAGCTGTCAACATAAATAAACAGCTATCCACCATGTTGAAAAAAAAAAAAAAAAAAAAAAAAAAAGAAAAGAGAAGCATTTTTGTGATATTTTTAAGTAAATAATATTTGTTTCAAATCAGAGTAATTATACTGTAAATTAGCTAATATTCCTAAGATAAAGTTTTAGAAAAGTATTTAAGAGATTTACATTTTTATAACAGTCTGCTAAAAATGGTGCAAAATTCAAATTTTTTTTAAAATTTCAATACGAAAACTCTTTTCAACCTATTAGTCAAGGACTTATAAGAATTACTCACAGAAGAATGTATTGTTAAAAACAAATTAGAATGCTGTGCATTAGTTTGGAAATACAGCATAGTATTTTGCTTACTGGAAATATTAAATTTAATCTATCAGCTTCAAATTAAAATAAGAGCTTCAAGAAAGATTTTTCATTTTTAAAAATACATTTTAAACCTTAAGTATCATGGATCTGTTGTGGTACCTAATATAATGACAACATAAATTGAAAGAAATTTTTTCTAGAAAATAACAAAGGAAATAAAAATATTTTGTGCTGGAAAAAAATGTCAAAAAATAAAATAGGAAAATAACCAATAGAATAAATCTAGTAAGAAGCAGAATTATGGATTTTACAACAGAAAAAAAAAAAATAAAATAAAAAATCATTCCAATTTTGATGGTGAGGAGAGGAAGAGACTGAATTATTAGGCTTCATTGAAGGTACAGCCAAATTGGTCAGGTGACACAAATAAAAACAGTTAAAAAGATTCCGACAGCTATTTCAAATTAGCAGTATGTTTTTTTTTCTTTTTTTCCTTGAGACTGACAATGGAGATTGATTAGTGAAAAGAAAACGATTATTTAGATAAACTTGAACACCAGATTTTTTGGGTGGTGCTGTGAGTATAATAAAATCTGAAAACTACAAAGGAATTGTGGAAGCAGAAAATCAAAAAGGATCATTTAGCAAGGTTGTCATGCTGAAAAGATGATTGTCAAAAATGCTATTTTGAACTTCAAAGAGAAAACCAAAGTGAGAAATGTTTGAAGTGAGACCAGAAATAATAATGGCATCAAGGAAAATGAATTACGTGGGAAAAATACTCAATCAAGAAAAAAAAAAAAGTAGAAATTATTATAGTTAATGGTCAACCAAAATAACAGGTTGGGAAGGTGTGGGTGGTACACTAATTGTTGAAATTTGGTTTATAAGAATAAAGCTGCAAGACTCTAGCCAATATTTTAATGACTTACAAGAATTAACCACAGAAGGTGACATTGTTAAAAAGAAATTACAGTGTTGTTCATAAACAACTTTTAAGTTTGTTTTTTTTTTTTTTTTTTTACAGAGACATTTTTCAGTTTAAAAATTGGGCTTTCTTTATATTACTTTTAAAAAGTTGAAACAATGAAAAATAATGTAATTTATTTCTATAGTTACCAAAGCTGTACTTATTTCAATAGATGAGAAATTTTCCATCATATTCATTTTGAAAGTAATTTTTTATTATTTTTTAATACTTGCATCTATATGAAACTAGTAGGTACTAAAAACACAGCTAAGAATTGCTTTTAAAATTAAAAAAAACAAATATAAGATCTTTAAATAGTAAAAAAATTGTAAATCTTTTGAAGAAATTAAAAAGCAAAGTATAAAGATATGACAATAAAGAAAATATACAGGAAAAATATCAACAAAAAAGAAAGAGGAGGTTGGTAATTTCAAAGGAATCTTGTCATCTGAAAGAGGAAGCAATCTACCCACACCCATGCAAAAGATCTATATTAACTTGTCCATGGAATTTCCATTGTTACATTTTCTCAAATAACCCAATAATTAGTGACCATCTCCATATACTTGTTTGGACATGTGATAAGAGTTACCTCCCTTAATTATAAAGCAGACATGTTCCATTGTCATTTCATTTAAGGCTTTACCATAAAACTTTTCTGAATTTTATTCAAATTTGTTATAAATTTAGTCAGAGGTTTAACAATATTCTATATTTTCACCAATAAATTCAAACAGTTTAAAGAACAAACATTTTCTCAGTGGACATCAAATTGAAACAAATAGACTAACGGTTGAACAATGTCAAGTTTCAAGAATCAAAGAGATTCAATATTGGCAGACATGACATACACAATGCAATTAGAGAAGATAAATGAGGAAAAGAAGAAGAAAGGCATAACCACTGTGTTGGGATAAGTTTCTTTCAATTAACCAATTAGTATGTACCACACTTGGATAGTCATGTGAAACCTTTATGGCCAATCAGTAAAGGCCTGTTTTTACAGAAAGACAGAGTTTAACTTGTGGGTAGAGACAGCTCATTACAAAGATAGAGAGAAAACATGCAACATTTTTATATTTCATTGGCAGATTTTTGTTTTTAGAAAATAAAACAAATTTTCTTACTGCTTTCTTGCTAGCCATCTTTATTTTTTTTTCTTGTTATAAATGTATAACATTCAAAGGTCAAGGCTGCTCAGTATTAATATGGTAACCCAAAATCAGAATGCATGGTTTTCAACAAGAGAGACATGCCAAATTATGAGTCATGTATGCGGGACATCAAAATCAGAAATTTCTAATCCTATGTAGTGTTGTATCAGATGGCAGAAAGTATGATACAGAAATCCTAAAGCACATAGGAAGAGAGAAAAAATGTCTTCTGGAAACTAAGCAAAGTATTAAGAGAGAGGAAAACATCCTTAGAACCGAGAAGTGTGTGACAGAATGTTATGTTCACAAACACTATATTTATTTTTATGATCACAAAAGCGAACAGCTCTTCTACAGATGAAGAGATTGAAGCAACAGAAATGTAGCTTTACTGATGAATAATGAGAATACCATGGACAAAGCACATGAGTTAATAAAGGTACATGCTTGAAACTTTACTAATTTTAGGATGGGGAATTCAGCAAAATATATCATGTTACTATAATATCAATGCTTTTTGTAATATATGCATCTTATTTGGGAAAATTTTGTGAAATTATGTAATTTTCAACTTGTCAAAAACATGACAGACTTTCTGGACATTGTGAATGGTTCTTATGCACTTCCTCACATAATAGTGATTTGCCAACTGAATTTACTTATAAGCCTCCATATCCAGCCATCACATCAAAGTCCTACCTGAAGACAAATATTGATTTCACTTGTGCAATATTATCTGGAAGAGGTCATTGAAAATAATCATTTCTGCTTTGTTAGAGCCAAAAATTTTATCACAGCACTGAATGGTGATGCAATATCAATGACTTGGCCAATGTAAAAATTGGAGTCATAATATACTGCAACTATTGGCCTTAGTGCTCATAACTGAAGGTCAGCTGAGGTAGTTCTTCATCACAGCTGTTAGGGTTGCTTAAATATTCAGAATCACCAAGTGCCTTTTCTTCTTTTCTTTGTTTTAGGGGTGGAGATGAAGCAACTGATTTTCCTGTCATCAAGTAGTTGCAAAGAGTAGCTTCCAGTTGAGATTTACTTCCACTGGTATTAATCTTGATACCCAAGAGAACCTTCTGATATCTAAGTTGACCTTTCAGTGCCTCCAAACCAATGCTTGGTTTGATGACCGAGTTAATGATTCTGTTTCTCAACAGCAGCTTAACACTCTTTTTTCCAGCTTTTGCCTCTCATTTTTAGCAATCTTTCCTGCACATGAAATTTCAAAAGTACTTATTGTTGCAACTGCTTTGTATGCTTTCTTAAAATGCTAAAAACTGATTGCCACTCACTTGCAGATTTTGCTTTCAGCCAAGTTGTAGTCTGGTTGCACTTGAGTATGTTTGAGGTGGAGTGATGCAGGTAGTTTTCTGTTTTTTGTGGGAGGGGGTTGCTTTTTGTTAGTTCCATCCCAACTTTCAAATATTGACACATTTAAATTTTGAGGTTGTTTGAGAAAACTTTACATTTACATAAAAGAAAAATCCCTGAAGATGTTACTTGAGTAAAAAAAATATTTAAATTCAACCATGAACATACTGAAACTTTGTCATGAACATAACCAAAAATATTTTTGTTTTGAGTACTTGAATAATTTAAAATATTTTCTTTTATATTTGACACAAAAAAATCTACATTGAATATCTATTTAAAAAAATGTACTTATAATTTAGGGGAGCTTTCTATTAAATGTAGATATGTTTTGAAAATCAGAAAATGTAAAGTTTAATACCATTTTCGAGTGTTTACATTAGAAGGCTAGTGTGGTTATGACAGCTCATAAGTAACTGTACATAAATAAACATTACAGAGGAAAGGTCATCAGAACAATTACCATAAAAGTATTTATAGAAAAGGTACAGGGAAGATACTTTATAAATGATCATTAAAAGTTCTATTTTCATTTTTTATGGACAAATAAGAATGAGAAAAATTTAAAGAACTAAAAACATACCCAGTTTATTTTATTTCAGTTCATTTGAGAAAATAAGAATAATTGAAGCAATTCAAGCTAAAATTTTGGACAAAAATATTGTTTTATTTTCTCAAAAATGTCAGCTCAAATTTATTTTAAAAATAAATAGATAATTGTTTTATACAGTTTTAAAATTCATCATTAAAGAAAATATAAGGAAAAGATTCAAACTGCAATATCCATTGATGAAACAAACACAAATTAAAATGGGACTCAGCTGGCAATGTTTATTCACTCGGTTAGCAAAACAAATTTTGATGTAAGAGACCTAATGGTTTTACATGCAATAAATGCAGTATACCATACTTGATTAATATGCACCTGAAGCTATAAGAGTGAAACTAATTTGAAAACACTATGAAATTGCCAAATTTGAAAATATGAAAAGTTGCTGTTGAAATAGTGATAATTTAAAGATGTGGAATAAGAACTAATCATAATACACGAGAAAGAATTGCATCTTTAGAAAGAGAAAAGATTAAACTTTGAAAATAAATGAGATATCATCGTTTGAAATGGAAGGAAATTTCACTACTTTGACATGTATTCACACTGTAAACTTGAGCAGTTTAAACACTATAATGAAGCCAGACAGTAAAAATGACTTGAATACAATTTGATGTGTAAAACTTTATATATGTGAGGTTCAAACTGATGTTATACAAATAATGCCAAAATGAAGCATGGCAGTCTATAAAAGAATACATATATAAAATTTGGTTTTCAAAAATTTGTGAAAACTTGCCAAATAAAGTTAGTGAACAGACATAGTTTGAAGAGATACATTTTGTGATTTGGGGGAAAACATCAAATTTCTGATTAAATTCAGAGCCAATTTATGGCTGTTTAAGAAGTCTGGCTTGTCAGAAAGAAGAGGTTTGGCATTTACAAGGAAGATATCAACTGGTTCTGGGAGCTGAACTTAGATGAAGCAGAAAGATTTCGGATTTCACAGACAAATAACAAGTGATCTGCTTTTGGGAACTGAATGAAGGAAAATTACCCTCCTCCCTCAGCTTCCACTGTTGAAAAGGAAGTAACAAAAAGAAAAGGGAAAGAGGAAGAACTTTTTACAAATTTACAGATATACAGTTATCTTTCTATCATTGTGAAATTTTGTTACAAGACTAGAAGTATTAACCCTGATTTTGAACTTTTTATGAAAATACAAGATTTCATTTTTGAATGTTTGCAAAACTGATCTATCGTCTAAACAAACCAGAAACCCAGAAGCACCAGTGAATTGAAAACCTCTACTCCTTTCTACAGTTGAAAGGATCAAAGTAAGTGAACATTTTGTTGATAATAATTATAATTATTTTTCTTGAACCAAACAATCATATTTAGAATTTGTTATCTTGCCTAATTGCTTGGCAGACTAAGAAAAATTTTGTTTAAGCTAGTTTTGTAAATTTTGTATTAATATTTTTTTGTCATTTAATAAATGGCAGTTTCTTTCAAGTTTCACAGCAAAGTAAGAAGCTTGTTATTTTTTTGTTTTTTTTGGTACCATTCACAATACTTGGGATAAGAGATTTGATGTTCTAGTTATTTTCATGTATTTACAAGTTTTCTTTTAAAAGAACGTCTGACACCATAAAATATCCGAGTCTTACATTTGATGAAATTGGTCCTGACAAAATATCAGCAACAGGTTTTCAGACAATGGAAAATAGAATAGTATTTGTCATTGCATTATGTAGGGAAGTTACGAAATTACAACTGATTAACATAATAAAATCATTTAAACAGCTTAATCTAAGAAAGAAAAAAAAAAAAGGGATTTGGGTTGAAATTTTTAATTTTTAAAAAATGTTATTGTAAAACTGATTTCTCATCAATTTTTGCTGAAAGTATTTTTGTCTACTTTTCAAAGTCCTATTAATCACAAGTTTATATCAAGTGCACAGAAGCTTACAATGGATTTAGTCAAGTGGAAGAGGACTTCAACAAAAGACAATGAATGAAAAATACTTTTGTTTTTTTCAAGACTGTTAACAATCAAGTGGAAAAGATCTCATGACAAGCAGTGGCACACCCAAATATAAACCAGTCTATAAAAAAAAGTCAATAAAATCTCTTAAAACATCTAAGAGATTTTTTTTTTTTATTAATCTTGTGAACAAGAATATATCATTGAAAAGTACAAAAGAAAGTAGTGGAGAGATGGGGAGTGGGGGTGTTAAGAAGTCAAATCTCCAATATGTTCAAAGCCACTTCACAAAAGCTGATGAAGAGAAAGAAACCTGCAAAGGCTTTTCTTCTTTTTCTCCTCATCTCCTCATGGGGGTACAGTGAAAAGCTTTTCAAATTTTATCTTACAATTTTAGATTTATCTGAAAATATTAGCAAAATAGTAATAAGATTTACCAATTTCTATTTGACATCTGAAGAAGGCCAGAGGACACAACCAGTTGAAATGTTAATACCAAAGATGAGGACAGCCCAAATGTAAATAAATGATCATTTACCAGTTTCAAAGATTAATCTTTAATTTGACCATAAATTTTGGAAAGTATCAAAACCTTCTTTATAATTAATCTATTAGAAGTTAAAGTGTTCAGGATTTATTTCAGGAAAATTTTCATAAGTAAATATTGTAATTCTTTTAGGCAGAAACTGGATGACATCTCTCTTAAATTGAATGAAAAAATATAGCAAGATTTATATGCACAAATCATAAATCAAGTTTTGAAAATTTTTTCCATAAATTTCTCCCTCTCCTGGAGATTGAGAGGATCAGTAAGAATAATATTAAGTGGATCAGACAGAAAAGTAGTTTTGTGAAGATATAAAAAAGTAACAGTAAAATATGAGGCATGGAATAAAATTGCAATGCTTTTAAAACAAGTTTAGTCATTAATGTTAGAGAAATAAGAAATTAAAAACTGACATGAAAATGGCATCAAATAAATGTTTAAAAAAGATAGGGGGGGGAAAAAAAAAAAAAAAAAAAAAATTTTTAATTCATGTCAGCATGCAAGTGTCTTAATTATATCATTGATGAGCAGAAATAAAATTAATTTGATAACAAACTTAATACCTGTAAAACACTACAAAGGAAAAGTCCAATCAGTGTCCAGTTTTGTTGATTTTGATTTGCTTTATTTCTAAATAAAAAAGTAAAATGCTCAAATTTCACATATAACCAACATTGAATGAACATACACACAGCTGAACACTTTACAAATCAAATGCAACATTTGATTTTGTCACAAGCAATAATTTAAAAAATAATCCTAATGCAGCACCCAGTATATATTTCTATAAAATCTAGAGAAAAACCCAAAACATACAAACTCATATAGCAGAAAAATTGTTTTATTAGAATTAATACAAGCAGATGAAAGACATGAAAATATTGGTTTACCAAACTGTATCACATGTAAGGACTATAAAAAGGCCTGCAATTGTAACATATAATTCAGCATTTAAAAGTAGGTTATATTTGTACTATATATAAATTAAGATTATCAAATCATATTTTAAAGTGACATCTTAAGTCATTTCCTAGGTAGCAAAAACTATTAAAGAAAAGTTTGTACTGTAAAAATAAACAATCTGCAAGAAGTGTCAACTTTATATTAAGATATACAGAGAGAGTATGCCAGCTATGAAAGGCAGCAACTGATGCTTGCATCAAAGATTATGTAACATGTAAAGTAAAAGCTGGAAAATTTATATTTAACAGGGAAATAGAGCAGTAAAAGAAAAAAAAGAAAAGAAAAAATTGGAAAATAATCCCCAAAAAGATAAAATAAAGATTTTAATAGATTTGTTGTCTTTTCAGCATCATTCATGGAGATAATAGTACATGATATTTTTATGAAACACTACCGGGACAAACAGAAAGCGACAGAAAAAAATGTTTTGAAACCATTTGGAATGGAAATGAGCAGCTCATGGCAGAAAGAATTAAGAAAATCTTATTCCCCACCACCACCACCTGTCATGAGCAGAAAACTAAACATGGCCAAGATCTTAACAGGTCATTTTTCAAATAATCTTCTCTTCAACAGGCAGCAGCAGCTTGAAAGTTTTTTTATGCAGTAACATCTTGGGAATTGATTATTATTAAGAAGAGAGAGAGAGAAAAAATTGCATATACATATGATATTAATTGTAGGCAGGGTGGGGTGGAAGGTCAGGTAGTTTCAAACTACTGAATGGGTGGTAAGAGGTGAGAATGGAAAGAATTTATTGTCCCTGGCATTTGGGATTCATGTTTCCTCATCAGGGAGCAATTCCATGGTATCAAGAAATAAAAATTCCCAATATTTAACATGCAAAAAAACAAAACACAAAACAAAAAACAAAACACAAAACAAAACAAAACACAAAACAAAAAACAAAACAAAACACAAAACAAAACACAAAACAAAACACAAAACAATGGCTATTTGCTTTCTTAAACTTGAATGTTGTATATTTACAGCAGAATATGTGAAAATATTGAATGAAACATTCAAAATAAAAAAAAGAAAGAAAAAATCCAATTTAATATAAATTTAGTAATGTTGTAATAAAACTGATTTTTAATTTAGGTTCAGTTTCAATCAATGCCAGAGTTATGAAAGCCTGTAGTCAGCATAATACACCAAATGAATGTTTCTTCTCTTGCAAAGGTTTTACACTAAACAATGACTGTTTAACATGCAATAAAAGTGTGCAAAATACAATTTGTTTTTTAACTTCATAACGTTGGATTTGATTCAAAGTTTTTCAAGGAAACAAACTTGAAACATGATCAATTTAGTTGCATTGGAAAGCAGCTTCTAAGAAGCATTTTCAACCAAATAAGGTTATGTACATTTTTTTTTTTATCTGATAAGAAACCGAGGTTCTAACATGCATTTGACTCAATAGCAGCAGCAACTGGAATCTTATTGATAAAAATTAAGTGTCAAAATCTACATGGGAACATACATGTGGAATAATTTTAATAACCACCAGGATGAAGAGGAACAAAGCACTGGGACCAGATGGGATTATAAAAGAAATGCTCGCTGGCATCAACAACATCACAGAAATAATAAATATACAACAGTGATAACATAGCAGAAAACTTTCATAGAGCCATCTTTGTAGTTAGTGCTACATAAGAAACCAGGTGCAAATGAATAAAAGTTTGCACAAATAATCAGCTCAATGAGCTACATAACCAACCTAATAATCAAGAGTTCTGATGAATAGAGCACAAAGCAGAATTAGACTGGAAATCGAACAGTGTGATTTTGTCAAGGATACTGGAAAAAGAAATGCTATATTTATGATTAAAATGATATCAGAAAGCAATACAAATGCAGACTTATGTTTATACATTACACAAAGGTATTTGATAAGTTATGGCAAAAAGATTTATTTGAATTGTTAAGAAAACTAGGTCTATTTGGGAAGGAGATTAGAATAATCCAGAACTTGGACCAAACCACCTGCATACAGATAGAAAGTGAATTAAGTAGGTACACACAAAAATAGAAAGGGGAATAATACAAGGATGTGTCTTCTGACTGGATTTATTCAACCTCTACAGTGAAGCTATCTTAAGGGAGCTGGAGATCCTAGCAGGATTTATTATCAGTATTATCGCAATCTTAACAATATAAAGATACACAGATAACACTTGACAGTAGACACACAAGGAAAACTACAGGGCCTCCTAGACAAAGTAGTAAAGGAATGTGATAAGAAAAGACTAACCATTAACTGTAAGAAAGAAAGAATGTATGATTGTTAGCAAAAGAAAAGGCCTAAGATGCAAACTACAAATTGGAGATGTCAACAAGTTGAAATATCTGGGAAGAGTTTTAACGGAGGATAGAAAATGTGGCACCAAAACCCAAATGTACATTCTAAAAGTCAAGTAAAGTACTTAGAAACACAAAATGTTCATTAAAAACAAAGAAAAGAATGCTGGACTGCTATGTAATATTAATCCAATTATATGACAGTGAATATTGGACAATCTTTTCAGATAAAACTGGAGACAATATGTGGTTCTACAGAAAGATGGTGACCATACCATGGACAGTGCATAAGCAACAAAGTCTAAAGGAAAATGGAAACAAAGCAGACTGAATCAAGAAGAGACAACTGAAATTTATTAGACACATAAAGAAAGAAGGCTTGGAGAATTAGACACTCAGAGTGTATTGAAGGCAAAAGGAACAGAGAAAAGCAGTTAACCACCTATCTGATGAGCATATATGAATGGATGGAATCAAGGTTAGAAGGCTTGGCAAAAGGACAAATGTTGCTAAGCACTACAAAGAATAGAAGCTTGTGAAGAGCCTTGAAGGAAGATGACACATGGAAGAAGAATAATTACCACCATATTTTTTAAATCAAACATTAAGACTTTTTCAAAATATTTATTTTAAATCTGAAGAACAACAAAAACTTCATAATTGAAAGTGAAATATTTGTGTTTTTTGTTGATGTGATAATGCTAATGAGAAAAAGTAAAGATTTACATAAAGTTCTTTTTTTTAAACAATGAGTAAAAAGTTTAAAATGATCATGATGGTTGATAGTAAAAAACAGATTTTGGAATTGAAAATTCAAGGTGCTCACAGCTAACAAAATAGATTAAAAAGACACATGAGGAGAAGAGGGAGGCTTAAAGTGAGTTAATCAGCTAAAAGAGTGAATGGTTTATCTCAATAATCTTGAGATCCTTGTGAAGAAATAGAAACTTTAATAGACAAATGGACCTTAAAATTAGTTTTTACTATAATGATCTTTTATCTGAAACCACAAACACATTTGCATTCTGGAGAAAATGTTAACTCATTTGCAAAACTATTTTTCAAAATCTCAAATGAATTTAATGACACACTGACTCCTTTAATATTCATGTTGAGCCAGATGAATTCTTTTTCTAAAGGAGCTTTTTAGCTTTTACTTACAGAGTGCTCTTTGAACAATGCTAAAGCTTTTGTTTTTAATCTCATGGTATGCCAAAGACTTATAAGACAGTAAATATTTTATATTGACAACAGAACTGATGACAGCTATCATCTTTGTTACAGCAGTGTCAATGAAATAAAAATAAACAACACATTAAGACTCAGATATTCCTAGTATGATGAGAGAAGCATCTTAGTCAAGATATAAAAAGTAAAATTTAAGAGAAAGAAAGCTGTTATCTTTCTTAAGAAGATTGAAATTATTTTATATAACTAAAACAAGGGAACATTTATGTGGAATTGTAAATGAAAGCCAGCTTCTTTGCCAAAGTAACATTCAAGTCAAGAGGGTGGATTCAGAATTAGAATTCCATAAAAACAATCTCAGACTCACTCACCAAAAAAACTATTTTTTTTAGCAAAATCTTGGCAACTGATGTCAGCAAACATTTGTTTAATGAAGGTGATTCTGATATTTCTGGGCATTTTGGATGAAACACAAATGCTACAAACAAAATATGGCAAAATGCCAAATTCAGCAACTGTCCATTATTAAATGAAGATATTCTGTTTGCTTATGACTTAATAAATTGACATTAAAAAAAAAAAAAAAAAAAAATCTATTTAATATACCAATGATCTTGCCTACCAACATTTTCTGTGGTTGGAAAAAAAATTATGCAGATATGAGCAACCGGCCATCTGTCTGTACATAGTGTATTTTAAAAGTGAATGAAGAAAAAAAAAAAAAAAGTGCATAAACACCAAGTTTCCGGATATTTTCTTGATTTACTTGGGCAGATTACACAACAGAAAAAAAAAAAAAAAAAAAAAATGAAGAGTAATATGAAATACTTGAGAAGGCGTTTTTAGTAGGAAGACAGAAATTTGTTTTTTAAATTTTAGATATGTGAACATCATTTTTTTTTTTTTTTTTTTTTGCAAAAAACTTTTGCTATACCAAAAAATTATTACTACTTTTGACAAAAATAAGGTAAATAAGTATTACAAATCTTGAGAATTAATGATAACCAGGTCAAGGGTTCAAATTTTTGTAGAAATGAGGAGATACATCATATGCACTATGAAAAGGTCATACAGAAGTACAAAGGTGACAAACAACTGTGTTCAGGTATTTCAAACAATGTCATAATTATCATTTGTGAGAAATCTGTAGATCCAAGCAATATATATACTAAAACTTCTATCCCACGGTATATTTACCTAATCATATCAACTCAACACCACACAACTCTAAGATTCTTCAAAGTGTTCCATTTGCAAAATTATAATGTTAACAAAAATGTAATAGTAATATTGAGATGCAATTCTAGTTAGACAGGAAATTTTCTTCCGGGACCACCAAACGGTCCAGATTCTAAGAGAATAGTCTTGAATGTCTCATATAGGCGATATACACAGGATTTTGAAGACTAATGGTGGTGGGCAGGTTTAAAAAGAATTTCTTATTCTTCAAAAATATTTTTAACAGCTTCCCAGCAAATTCTTAGATCAAAAACAGGAAATTAATTATCAAACTGGAAACTGGATTTTTTTTTTATTATATTTTAATGCAATTATTTTCCCCTTGAACATCTTATCAAATCCCACTATCTACAAGTAAATAAAAAAAAATACTGACTTGAAACTAAAATATCACTTTCAAAAAAATAAAAACAAAAACATAATTTGCTATCAAATCATGTTAACATTAGCTTTAAAGGAAAGAAGAATGGATTGCAATAAAATTTTCAACACCAAAACAGTAGAAATAAAAAGACAGTCATCTTTTAAAACACACTTAACACACACACACACAGAAGAAAGAAAAATGAACCTTCACTTTGGGTGGGAAAATTTATGGCAAGAGGCCTACATTTTCTTTTGGAAGCTTTAATTAGATAAATATGTGGAGCAGTTGGCAGAGCAGAAATTGTGTAGTTACAAGAAGTTGCCAAGGCCTAAATGTAAAGTAAATCATGAAGATCAATTCTTGACTAAGCCTGCATAGTCTTTATTATCAGAGAGGTTAAAACAGGAGGGCCCCCATGCTAAGATACAGCCTCTTCCCAACCAGGCATACTTCACCCTTTTCTTTTTTTTTACTAATAATCTTAAGCAAGTAAGTCAACTAATCTACAATGATAAAAATGATAAAATGCTGTCTGACAGATCAACCCATCTACCCCTGACCAAAGCAGCTTTGACTAATAGTTGAATGTTATCAAAGTGACAGTACTAGCAAGACTGAGTCAGACAATGCAAGACACAGGAAAAGAAAAGTTTAATTAAGATTGAAACCAATGAATAGGTTAAAAAATATTAACCGGGTAATTTCAAAAGATTTTATATTTTTAAGTTGATATTAAGTAATGACTGATATAAGGTAATAGGGTATAAAGGACAATGTAAAGTAAAGTAGCAGACATTTATGAAGGAGTACCGAAATTTTGGGACCTGATCAAGAATAGGAAAAACAAAATTCTCATGTTTGGTCATTTAGTTAGATTTCAGGAAGAACAACTGAGAAATTTAAAAAATAGATTCAGTTTCAAAGGCTTTTTCTTTTAAGAATTAGTTATACTCAAAATTTGTCACCATGTTGACTATTTTTCTTTCTGTAACACAAACAGACTGACTGTCAGGGAGGTTACACCCTTGGAAATATAAGAAAAAAAAAAAAAAATTACTGATTAATGGAGAATATTTTTGATTTCTAAATTTGGCTATTATGAAAAATGATGAGTAGCTATTTAAGACTTTATGACTTAAAAAAAAAAATTTGATTTATTAAAGTTCTTAGCTACATAGGTCTTTATATTTAAAATAGAAGTCAATAAGTCAGATGTTAGTGACAAAAATGCCAGAGAGATGACTTAAACGATTAATTAAGCAATAAGTGTGTTTCTTTTCTAGCAAGGTCTTGTAATTTCTATTTAAATTTCTCAAAGAAACATGTTAAAGGTAACCAAACAAATAAAAATTTAAATAGGAATTGAAAATTTCAGACATTTCTGCATTTAGCCAACATTCTTTCAGAAATAAGCAACAGTACTTATTTCAAATGTGAATGAAGAAAAATCTGTTTTTTAAGGAATTAGTATTATTCATAATAAAATGACAAATTTAAAAATTTAGCTTTTAGGAAAAAAAGAAAGTTAAAGCAATTTTAAAAGTTGGCAAATGTTTAATAAATCCCCACCCCACCAAAATATTTAAGGAACTTTGATGATTTTAAAGTCAATTCTATATCAATTGTATTTTTGTTTGAAATATTTAGTTTTTCAATATTGTCCAGTTCCTTGTAAATCTCAATTCTGAACTGTGTTACTTTTAATTTTATTTTCCCTATAAATAAAGTAGATTTATTGTTAAGCAAATGTGAAAAGGTCATAGAATGTTTAGGAGGAAAAAGATTACTAATGAAATGATTACCAAGAAACAGCCATCCAAATTAGTCCTAAGTTGATAATTGAATCAGCTTCTCATTTAGGTTAAAAAAAAACAAAAAAACATACCATTATTGTTTAGTTGTTTAAATAAAAATTAACATTTATAAAATAATGGTTTTGGGGAAAAACTAAAATATTTCATCACAGACAAATTCATGACATGATTTTACACAAAAGATATAATACAGAAGACAAGAAATAAACAGGAAAACTTTCTGAACGTATTCCCTAAATCTAATGTAGAGTTTGTGAAGAAAAACTTTAAAGATCTATATAAAGATTTGGTAAAAATGAACAAATTAAACTTTAATTTGTTCATTTTTACCAAAAACAGACTCAACTTATAGTGGACATTGTATTAGAACATTCTGTTAATCAGTATCAGATAAAATAAAAACTCTTTATTAAAAATTATTAATAAGATGTTATATCCCTACTGAGTGGATACCAACTTAAAATTTAATTAACTTATAATTTATGGAGAAAGATAAAAATGACACATGTAAAGCATTTATGAAATCGTTAACCTGTAAAGTTTCAGCTTTAAGTATGTTCAGTTATTAAGTGATTTGAAATTTTATATTCTTCAAGTTACACACTTTAGAGCTGAGCATTTTTTCTGTCAAATATTTGTGCATATTCTTGTGCTTAATACTACATCTGCTTGTCAGGCATAAATAAAAGTAAATATCAATAGCCAGCCAGAGTAACAGTCCAAGTAGAATTAGAAAGAGGATACATTAAGAAATCTTCCTGGGTTTAATCTTTTCCTTTTGTACAAAATCTGTCTTAACTGGACTTAAGAGAGAGGAAAAAAAATTAGAAAAATAGAAAGATTTTTGCAAATCAACTGTTTCTGGGTTATAAAGTTTTGGATCTGCACTTTATCATCTGCTTTTTGTTTTTTCTTTCTTCTTGGTGGACAAGTTTATTATTGGAAGTCAAATTTTCACCATCTCAACCTTAAAAATATAGTTAAGAATTTTTAAAACTGACATAAGAGAGTTTCTTTCAAATAAAGTTAAAGTGTCAAAGTAATACAATCCTTAATTTAAGGAATTTTCATTTATAACTATGTCCAGTAATTTCGCATGTTTGAATATAGGTATACTATTTAGTATTTAGTCATAACCTTTTTTTTTTTTTTTTTTAATTTTTTATTTGAGATACTCTAAGTCTAAGAACTATTTATTTTACTACAATACAATTTATTCCTTCATTTTAACAGTAAGTGGATAATTGTGGCAAAAAATACATCAACATTTTGGTAATTTTTCCTTTACAAAGTATTTCAAGCAATCACATTTGTTTCTAAAGTTGAGAATAAATATTTTACAAGATTTTTGGGATGAAAGGAAAATATTTGGTTTTGATAACTGATTTACGAGACAAATTAGTACAGCAAATAATTAAGCCAAGAAGTTATTTTGAGTACAGAAGCAAAATAGTTTTCAGATTTTCATTGGTGTGTTGAGTAGTTACAATTTTAATAAGTAACTTATTTGAAAAAGCTAACAGACAGCATCCTTTTCATTTTTCCTGGTACAAAAAAAAAAAAAAAAAAAAAAAAAAAAAGCTAAGAAAAAAGAATGATGCCTAATTTCCTCAAAACAAAGGTAATTGTTGTTAAAGCATTGACAATTTTTCTGCTGAGGTGTTTTTAAAGTTTATAATAAATAATTTATTGAAGAAAAACCTGACATATCTTAGGAAGTTGTATATATTTTTTTAAATGAAGAAGTTAGCGAAATTGTAATAAAATTAATTTCCATACTTTTTCTTAGAAATTAAATTGATAACCAGGCCATTTAAAATGAGATTTTTGTTCTTATTTTTTAACTAAATAAAAATATAACAAAAAAAATTTATGAAAAGAATGAATCAACTTTTAAGAAGATTTTTTAAGGGGTCCCGTTCATTTATTTTTAAGGAAATATTAATTATTTGCGCTTTCTTTATTATTCTTTTTCTTTGCTGTGCAAATTCAATGAAGAGAATTTGCAATTTTCTTTGAAAAGTATTCAAGCCACATTGAATTTGTTCAGTTCTTCAACATTTTTAATTTTAAAATAAGTTTTTTTTTTTACTTTTATTTTTTCTTCTTCGATAATAAAACTAAAAAAAAGATTTTATTTTTTTCGAATGTTGCGATTTTTATCTTGTCATCTCATAACAATTTTCTGAGCGGGAAAAAAAACAAAAAACTTTAACGATCGATATCTAATCGATTTATTATTAGTAGAGGAAATCAAAACAGTGCTTTTTTGCACCTAAAAAGCGAGTCAAAAAATAATTTGTTCATTTTTTTGGTGTTTGGTTTGCAGTTTTATAAAGAAATCCTTATTTTTACTTGTAAAACGAAAACTTTTACAAAATATCTTCCCTTTGTTTTTATTTTCATCTGTCGTAAGATTTTCCCCCAAAAATGAGATTTTCTGATAAAAAATTAAATGCATTTTCATTATTTTAACAACAAAGAACAAGGTAACTTTATGGGACGACTATTGTATAAGCATGAATGGTTAAGATGAAGCTTAAATTAATTTAAATTAATGATTAGCATAAAACAAAAACAATCAATTAATTAGACGTAAAAACGAAAATCCAACATTTTGGATAAAGTAATTACAAAATGTAAATATGAATTAAAAAAAGCGATTCGTCTGGATTTTAGAAGCTAAAAGAAGAAAATAAAAAAGAATTTCTTTCATAATTGCCGAAAAAAAAAAAAAAAAAAAAAAAAAATTCATCATTTTTTTTTTAAATTGCAAACAACTGAAATGACGGAATAAGAAACTGAGAAAATATAAATAAAAGCAGAAAGTTCAAACCAGAGTAGGCAGAAACCCTTAAGAAAAAAAAGAAAAAAAGGAAAAGTGACACTCATTTTTTTTTAACCCACCCAAATCATATGAATTTAAAAAGGACAAAAAAAGGGATTTTTTTGTTTGTTTTCTTACGACGTTATATTTTATTTTTAAACAAATATTATAAAGCATTATATTTGAATAGTTTGCTTGCTTTGTTATTTAAGAGTGGTATAATCAAATTTAAATAAAATCTTCAATTTGATATTTTAAACATTAAATAACGAGGTGTTCAAATTCCTCTCTAGTCAAATTAAAATAAAAATAAAGTCCTTTTTAATCGCAAAGTTTTAATTAGTTCTAAAAAGCCAAAAATGATAAAATCTACCAATGAAGTGCCTCGGATATATCAAATTCTAAAATTATATAACTTTTTGTGAAAAAAATATTAAAAAAAATACTAACAGCCTCATCAAGACTTCATTTTTTCTTGTGTTTTTAGTTTAGTTTATGTTTCTTTAAACTAAAACTACATGTGTAGCAAGAAGCAATAGTTGTGTACCTTCCCCTAAAAAAGCAAGAAAATAATTTATCTGCAGTAGTCGGGGAAACAAAACTGAACAGGAAAAGAGGTGTGATTTATTTTCATCTTTTGAAGGGAATCAATAAAGGCTAGAATGACTAGACAACAAAACTCATACGACGATTCAGAAAAAAAAATCAGTAGAAATTACTTACCATGATTGACAAAACTCATAATAACATCCGAGGAATTCAGTTGTGGCATTTGTGTTTCTAAAGTATCACTATGGAAATTAGGATAAGGGTCGTGTCCGTCCATAGACGAACCACTGGCCCCAGAGCCATGAAGTTTATTATAAAGATCCAACATGAAACGAGGAGCAGATGTTTCTTTGCCCATGGCCCTCGGTTTAGGTTTATGATGAAGATTGAGTAGCGTCAGGATTTCTTGTTCAATCTCTTTTTTCTGTCGGCGTGTCAAGGGACTGACCATCACGGATTGTTCAAGTTCATTGTCGGCATAAAAACCAGTATTCCCTTCGGATCTGGACCAAGCATTAGGCAACAATGTACAGCCTAAAAAGGCCGAACACAATAACCACCAGACAGCATTTAATAACATCGTCTTAACTTTTTAGATATAAAATAAATTATTATTGTTTTTGTCTTTTCACCACGTGCACAAGCATCCAACAATTGTGGCGATCTTTTTTTCTTAAGGTATCCACATGAAAATAACAACGTGATTAAGAAGTTTTTTTGGCCCTTTAATTACCCGTTGTCAACCTGGGAAATTACGAATAATACACAAATAATGAATGAGGTTTTATATACATCTAAAAGAAAAAAAAAAAAGAAAAAAGCTGGAATTATACTAAAAAGCAATGGATTTTAAAAATTTTATTAGAATCTTGTGTCCAAGCAATAATCACAGCTCTGTAGCAGTTTTATTATGAATGAAATTAAATTATTCTTTCTTTTTTAGTTTTACTATATTGCCGTTCAACTGTCATTTCAATGTGTGTTGGTCTCTTTCCAAGCAAGTTGATGATTTAAACAGGTAAATATTTGGAGTAATTTACAAAAATATTCGCTTGATTTCCAGGAAAATAGAATTGACTGTGCAATAAGAGTGAAAGAAAAAAAACACTATGTATTTTTAAATCGTTAATTGTTGTGGTGGTGAAATAAAGAATTTGTTGAATTTTGTTGAATTATAGAATTTGATGATGAAAATATAACAATCTGCCTGCAACGAGGTTTTGTTTTGTTTTTTCTTGAAGTAAATGAAGGAGAATAAATAAATAATAATAAAAACAGATCAAAACATGCTTCTTTTTTTCCGGATGACTCCAAACCGAGAAAGAAGAGTTTGTGTCGTCGGATATCGATGCGTGTGGAGAGGGAAAAAAAAAAGAATAAGGAAATATTTTCGGCGTAGACACTGAAGCCGTTTCCCCGTCAAGCAGTGGGTAATAAGTGAGTGAATAATGCGTGTGTCTTCAGTCAGGTCAGAATGAAAAGAGGAAGCATTGGAAAGAGAGAAGTTGGCCGCCTTTTCTTTTCTTACTTGTCGCCGTCGTCAATTGTTATTGTTCTGTCGGATGAGCAAGGCAAACGGCAAGCAACAAAATCTTTCAACACAAAATAAGCCTCGTTCTGGCCATCAAATCTGTCTTGACACACAGTGGAGGGCGTGGGGGAAGAGGAGGAGGAGGAAAGCAACAAGATATGTCGTCACTTCCGCCCAACGCACTCCTGACCAATTAAAATTTTTAAACCCTCTTCCTTTCTTTAATTCTTTCTTTTTTCCTTTCTTTCTTTCATTCTTTCTAATTTTCTTTCTCTCTTTTTTTCTAAATTTCTTTTTAAAGAAATGTTTTAAATTTCTTTGTAAACTTCTTTGTAATTTGTTTTCTAAATTAATTTCTAAATTTCTTTAACTTTTTGTTAAATTTTTTAATTCCATACTCGTATTAGTTTTTTTTACTTTTTTTAACTTTTTCTTTTTTCAACTTTATCCTGTTTTTTTTTCAACTTTTTTTTATTCTACATTTTTGTTCTGTTTAAAAATCTTTTAACATTTTTGTTGATAGGTTATCAGAAAAACATTAATTTTTTATCACTCTTGGAAAGAATTAAGCACAACTTAAATTTGTGGTAAAATTCTTGGTTCTTTTCCGCACAGAAAATCTCCTACCATCACTGTTTTTGTCTGTATCTCCGAGATTAGGTATTGTAACTGTTTTTTACACTATACAATATCGTTCGGGCCGTTGTTCTCATCTTTATTGCCATATTCACGACGTTTTGGTCGTTGGGCGCTCCGACCTCTTCAAGTGATATATACGTTGGAATTTCGATCTTTATTACCATATTTACAACGTTTCGGTCGCTATACGCTCCGACCTCTTCAGCTGATATACATTTATTTTTTTTTTTGCATTTCGAACCGAAATGCCAAGCCAACATATATCACCTAAAGAAGTTCGGAGCGTACAACAACCGTAACGTCGTGAATATGGCAATCAATACGTGTTAAAACAACAGTCCGAACGATGTTTGTATTGTAATAGTGTGTACAACAGTAAAAATTCTGTTTTAAAATTTAAATTTTGTTTTCTGCTTTTGTTGCGCAATTGCAAGCCCATGAGCGATATTTGTATGAAGGTACAGTTACTTGTCAATTGCTTTTTTACTTTTTTATTGTTAAAAATAAAATATTTAATTCCAATTTATTAAGATCACTTTTTTTTTTTTTTTTTTTTTTTTTTTTTAGGAAATATCGACTGGACAAATGTCTTAGTACAAGATCGGTTGTGATATAATTTTGAATTCCTTCTAGGAAGAATTACTTGGTAATTTCAGGAGAATATTACAGCAAAGCATTTGATGACTCAGCTCAGTGTTTAAATAAAATTTAAAAAAAAAATGATTTGTTGACTCCATATTTTCAAATTGACCTCAACTATAATTTATTATTGTCAGGTCTCAACTCAGTTTTTACAGGAAGATCCGTTGACAAACTAAATTAAAAGCACATATGTGAATGAATGAAAAGCTAATTCGAAAGCTAGAAATTTTGATAAGGATAATCTTTAAAATAAATACTGACATATAGAAGGGAGAAGCATTTTTATTTTTTTAAAATTTTAATTCGAAACTACCCCGGTAATTTTGCTACTTACCATTGCTACCATTAAAATACGACTTTAGCTAAGCTTTTCTTTGTCTTTTTCTCAAATTCATCTGAATGAAAAGTGTTCAGTATTTGATGGTAATAAGTGAAATTAAGATTATTAGAAATGCATCACAAAATAAACGTACAGAAAAAAAAAAGTTGTAATAACTAGCAATGAAAACTTTTGTCAAACTTTATGTTAATTAAATTACCCAAAGAAAGAATGATTAGTTGGATGGACAGCATTGTGTTGAATTAAGGATTTCCACTTCTCCTGCGAAATGTCGTACCTCCAAAATGTCACCAGAGGTTTCTAATGCTAAAAATAGATCGACACACAACACCAAAGAGTGGATTAACACACATGCCCAGTCACAAGAATTTTTCCCACGTACGAACGTATGTGTAGACAACAGACTTGATTAGAGAGACGAATAATGGGCCAATCTGATTACCCAAATTTATTTCTCGGGACCCTTGAGCCACCGAGAAGAGAAAATAAAAGCTGAAGTCAGTAACTTAAAATCATTAGCCACTCTCGCCTTAGTCTACTACTCTAGTTGCGACCTGTTCCTGCTAAACAGTCGAACTCTCAGCCTTCGGGCAGAGAGGAACCCGGACGAGTCTCGTTCGGGGATGTAGACTGACCCTGAGCCTGTTTATGCGGGTTCAAAGAGGGAATATTTTTGGCCAACCCGACGGGCTCGGAGAACCCACGTTAAACCGGCCTTGTGCCACATGCAACCCTCGTGGTGGGTTAGCTAAATATTAGCCACTCTCGCCTTGAAAGAATTGGTTGATTGCTTGTTGGCAATCAAAGAAATACCATTCCACACAGCTCAACATCTGCGGACTCTACACCAATAGGAAATTTTACTGCCTCCTTTCACTACTTAACTGATTAGAATTAAAGCGCTTAAAAAGACTTCTACTTCATCTTTGTCTTTTTTTTCTCTTTTACGAATTTTAACTCCTTCACAAAGAACTTCATTCATTCTTGTGTTCTTTCAATGTATTTCAATTTTTTGAATATATAAATTTATTGATGTCATTTCACGACAAATCTTGTATCTCATTTCTAATGTGCATGTGCTTACAAATTATTCAATCACGCTAAAAAAAGCCAGGACACACAACTGATAACCTTTTGACGTGATTTGAAAACGCATCTACAACAAAAATGCCACCCATTAACAAAAAGACAGAAATAATTTAGTTTTTATTTAATGACAAAAAAGCATATGAATTTTTAAAAATCTTGACTTTTTATTTTGGCTTCAATATCGGATAACAATTTAAAGGAGAAATGTGTTTTGATTTTTAAATCGGAGTAGGTGATGCTTTGTTTTTTTTAAGGGATATACAAACATTTAAAACATTTCTTGGGATTTTTACCTCGTAAATATTACCTTATTCACACCAGAAAGCGATTCACTGATTTCATCGACAATAAAACAACCAAGAAAAATGAGTTGCATACATTTTCTTTTTCGTTGACTGAAATTTGCGTGCTTGACAAAGAGCAATGGTTAACGAGCTTGTTTTCAGACCATTCGCTTATCTACTAATTTTGATTCTTCCTATTGTGACCATGTGCCATATTCTTTCTTTCTTTCTTTCTTTCTTTCTTTCTTTCTTTCAATCGGTTTATACTCTGTTAAAAAAAAAACAAAAAAACTTTCAGAAAGTATTCATCATGAAGTCAGAAGATGATTACGACAAGTACCTTTGAGTCGAGGGAAAGAATCTCCAGGCAAGTTACCGTCTACCTGTAATTGACGAAAGCATTGAGAAATTTTGAAAATTTGCTACCTGTACGCTTTCTTTCTTTCTTTCTTTCTTTCTTTCTTTCTTTCTTTCTTTCTTTCTTTCTTTCTTTCTTTCTTGTCTCTCCCCCGACCCCAACACCTTCATAAATGCATGCACATATAAGGAATCTCAGCCGAACATTTTATAATTTATTCTTTAAAATGACCATTTAAAAGAAAATCTTTGGAAAATCAAATTCATTTAAATTTCTTCCGTAAAGGAAGGAATAAATAAAGATGTACATTTTTTGGTAAACGTTTGCTTAAGCAGAATAACGGAGTTAATATAGATTGTGCATCGTTAAAAACTTTCAGAAAATAAGATTAAATATTACTCATCTGAAGAAAAATTGTCGGATGTTAGATGAAAAAAGAAAAAGTGAGAAATGTGCTGTTAATTGCTATTTAGAACACACACACACACACATACACACATATATATATAAAAGAAGAGTCTTCCTTTTTTATCTAAGATTAAGCGTCAAATCACATTCATTGTCGAAGTAGGAGATGAAAATCCCAGTCTTGTAAGTGGAAAGCATATTTTTAGTTTGCCACAATAGTAAAAAAAGAAAGAAATTCCAAATGTTGATTATGCAATTTCGAGCTACGTGGAAGAGAGACTTACAAAATTCTTTGTTACTGCATGAACATTATTTAGAAGTTGACAATTAGATTCAGAAATTGCTATTTGAACATTTTTTTTTATCTGTTGTTCTTTGCGTAAAGACAGGAAATATTTGTATGCCATTTCTCAGTCTTAATTGCGTTAACAAGAATATGTGGAATAAAGAAAGAAAAGAAAGAAAAACAGGAAAGAAAGACAGAACTTCAACAGTGGGTGGTCGAGTGGGAGTGAGTGAGACAGACAATAATTGAAAGAGTGTGGGGTGTAATATGAAATGCTAGAAAGTACATAACGGTCGATATTTGAGCACTTGTCTTTAAGGGTTTCTGTAATATAATGTCGATGAGTGCTTTCCTGAATGTTTTTACCTCTTTAACCACAGGGTGCAAAAAAAAAAATAAATAAATAAATAAATAAATAAAATAAAATAAAATAAAATATCGGATAATAAGAAAACCAAATGAAGGAAAAAAGAAGAGAGAATGGTTGGAAAAAATGTGAGACGCTGCTGTTTCCAACAGTGCGGCTTTGAAGATGGTGCCGCAGCCGTTGTTGCTTCAAACTGATGGAGAGATGCATCAGTTATTGTTTGTTCTTCTCTCAACGAACACAGTTCAGCAAATGGAAACCAATTTGCTAAATGAGAGCTGGCTATTATTTTGTAAAATCACCTTTTTAAAATATTTCAACATCAATTTTGATAAGGTTAATCTATAAAGGGCTCCTTTTATATATATTCAAGAATTTACTTTTAAGATTAAATTATCGAAATATTGAAATTATATTTGCTGTCTTGGCATTTCGACTGTATTAATGAAAAAGTTTTGCTTCGACCAATTTTAAACATTTATGGTCGTTTATTCTCATTTAGTCTTTTATTAAAGCAATTTGTTCATTTCCACTTCAGTGATGAAAATGCAAAGTTGAGAGTTCAATCAAATAATTTATAATTTGATTTAATTAATAATAATAATAATAATAATAATAATAATAATAATAATAATAATCATGTAGCATCTCAAGACAAGAATATTACCTATTGTCGTTGGGACTTTATGAATGATATCAAAAGGATCAAAGAAATATGTTGGGTCAAAGCCGTGGCAGCCCTAAAATATGTGAATTGCAAAAAGAAAAAAAATTATATTCATGAATACTTCTCACATTTTGCGTCGATTTCTCTCTGTGAAGTGAGCAGAAAAATTAATTTTTAGTCTGATTGCATGGCACCTCAGCGGATTGCATCTTCGGATACAAAAAAAAAAATCTTGATGTTTCTAGAAGTCGCTGCTTGAGACTTGGGGAAACTCGTACATCACAAAGCAAAGGTAAAACACAATAATAATAATAATAATAATAATAATAATAATATGAGGTCTAAATTAAAATAAATAAGATACGAAATAATGATCTCTCAGGAAATAAAACGGAAGAATCTAACTGCGACATAAACAATTTCATTGATTCAGATTCTGTCACTGATGAAAATGAATCAAACGACATTAGAGCAGAATTCCTTGAATGCAACAAAGTTGAAATAACTGAAGCGAAAAAGCACATCATTCAAATAATCAGCAGAGTAACTCGCACACAAATGTCAGAAAGAGAAAGCTACCGAATATTATTCATATGACGAAGTCCAATAAACATACTGCACAAACATATAATGCTTCATTGCATATAATTGTTAACGGGCAGACCACTGGAATGCATGATAGAAGTAAATATCATATATGCGACCAGCTTTAACAGCTAACTGGAAAACTTAATGTCAAGACAAAGAAAAGATCAAACAACATACAAAAAGAGCCCACCCGGAAAGCAAAATTAAAGCGAGAAATTGAGAAAATCAGACGTGAATTATCGATACTAGATGAGATGTCAAGAAATTCAAATGTTTCAATACAAAAAAGCAAGAGGATCAACCGGAAATAGAAAATTAATGTAGTAAATGAAATTTCAACAATCAAGGAAATACTTAAACAGAAGCTGCAGTTAAAGCCACACAAAACTGACCTTAGGACTCTGTAATAGTGACATTGTCGTTTGCTTACTGGAGCTTGTTGATGCCGCTTTTCGCTGTTCGTGTTTGGGATCTCAATCACGCGAGGTTAAAGAGGATGTCAACCCAGAAAGAAATGTGTTATCAACAGAAATCAAAGGAAATAATAATAATGATAATAATGGTTGAAAATGAAAAACCGTATGAATGAAGTGGAGATAATAATAATAATAATAATAATAATAATAATAATAATAATAATAAAGGAGACTTTCTGTCACCCCTTCTGTTTTGTTTGTCCTTAATCACCCTTATGCATGAACTGAACAACAGTAGCCAAGGTTACAGAATAAATAAGAATATATTCAATCACCTACTCTACATGGATGATCTCACACTCTTTGCCAAAGACGACAATGAGTTAAAAGGCCTCCTCAATATTGTAAAATACTTCAGTGACGACATACGTATGGACTTCGGATTAGATAAATGTGCAAAAGTAACATTCAAGAAAGGTAGAATTACAGAAACATCCTTAATAGATTTAGATTTTGTCACAAAGATTAGGGAACTGGAGCATGATGAAGCTTATAAGTACCTAGGAATTAACGAAGGAGATGGCATACTATTGTGAGACTGGAAGTACCTACCAAATAGACTCTTCCAGGTCTATATTAAGTATGCGACACAACACTCTAGACAGAGAGACAGAGAGTCGCGTACGACTACCAGTATTGGACACTAACATATAGTAAGCTCCGCTTACACTATCTCTGTAACCTGTTGTTAATATATCTTTCTTACATCTAATCCGTGTTCCGTATTTTCCTTCTGTGGTCCCGACTTTGGCCCCACATCAGTGGCGACGAGGATTCGAGAAACGCACTCACGGCGAAACCTCAATACCTTACCAGTTCCACATCTGTGTCGACGAAGAATTCGAGAAACGCATTCACGTCGAAAACCGCAATAACTTGCCAGTCCCACATCAGTGGTGACAGAAAGATTCGAGAATTTCGTTCTCACCATATCAATAGCGACAGAGTACTCGAAAAATGCACAGAAACTCCACGCGTTCCCACAGCAGTGTTGACAAGAAATTAAGCTGGTATTACTACATTAGCGGTTTAAACGCAACACCAAGCGTCTACATATATAAAAAAAAATATATTCCGATAC
Organism: Acanthosepion lycidas; assembly: GCA_963932145.1. Lineage (NCBI taxonomy): Eukaryota > Metazoa > Mollusca > Cephalopoda > Sepiida > Sepiidae > Acanthosepion > Acanthosepion lycidas. The sequence continues at coordinate 1,157,301 of OZ010583.1, read as the reverse complement.
CAAACAGCAGTGACGAGCAGTGATTCGACATCTACGGAATATTAAAGTCTGTCCAAATAACATTACGCGAACGATTTCTTACACACCCACACACAGAAAAAACAGTTTGTTCGTAAAACAAACTGACAACACAAGAGCAGAAGTACTACCATTGTACTCAAGTTTTTGAAAAAAAACTAAATTTTTTTATGTAACTGAGTTGAACTCGGGCATAAAATTATTCTCCCCTCATATTCACTGAGGTGAGTTTTCTCTGTTTGTACCTCTATAAAAAAAAAAAAAAAAGTGTGGTGAAAATTTATACAATTACGTTAAAATTAACAGAACCACGGAATTGCGAAAAAGCTAAACACATTAGTTTAGTTTAACTAATTGTCTGTCCATATTTTTTTTTTGTAAAAGGAAAAAAAAAAAAAACCTATCAAGATTTTTTTTGTGTTCCTCCCCTTGGTACACGGTTTTCAAAGCAACAAAAATCGCTGTCATTTGTCTGCTTAAATATGGAAGATTTTCAAAAAGTAATTTCCCAAATGCTAAAAGTAAATTTGGATCAGCAACAAAAATCAGAAGAAAGACAACAACAACTATTTTTGTAATTCCAAAAAATTACGCTTCAGAATGCTGAACTACAACAGAAACAACTTAAAGAATTACTCGTAAATGCATTAAAAGGCTCAAACTCTGAAAAAGGTACAATAGTCTCCCAGAATACAATCTACAATTCAATGGAAACCTTTGAATACGTACCAGAGAACGGCAAAACGTTCGAGGCTTTTTACAGGCGCTACGAAGATATTTTCAACGTAGACTGTGAACAATGGCCCAGTAGAAAAAAAAAAGGTACGTCTACTATTGAGAAAACTGGGAACTACAGAACATAGTAGGTTCGTAGACTTCATACTACCCAAGAAAACCACTGACTTGGATTTTTCAGAGACTATTAAGCTCCTTTCGGAACTATTCGGGCCTAACACAACCTTGTTCCACAAACGTTGGAAATGCATGAACACAGTCAAAGACAACCAGCAAGATTTTCTAACGTATCGGTAAACAAGCTCTGTAATGATTTTAAACTATCCGAACTGACTGCCGATGATTTTAAGTGCTTAATTTTCGCACAAGGTCTAGTATCAGCAGAAGACGCCGAAGTCAGACGACGGGTATTGACCAAGCTTGAGAACGAACAAGGATTGACTCTCCAAAAACTGGTACGACAACAGAACGAGAAAACCAAAAAATAAAATTAGGCAAGCTCAATCTGACAATATTGTCGATACGAATTTAAGAAAATATGTAACTGTGGATATTTTCAAAAGTCCATTAAATTCCAGCTTGACTCGGGTTCCGATCTTTCAACCATTAACTGGTGTACTTGGCGAAAATTAAACAAGCCGTCCTTATTAAAAACGGATAAAACAGCAAAATCCGTAACTGGCGAAAAGATTAACATTTTAGGCGAGGTAATACTTACAGTAACACTAAATGGAGTTATCAAAAAAACTCAAAGCCTATGCATTGAAAACTTCAGATAACTTATTTGGAACAGATTGGATATAAAAATTCAATCTTTGGGATTGCCCAATGAGTACATTTTGTCGCAAGATACAAAGTACAACGTCCAATTTGGTAAATCTCAAAAAGTAACTCAAACAACAATTTCCCCAGTTTTTTTTCTGGCGGCCTTGGGAAATGTACTAAAATGAAAGCTAAGTTTAAGGTGAAGGACGGTGCACAACCGGTATTCAAAAAGAAACGGAATGTCCCTTTCGCTGCTCTAGAGCAAATCAATAAAGACTCGAACAAGCAGGTATTCTGTCAAAAACAGATTTCAGCGAGTGGGCAGCACCTACGGTCTACGTAAAAAAGAAGTCCAATCAAATACGAGTATGCGCAGATTTTTCCACAGGGTTAAACGATGCCTTGCAAGATCACCACTATCCTCTCCCAAACTCTGAAGAAATATTCAATAAACTCAATTGTGGAATTTTTTTTTCTAAAATTGACCTCTCGGACGCATACCTTCAGATAGAGGTGGAAGAAGAAAGTTCCAAATTGCTTTGCATAAACACTCATAGAGGGTTGTACAAATACAATAGGCTGGCTTTTGGAGTAAAGGTTGCGCCTGCAATTTTCCAGCAGGTCATGGACGCCATGCTGGGCGATCTTGACTACGCAACAGCCTATTTGGATGATATACTGGTTACTAGTAAAACTACGGCAGAGCACCGGAACCATATAATAAACGTATTCGAAAAGATACAAGAATATGGATTTACGGTTAAGGAGGCAAAGTGTGACTTTTTCTTACCAGAGATTAAATACTTAGGGCACATCATAAATAAAGACGCAGAAAGAGCCAACGCGATCAAAAACATGCCAGCCCCAGATAACGTTCAAGCGTTACAAAGCTTCCTCTGCCTAGCTAACTTTTACCAAGGGTTCATTAAGAACATGCAAAATTTGAGAGAGCCTCTCAACCAACTTTTAAAAAAGGACAAACCATGGTCATGGACCCCGGAATGCCAAGACGCATTCGAGAAGATCAAGAAAACTCTTACTTCAGACCTCTCCCTCACCCATTACGACCCTAGTCTCGATATCATAGTCGCAAGTGATGCAAGCTCGTACGGCATAGGTGCTTGCATTTACATAAACTGCCAGATGGTTCGCAAAAAGCTGTGGCTCACGCATCAAGATCTCTACTTCCAGCTGAGAAACAATATTCCCAAATAGAGAAAGAGGCTCTAGGGTTAATATTCGCTGTGACAAAGTTTCACAGATATCTATATGGTAGACGGTTCATACTGCAGACGGATCAAAACCTCTAATTACAATTTTTGTGTCTAAAAAAGGTCTGCTAGTCTATACTGCAAATAGACTACTTCGTTGGGGATCGAGTCTCTTAAACTATAATTTCAAGATAGAGTTCCTAACATCCAAAAATATTTGCCATACAGACAGTTTATCGCGACTTATTCCAAAAAATACAGAAGTCTTTGAAGACTCCATCATTGCTACTCTAAGGACAAATTATGAAATCAAAAACATGATTGCGAGTACCATAAGAGAGCTCCCAGTTACTTTACCCGACATAAAAAGGGAGTCTCGGGAGGATGAATTCATTCAATCCATAAAAAGCAAAATTCGCAACAAAGACCCCAAATGTGCCTAAAGTTTTCTCCCTCTGCGATGATGTCCTACTATACAATGACCGCGTAGTGATTCCAAACAGCCTACAAAGAAAAATCCTCAGGGATTTTCACATGGGACATCCGGGGAAGAACCGTACGAAAAGCCTCATGCGCTGCTATGTTTATTGGTCAAACATGGACAAGGACATAGCATACATGATAGAATCATGCAAAGGATGCGCGCTTGCAGCAAAAGCTCCAACCACGACGTGCAAACCATGGCCAAACACAAACCATCCATGGCAAAGAATTCATATCGATTTTGAAGGGCCTATAGACAACATGTACTACCTCATTGTTGTGGATAGCCACTCAAAATGGCCTGAAGTCCTACAATGCAAAAGACCAACCACAAACTGCACGATCGGATTTCTACACGAGCTATTCGCGCGTTTTGGCGTGGTAGATTGTGTAGTTACAGATAATGGCACTCAATTCACGTCAAGTGAATTTAGAGACTTCTGCAAGTCATATCAGGGGGACCACATTACAACGCCTCAGTACCACCCTAGGTCGAATGGCCAGGTCGAAAGGTTCGTGAACACTCTAAAAAGGCCTTTAAAAAAGGCACTAGGCACACCGACAGATAGAGCATCCCAACAGTTTCTACAGGTGTATCAGATAACACCTAATCCGTACACGCCTATGGGGAGCTCGCCTGCAGAAACAATGTTCGCAAGGAAAATCAAGTCTGTCTTCGACAAACTTATTCCACGGCAAGCAAAGTTAAAAAAAAAACGTATCGCCTCATAAGAAATATTTCAATCCTGGCGATAAAGTCTTTTTTCAAGGATTACAAAAACAATATAACATTCTGGGAAGTAGGCACCATAAAAAAAAGAATTGGCGAACTGGTCTATATTGTCCAAGGACTGAAAAACACTCACAAACGCCATTGGAACCAGCTCAGAAAATGCCGTTTGAAGGAATCGGAGGAATCACTACAAAATAACTGTGAAGAGCCGATCGACGTAATTTCCGATCACTTCGATCTCGACATGCCCCAAGTCTCTCCTGAAGTGCGACGCTCAGGAAGGAAAAGGAAATTTACTCAACCGCTCGACGTAAGTCTCAAGAGGAAAAAGTATTAACAGTTTTATTTTTTCTCTCCTTTTCAAAAAGAAAACTCTTGGAAGTGGGGTATTGTGAGACCGGAACTACCTACACAATAGTCTCTTCCAGGTCTATATTAAGTATGCGACACAACACTCTAGACAGAGAGTCAGAGAGACAGAGATAGTCGCGTACGACTTACAGTATTGGACACTAACATATAGTAAGCTCCGCTTACACTATCTCTGTAACCTGTTGTTAATATATCTTTCTTATATCTAATCCGTGTTCCGTGTTTTCCTTCTTTGGTCCCGACTTCGGCCCCTCATCACATACAACACCCCCAAATGAAAGAGAAGGTAAGAAAGGAGTACCACAGGCGTGTACATCTGGTACTAAATACCGAGCTAAACTCAAAAAACAGAATATCAGCCATAAACATCTTGGCTGTCCCTGTGGAGAAAATACAGCTTTAATGTCTTTAATTGGACCATAGCTGAAATTAAGCGAATGAACGCCAAAACGAGAAAGTTTCTCACTTACTACCGCATGCATCATCCCAAAGCTGATGTTGATCGTCTATATGTGCCCAGATCCGAAGGAGGCAGAGGATTAGTTCAACTAGAACTGTCCTACAAAACTACAACAATTGGCCTCCAAAGATATTCGGAAACTACAGAAGACTGGATGATGGAATGTGTCAAGGAACATGAAAGTAGTAAGTATCTTTATTCCGTAATAAAGGAATCCAACAAATTCAAAATAGAGTTCCAAATGGGCGCAGAAATACAAGTAAAGCACAGTACAAGGGTTGAAACTGCAAAATACTTAAAAGAGAAAGCAAAGACAATTGCAACCGACCAGATACAGAAACAATGGCAAGATAAATCGCTTTATGGCCAATACTCTGCCCGTACCAAACAAGCTGACGTGGACAAAACCCGTACCCATCAGTGGCTAGGTAGTGCAGGGTTGAAAGCTGAAACTGAAGGTTTTATCCTTGCTGCACAGGACCAATGTTTGTTAACTAGGAATTATCAAGCACATATACTAAAATATTGTGTTAGCCCCAAATGCAGATTCTGTGATAAATATCCAGAAACGATTGATCATCTTGTATCAGGTTGCACGATATTGGCACCCACTGAATATAAAACCCGGCATGACAGAGTAGGCCAATATATGCACTGGAAAATTTGCAACTTCTACGGGAAGGAAACTGAAAGAAACTGGTATGAACACCACCCAGACCCGGTTACGGAGATAGGACCTGTTACAATTCTATGGGACTACACAATACACACTGACAGAACAATCAAAGCCAACCGCCCAGACATTGTTATTAAAGACCACAAACAAAAAATGTGCTTCCTCATTGATATGGCAGTCGCTGCAGACTGCAATTTATGTTTGAAGATATTCAAAAAGCTGTCAAAATACAAGGACCTTGAAATAGAAATCTCAAAAATGTGGCACATGGGAACATCAACAATCCCTGTTGTAGTTGGAGCTCTAGGAATGGTTGGAAAAGATTCCAGTAGATTAATCGGAGGGATTCCTGGAAGTCCATGCCTCAAAGAGATACAAAAAATTGTTCTGACAAGTACAGCCCCCACTTTACGAAGGGCTTTATCTATGTAATTTTTTTTTTTTTTTTTTTTTGTCAGTGGAAAGTGTGATGATGCCATCTCTAACCTTAGGTCCTTGGGCGGGACCCGGAAAGAAATGTGTAAACGCCAGAAATCAAAGGAAATAAAAATAATAATAATAACTTGCTGTCAATGTATTTGAGCTTGCGTCAGAAGGTGTAATAGAATTAATAAGAAGATATATATGAAATCAGCAAATCCTATAAATGGAAATAAAACAGTAAAAAAAAAAACAAATGGCCAAAGATTTCAAGAACAAAAACTAATCAGGTGGTAGTGACACAGTTTCGTGGATGATATTTAAAAAGAGAAACGCATTAATCGAATCAATTACAATAAAAATGATTAACGCTAAAACTGTCAAGACACAGCAGAATAGTCAACGTAGACATTCCATAGGAATAAAACAGCTAGTCGTATAATAAACAAATCTACAAAGATGGCCTAGGTATGAATGCGTTGCGAAAAATGTGAATCACTGGGAACAAATGATTTGGATTTTATCATACAGATCAATTGGAAATTGGAAGAATCGAAACATTAGTAACTGACCTGGTGAAGTAGTTTGTTAATCATCCTTTTGTAGTAGGCCTTGGATTTTATCATACAGATCAATTGTAAAAGAAATCTTCGAAACTCAAATGGATTCAGAAAAAATAGATTTAATCATCAAGAAAGAAAATTAGTAGCGTGAATGTTTTTGTTTCTGAAAACTACACAACAAATGCAGAAAACTGAAGTGATATCTGAAGCAAAATATTATTTATTGAAATTTTAACAAAATTTTGTCCAAAATGCCATGTCCATGATTATTCATCCACTCATCATTTCAAATTTTTTCACTAATTTACATTTCTAGAAATTTTACCATTTCTAGTATATCTAAAAGCTTCAACGGTGTTAATGGAAATTCCAGCGTTGGTTAAGTTTTTCATGTTCTCAAACATTCTTTTAGATTCTAAATGGATGAGATCTGATGTATTCATTGTGTGTATAGTCATTCATTCATATAAAATCAAAGAAATGAAATGAAGATATCAGGTGGTTTTCTTACAAGGAGGGCAAAATCTATAAAACTGTCAAACCAATTTCAAGTGCTAGTGCCCAGGCAATAATAAAATCTTAAAGGATGTGATCAAAAATAGTATTGTCTCCTTGGTTGTTAAGAAAAATGCCGTGGGAAATCAACAACAATCCAAGGATCATAACCAAAGCCGTCTTGAAGAATCTAAAAAATCTAGTTTCATTATATCAAAGCAGACATGCATAAAAGTGACGCCATGCTTACAAATCAAGAAGAACTCTACCCCCTTGACCAAGGCTCAAAGAAGTTTGTATATGTTTTCTGCAAAATATTACTGCCATAAAAATTTGAGTATTTGATCATCGATTTTGTGGCCCGAGAAAAAGAAATGGGAAATCTTCGGACACAGATGTTTGGAGAAATAAAGAAGAGGCTTTCAACCCCAAAACACTGACCCGTTAGTCAAGCATGGTCATAAAAATATAATGCTTTTGGAGTAATTTTCATTTAATTGACCTAGCAACCTTGTAAAAATGGCATCATGAAAAAAGCAGTATATCAAGATCATATAAGAATGAAGCTTGTAAAAATTGCTCTTCACTAGTGCCTTTCATCCGGATATTTATATGAAACATAGAACAAAAGTAGTTAAGCATTGGTACATTATTATCAATATCAACAATTTGGAATGATTCCACCTGAGACTGGAACATTATCAAGAACGACTGAAAGATAATTTTGGACACGGTATTTTTCAATGTTACAAAAAGTTGCAAGAAATTATATATATATTTTTTTGGCTACCTTCAACATCATTTCTTCCAATCGTTTGACATCTTCTTGGTCATTAAAATCGAAAACAAATAGACTCTACTGGAAAATAATATCGCAACACCCTGACAGCTAATAATGATTTTTATCTGAGTACAGTAAATGCATGTTAAAGGGTAGTAGATGTTCTGATAAAATTTTAAAATCCTTCAGCCATCTTGTGGTACAAAATCGACGCATTGTAAGTACAACATTGGCAGAGAATTTGACGTCCACAAAGCAGTTAAAAGAAAATATTACGCCAAAGAATAACCCAAGGACCATTGGGAATAGTTTACTCGCTACAAGACTACCAGCACGTATGCTTGCAGCCAGGTTTCCACTTACATTTAAGCATGACCGTGCACGTCTGCAATGGTGTTGTGAGAGGGTCACCTTGACGATCGAAAGACATTTTTCAGTGTTCAGTAATAAATACGGATATTGTGCCTCTGTGCCTCTGTGCAAGTGATGCGCCTATATGCATGAGATATAGTGTTCTGGTGAGCGATATCTTCCAGAGTCTATTCGCCAACTGGATACACAGGCTCAATGCTTTCACCAAAAAATTAGACACCACCGATAGCACAAAATTAAGAATCTTACCCTCTAACACTCTATCTACAAAAGTGGAAAATAAAAGAAATATTCCCAACACTAGGGACTTTGTACCATCTCTAAGACAATCGGAGATATAATTAGGAAGAAAAATAGATTCAACAAGACTTCAGATGCCGGATTTATCAAATGAAGTTCCTGTAATGTAAAAACACTTTCTCTGGCGAGACATCTCGAAATCTAAAAGCTCGTATCTAAAAAAAGGGATTTACGTTTGGAAAAAAAACCTTTAAAATCGCTCGTAATACACAGGAACAAAACTGGACATCACTTTGATTTTACAAATGACATTCTAATTAATAACAATTCTTTACGTAGAAAATATTTCCATGGAATCCTGATAAATAGTTTAATAATTATGAATACACATCAAAAACACGATATTATATCACCAACTTTTATTACATCCATTCTTAAAGAAGCTGTTTATCTACCACAGCCGGTGTTTACGTTAAAATGTCTCTAAATCAATATGCGTATAACCACCAAACATAAATCTTGCTCAGCACATAGGCATACACACACATACAGACATGCGCGCGTGCGCTCTCTCTCTCTCTCTCTCTCTCTCTCTCATACACACACACACACATACGAATATACACTCATCCCACATAGACAAACTAGAATACATAAAGGAATATTTAAGTTTTTCAGTTATGTTTAGTTAGAATTTGTTAATTTTTTTGAGCTTCAGAGCAACGCGTCATCTTTCCTTGAGTTCAGAACGCCTTAAATTATATATATACACGAATATGTCCAATGCCCGTGATCCAGCTTAACCAATGAAAATAAAACAACACAAACATAAAAATACCAGATTCTCCCCCACCATATCTCATTCTCTGATGAACCTTTAATAAAAGTGAAACATATTGTTAAACGTCTCCTATTTTTCCTTTATCCAATTATATATATATTGCAGATAGATTGTACTTAAAGGAACAATTATTTAGCTTATCTTCATACCCTGCCTGGTGGCAAACGCTGCTGGTGGCGCCAGGGGTGGCGGTCCCACCATAGCCACCGAAACCGTGATATCACCCCTGGTCGGCGGCTGATGAAGACAGGGTATCGCACGTGCTGACACACGTTGTATGTTAAATATATATATATATATATATACATATATATATATATATGTGTGTGTGTGTTTGTGTGTGTGTGTGTGTGTGTGTGTGTATATATATATATATATATATATTTATATATATATATATATATATACTAGACCACCCATAAACCCGAGTTTCTTTTAAAAGTAACACATGAGACAAAATGTTGAGGTAACAATATTATGAATTTTATTATTAATTACACATTTTAATTGTATTTAAAGACGGTAAAAGAAAGTTTCTTGTTCCACTGGGATTCATAGTTAAGACCTTGCGTGAAAATTTGGAGTTTTTTCAGAATAATAAGTGTATTTTTTATTATACATACGTGTTTATTCCTCGTATTTATTTCAAAATACAAATCAGCATATCAGCGTGCATCTATTATTTATCTACAATCAAGTCATGTAACACACGTAACCTCTTCACCTTTCAAGTAGTTGTTTATAAAAAAATTCTAATGTGGTGTAGTGAATTATGTTATGCATATATTTAAATTTATTTAACATGTTGTTATAATGTATTATGAATTTTGATTATTTTTCACACACATAAAAGTTGGAATGTAATATGCAAGTGTTTGTTTATATACGCGGATTGATTTAAAAATGTGTCTCGAAAACAAATACTGAATATCCTATTAAAAATGCCGTAAAAACAGAAAAACAACTCTAGCTTAAGAAACCCTTGTATAATTTTAATGAAATTTGATGTTGCGTTCGACAGAGGTTCAAGGTACAATATGTTTTTAAATTGGTTTGGTATTATATATCGTTTAAGCTGTATCTCGGGAACATACATACATACAGACAGACATAATAAAATAATAGCTGGCCACTCGTATTCAAGGATAGCCGTCTATTAGGGCGGCAAGCCAATCCCTATTGCAGACGCTCGCTCAGGCACATTTGTGTTTGTTCAACACCCACACAGCCAACCTGTGGTTTATACTGCAACCATGCTGAGCAGACTTTAGTCACAGTTTCTGGTTAGAGAGTGTGTTATCTAGCGTGATCAGCAATCTGAAAAAGGCCAGCACACACAAACCCTTGGTCACGATGACTTGCGACTTTGTGCTAGCACTACTATCTACGGCCCCCAATGGTTCCGTCTACCCAATTTTACTCACAAGGCTTAGGTCAACTCGTGGTATGGTTTTCACGCACTTTCCAGTGGTGCCGCACGCTGGGATCGCCCCCTCCAGACCGATAACATTAGGAAGTCTACTTCTTGACAAATCAACCGTGGTGAGATTCGAACCAGGATCTCATAGTCAGACATACATACAGACATACATGCATAGATACATACATGCATACAAGATTAGACTTTTAGTATTATATATATATATATATTCTCTTCTCTTCCAACCCCTCTCTAAACTTGATCCTCACAAGGCATGAGAACTTGAAAGTATTCCTGCAATTGTCCTAATAAAGTGTCCTGAACTGGACCCAGTTCTCTTCTAACTCTACAACAAATTCTTGTTGGAAATCATCTTCTGTAATTCCTGTCTTTTAAATTAATGTCGAACTGGTTAAGCGCCTCACTTTGCACGACCTTCTTTCAGATAAACAAGCATTTGAATCTGCGTCTATCAAGCTTTCAATAAAAACTGCAAAGTTCGGGTTGTTGCTTTAGATATCTGGAAGGGTTTGGCATGTTGGCCTTTTTCACAAGCTCAAGGGTTGTGGTGTCTCTGGTCTAATATTTCACTTGATGTAATCGGTTAATGAAGGTCAAGTTGAATCGAAACGTTTCTAGATCATTTCACATTGATGCAAGGTCCCCCAATGTCTCTATCCTTGGACATGTGTTGTTTGTTATCTTCATTAATGACTTTCTCGATGTAATCAGTTCCCAACTAGGTATTTATGCTTATGACGCAATTATTTACTCCTGTCTTGATAGAGTAAAACTGACAGTTGATCTAAAAAATCATCTTCAATCAATTGTTAACTGGAACAAAAATGGCTTATAAATTTTAACGCCTCCAAATCGAAACAGCTATCTTTTAGCCATCATAGAAAATTATTTTGCCTTTCCGTCAGCATGGCTGATGCTAACCTCCTGAAGATCAATTAATTTAGCTTTCTTGGTCTCGCGTTTTCCATTGGCATGAAGTAGAATGATTGAATCAATGCTAGGCTTGCTGTTAGGAAAATTGGTTCACTGTTTCGAGCCCGACAGTTTTTCTCATTTATATATCTGCCATTCGTCCGTGCATTGAATATTGCTGCCATACAGGATCTGGTTCTCCTGCTGTATATCACTAGGTTCTCGATAATATCCAAAGTAGGATCTGTAATGATATCGACTCTGACCTGGCATCTCGACTTTTCCACTGTTGTGTGGCTTTTCTCTGTCTTTTCTATAAATATTTTCATGGCAATTGTTCTAATGAGCGTTCCTTCTTGGTACCTCGACCGTATGAAGTTAAGAGTACTATGGGATTAGTAACTAAATCTCATCCTCTTACTGTGGAAATAGCTAAATGGAACTGTAAATTCTATTTTAATAGTTACTTTTCTCGCACTTCTCGCCTGTGGAACTCTCTTCCGATTTCTTGCTTCCCTGCCATCTACGATCCTCAAAAATTTAAATGTAACACCAATCACCATATTCTGTCTTTTTAACCATGTATTTTATTGTCCTGTCTCCCCACTAACGTCTTTTCAATTTCTTTCATTTTGGCATTATCACCTTGCTTGGAATGAAATAATACGTGTGTGTGTGTGTGTTATATCAGAATAGCGCGTATGTATATGTTTGAACAGGAAGTGAGATAAGAAGAATGAGAAAGTACTCCATCGCAGACACAAACCACTTGACTCGGAAGCAGGGGTTTTCTAATCGAATGAGCCTCTGCCGAACAATTGGCTTCTGCAGCCTCATCTGTCGCCTACAACATTAAAGCGTTATATTGATTGCTTACTTTCAAGCCTTTTCACTGACTTCTCGCTTCGTGTTCAAACCAGCAGAATTATCTTTTCTTATTGTTTGCTGTCACCGAAAATATTTTATTTTCATTTTTTTTAAACTAATTCATATGAATCCGATTATTTTATAACAACTTTTTTGTCATTTTTTAAACTAAATTTTATTCACCAATGAAACTCTCGCAAATTGATTTGGTATTCATTTCATTATATACTAGGAGATATGTTGGGATCTCTGTTTTATATTGAGAGGACGCTATAGAGCACTGGTTAATATGTTGTTCTATCTCATTGTTGCAAGGTTAATAAATTCGGTCCTATTGGGTAGTCCATCATTCTGGCTTTGTAACAGACGAAGTTTAATCTAATAAATGTGCACACTAGATTCACTCAGAAATGAAAACGCTATCTGGTATCGAGAATCCGTCTCGTAGACAGCTTTTCCCTAGTGTACCGAAAGGGGCGGAGACAGAGGAATGCCCTGATTTCTGACCAAGCGACACAATCATATATATATATATATATATATATATATATATATATATATATATATTTAATAGAGATATAAATTTTTCACTATTTGTAAAATAATTGATTTCCTGTGTCATAATTCGATGAACTTTTGTCGAAAAATAATGAAGAAGGGTTTAATTCACTTTAGTTTCTAAAAAATGTCACTTTCAACACAAAATTTCTAAAATCGTATATAAGTGCTTTGACTTTCTGGAGACTTTTAGAATTTTCTGGAACCTTCTAGTACTTGTTTTTGCATATTTGTAAGTGTATGTTATGCTGTAGCTAAAAACTGTTAAATGCATTAAAAATACTTCTAAGTACTATCCAATTATATCATTAGCAAATTGAAAAATAAAGTTTCTGAAATATTTTGATTTTTAAACTTATTACGTATTCGGTAAAATCGAATTATATATGTATGTATGTATATATATGTGTGTGTGTGTGTGCGTGTGCGTGCGTGGGTGTGTATGTGTAAAAAAACTTATCTAAAACTGAATTTTTTTTTTTCATATTTCTATATTTATTCAAATTATAACAATGTAAGCACCGAAATATTAACAAAACAAAATCAACATTTTCTGGTAAATAAATTCGAATCTTGATAACAAATAAGTATGTTACTTTTACTCTTTGTTTAAACATGATAATTTCCAAATTGTTTGCTGCCATTTCAGAAAACATAAGAACTAAAGTATTTTAAAGACTTCTTTTTCCTCTGTTAGGTTTTCTTAAATACTCTGGGCTCAACCAAAAGGATTTTGACTTTCTTTCTTTCTCTATATCAGATGATCATTTCGTCTTCTTTTTGTTTTTCTCTCTTCTGGTCATCGTGAAAATTAGTGATTAATAAGAATGAGTTTGCATTTAAAATAAGTAGTCAGCACAAGTGACACTATTTAAATCTCATCCTCGTTGGCCAACGATTATTAGAGCAAGTGACTTGTTTAAGTGAACGTGGCTTGGGTCAGTGAAGTGATTTGTCATTGTAAGTTTTGGTATATTTTAATGTGTTTATGAATTTGGTGGCATACTAATTGTAATTACAATCCCAAGGTCAGACAGTACAGATTCAAATTCAGACTCAGGCTCAATAGAAACTTAACTAGTAATAAAAAAAAAAACAACACAAGAATTTCCTAATTTTGGTCAGTAGAACAAGAATAATCTATTTTTGTTGGACAAATAAAAGATTCAGTTTCTTCAGGCACTTGAAGAAAACAGTCGAAACGTTATAATAGTAACAACAAACATTAGGGCATTAGATCGAATGTAAACAATGCAAATAGGAATAAATGAATTTAGTAATTATATGGAGAGTTTCAACAGATCGTTTCTTTTGAGAGGCTCCACCTTAAATCGTAACCCGACAAACTCATACGTTTTTCACAATAACACCACGTAAGAAATATTGAAAAGTAATAGAAAAAGGATGTTTTTTTAAAAAAGTGTGCCGTCCCATAAACCAACTTCCAAATTCTTTAGCAGATTGGGCACCCACTCATTTTACACATGTCTTCATTTAATTAGCCGTAATGCATTGCAAACATTTGTTTTGTTGTCTTTGTTTGCAGCGTCTAAGCCGTTCTGGAAGTGATCTGATAAATGAGAAAAAAATAAAAATAAATAAAAACGTCTATTAATTTTACTTGCCATCATAATTATAAAAATATTCTTGATTCCGAGTTTGTTTCAACCAAAAGAAAGAAAAATCGGTTGCTTTGTTAGCGTTTGTTATAGATTTGGAAAGATAGGAAAGAATTGTAAATTCAATGACTTGGCGACATTGATCAGTTTCGTATTTTCAGCAAGCCTACCTCATGGCTCATAACAGTGGTCGATGTTTGTGCGTATAAAAGCTAGTTACTGAAATTAGCAAGTAGGGCTTTTCGACTTGTAGAATTGACATTACTAAATTATCCTAATTCACAGCTTACACCCGCCATTTGTGACAAACTCACGTAATAATTCTATACACAAATTCGGAGAAATCTTTCACACAACAAAATCCCAGCTTTTTAGAACAGGAATTAATTCACAGTCTGAGTTTATTATGATTTATTTCGAAATGTATCAAAATATATTTTTCAGTGAAAGAAACGAAAGATTTGTTAAAAATATGACCTTCATTGATCAGTTGAACCTAAATTAGTTAAGTTTTGTATTAGAAACCCATATATGACATTAAAAAATAATCGAAAACCTAACTAAAGTTACTCAGTGAGCCAGATTGATTGGATTTGAACCCCAACGAGTTCTAGGTCAGTGGCGTAGCTAGAATAAACGTCACCCGGGGCGATCCGCTCAAATGTCACCCCAATTACCCCGATTCACCCTATGCTGAATGGTTAGCTGTAGCTAAATTTTCATACATGCTCTACCTGTATTTTACTCTATTGATCGGTACGTTACTGTTTACATGTATGATCCAAGACAAAATCCAATACCACAAAATAATCAGTTCAAATCAAAAGATTTTTAAAATGCAACTGTTCACTTTCAGAACAACTAAATACAAAACACGGCAATACACAAAAGAATGACATTCGATACTATGGTCTTAGAATGAATGTTTTCTTTTTTTCATTGTGGCAAACTGGTCAATGACATTGTCAAAATCTGTTTGTCTTGTAAGCTCGTTTTCAATGGACAGCACAGCCAGATCCGACAGCCTCGACTGGCTCATGGTTGATGTAATTTTCTGTTGCTAATTTTCCGGTGTCCAATTTTCCGTTGCATCATTTTCTGGGTACCATTTAATTATCAATGAATTGATACACAGACTGAAATTGTTGCACTTTTAGGCTTCGTATTTCGCTTTGTCGTTATTAATGATGCAGAGTTAAAACACCATATCATCCGATAAAATGTTACAACAATGTCTCTTGTTAGTAACCAAGATTGTAGCAACTGAAACACATGAAAGCTGAAAACATTGCTATTTTTCCTACTCACAAATTTCCCGACAATTTATTAGAAAATTTCTGACGGGGTACAAAACTGGGGGGTCATAAATTATTTCTGGGGGGTCATATGCCCGCGTGCGAAACACTGTGTCTCCACCACTGTTTTCATACTATTTTTGGCACCTTAGCCTGGTTGAAAAATTTTGTTGGGGATGACATTGTGTCACCCCTCTTGTGCTGGCACCCGGGGCGGTCCGCCCCATCGCCCCCCCCTTTAGCTACGCCACTGTTCTATGTAGCAGGACTCTGCTTCTAAAATCAGCTATTGTTGTAATACAATCAACTTTTAAACACGGTATAAACTTGCAAGTATCTGAAAACAATAGTACACGGTTCGGTAGCGGGATTTTTCTTTCTTGTTGCGAACTTTTCAATCCATCAAAATTGTTGATAGTTTTTCCAGCTGACTGGCGTCGTTTTGTGATCAATTGGTGAAAGATGAAGTATCGAAGTGAGCTGTGCAATCTACGAGATGATGAGAGTACCAGGAAAGTTTGAAAGACTCAAGACGGAAGTCAAGTGTAGGTAGAAAACATTAAAACGAAGTTGGCGCAGATCCATTGACGAACTCATGAAACCAAATCGGCGACCGACATGAACAAGAAGGGAAAATGAGTCAAAGGGGGAAATGAAACATTATCTCCATAGACACATAAGCTTTTATATTAACGAAAACCAGCGCCTGAGAAGTAGTATCTATTAATTTTGGTCTGAATGGAAACAAAAAAAACCCCACTTTGCTTCTTGAAACGAAATAGAGAAATAATTGTTTATTCTGGAACAACACCAAAAAGGAAGGAGCATAAGAAGATTGTATTGCATCAGCGGGGAATGTCTGCCTGTTTTGCAAATCACTATTCAATATATTGGAGCTGACTTGGACTGGAAAACCGGCCTCTAGCAGCTATCTCAGCCAGGAAAGAGGTGAGGGAAAAGTATCAACTTTGTCTCTTGTTTATAGATACAAAAAACAAACAAACAAACAAAAAGCTATTCATTTATTCCCTTTTTTACTTACCAGACTCGAAAAATATTACTAGTGAGTTTGCTTTTCACGGATGAACTCCCTTTGTGCCAAATTTGACACCTGCATTCATTGCGCTTTATTCCTTAGAAACTTTTGGAATTAATAGAAAACGATCTGAATTTTATGGAACACTAAAGAATTATCATTATTTAATG
Source organism: Acanthosepion lycidas (assembly GCA_963932145.1). Lineage (NCBI taxonomy): Eukaryota > Metazoa > Mollusca > Cephalopoda > Sepiida > Sepiidae > Acanthosepion > Acanthosepion lycidas. The sequence continues at coordinate 1,140,238 of OZ010583.1, read as the reverse complement.
AATTTTTCAGACTTGCATCATCAACATCACCTCCCCCTCTCTCTCTCTCACTTTATCATTACATTTTGGCTGGCGAGCTTTCCAGCCCATCTCATAATCTTATTTTATCTTTGTTATATACTTTTACACTGATCCAGTGACAAATATTTGCGTGGTGAACCTTTGGTGAGCCACATGAATTACTGAATGGGAGTCACACGATAACGACTGGAGAATCAAACGGTCGCTTGATGAATTCATCGAGTAAAAAATAGAATTTTTTTTTTTAAGTAGACGTAATGAAAAGTTTATGCCAGAAAGAACTTCATGGAAATCCTTTTTGCATTTGAACCTTCATATATACATTAGACTGGTATATACGCACACAAAACACAGAAAGGCGTATGCATTCATACAAGTGTTGCTGGTACTGCTTCTAGAAAGAACTAAAATCAGTGACAAACAAAAGTTGTTATTTGCAGAGGTAATTTTTCTGTGTATTTCTTTCGTTTGTGTGCATATTTTAGTTAGGTTGCTTTTATTGTCTTCTAAGTCGGGTTCTCAAATATTGCGTTAGGTTTAGTGTTGTCGTTTGAATTTGAGAAGGCGTCAATTGTTAACTAAAAAAAATACAAGTGTTTAATTGGTTGAGAAAATAAAGATTTCTAAATAAACAAGAGAATGGAATAAAATGAGATCGAAATTTTCATTACATCGGGAACTTTTAGTATGAAGAAAGTTCGAGGATAGTTTCAGAAAGAAATTCATGGAATGTCCTTGTTGTACTGTTTAAGTACACCACCGGTGACTATATGAACTAGTCCATAACTATTAATAAAGAGCTCCAGATCAGAGGTAAGAGAGAAGCCGTTTGGAGTCAATCTTCAGATTGAGTTATACATGCGTCACAGTAAGTAACCGAAGCATTACTTATAAGTGCTACGAAGCGCGTTATAACAGTGGCGACAGGGAATTCGAAACCCAGGCGATTTATAACCGGATTCGCAACTCTTACGACTTATAACAGTACCGAAGATTCAGGAATTCATACGAATTGTAACTGAGTTACAAGGATTTTGGAAACTCATACTGAGTGAACAGGTACGGAAAAATATATACTTATTGCTTCGGGAACAAGGATACGGTTGACCACAAGAATTTTAACCAGGTTGATTTGTTTTTTTTTCTTATTGTGCAGAAGAAAACAAACATTCTTGCGAAAATGGGGAAAATCATGGATTCGATAGTCGAAATTCAACAATAACAACTAGAACTAAAAAACAAACAAACAAAAAAAAAACAACAGAAGTTATTGGACATAATTCTGAAGAAAAGAAGAATTTCTTCCACGTCTCTTATGCCAGACGCTGTTCAAAACAACATATCAGAATTTGTATACAATCCTGATGAGGGACTGACCTTTTTCTGCGTATTTTCGTAGATATGAACAAATATACAGTCAGGAATGCAGCGGCTGAGAAGATTAGAAAAAAACAACCCAAAAAAAAAAAAACAACAAAAAACAAAAACAAAACAAAAACAAGATGGTTGTTGAAGAAAATAGCTCCGATAGAGTATGAAAAATACTGCAACTACATATTCCCGAAAAGACAAAAACAAAAACAAAAAAACAAAAAATAACAAAAACAGATGAAATCGGGTTTGAAGACACGGTACACATTCTTACGAAAATCTTTTGTGACGAACTCTCTGTTTAATGCTCGTTGGAGGCGAATCTAACAATTTAAAAAAATAACTCACGTAAATGCTATAAAGTCAAGTACATAGGTGAACTCTCCATAAAAGGGAGGGGAGATACTAATACTAATAAAAAATAAAATATTTATAAAAAGTATTAGTCTCAAAAGTGGGGGATGTTGTGGAGTAAATAGTACACCTCCGGTGATTATATGAATTAGTACATAACTATAAATAAGTTCAGGTCAGGGGTAATAGAAGAAGCCATTTGAGAGCAGTTACCGATTATAGTTACTCTATTTGTCAACTCTCTGCCTTCAGGCGAAGAGGAACCCAAACGAGACTGCCCATAGGCATAGCCTCGTCTGAGGAGGTAGACAGACCCCCGACCACGTGCATGTGGGGTTTACGGTGAATTTTTGCTCTAGCGTACGCGTTAGGAAAACCCCATGTTGAAAACCGGCCTTGTGCCACATCCCACCTTATGGGAAAGTCTCGGGTAAATGCCGAAAAAGAAGCCGTTTGGAGTCGGTCTTCAGACTAAGTAATACAGGCGTCACGGTAAGTTGCCGAAGCATTACTTATATAACAAGCGCTACGAAACACGTTATAGCAGTCCTTATGGTAGTCCCTGTAAAAAAAAAAAAATAAAGAACTTTGTTGATGAGTTGAAGATTGAGTAAGGTCTTGCCTAAGCCATGTGCGTCTGCTCCGGTGCGCTAAGTTTAGCATTCTACTTTGACCGCGGCACGGCGAAAAAGAAGGATGTATTTTTGCGGGTTGCGGGGTGGGTGGGGGTTGTTACACTATGGGATGTTCGCAGTCTTTTTTATACTGAAAAAAGTTCGCTGCAGCTGATAGAGTTTTCAACGCGTGCGTGTCTGGCGAAAAGGTATAACGTCTACTCCACTAGAATACCCGTATATGTACATACGCTCACATAGGAATACCTGTAACAGATACAGGTATATATGCGCATACAAAATGAATCCAAAGTTTCTTAGTTTATGCCATTCATGATCATATACTCATAAAATCTTAACAATAACAATGCAACAAATTCGTTTCATTCGGTTATTTGGTTTTCGCAGTCTTCACAGATGTTGAAATTTTAAGAAGGAATGAGACTTTCAAATGATGACGGTTGGAGATCTGGCCAAATATATTAAATGAACAGGCAAAATATATTAAAATAATTAAAAATGAATATACTTCAATAACCATCGATGATACACCATTTTCAAACTTAGAATAATCTTACTTATATCAGTAGAAAGCTGACTAATTTGGTAGCCATCAACTCTGACCGTTCAAAACAAAACAAAAAAGAAAACAAAGGGAAAAACATTTGTAAGCATCGCCACCTGCAAACATAATATGAGAATTTTAGTGTAAGGCAGTAAGTAAAATAAAAAGCCTTATAAAAAGAGTTGAGATAGAAAGCACATTTCTTCTTAAACCAAGAATTTAACACAAACGCCACACTCAAAGAAAAATATGGTTTTAAAACAAAAAAATGCCCCTGCAATATAAGAAACTAGATCACTTCGAAAATGATTAACTTAGTAAGAAGGAGGATCTAATTAACTCTGAATTGGTTAAGGATCTCACCTCACGCTCCCATCTTTCAGATAAACAATATGGCTACCGTTTCTCTTGGTCAGTCGCCAAACTCTTATAACTGAAATTGTCTGTTAGGCTTTAAATGAGAACTACGAGACTCGAGCTGTGGCTTTAGATATCTTGAAGGCATTTGAAAAGGGTTTGACATGATGGTCTTCTTTACAAGCTGAAAGGGCTATGGTGTTCTTAACAAATCAGGTCATGAAGAATATGTTGAACGGTAACTCTTGCAGATCATTCCACATTAACTAAAACCCACCTGTATAGGAAAACAAGATTGTCCCTTAAACGGGAATTGATTGCAAAACAATACAATATACCAAGATGATGTAAAAACAGCAGACAAGGAAGAAAAAATATACATAGGAGTAACTGAAGGACCTTGTAAACAGAGAAACTGCGCTAACAAAACATCGGTTACCAATAGTAAACACACGAATAGGTCAACGCTTTCTAAACATATATGGGAAATGAAAATCAAAACGGACCAAAAATATCATGGCAAAAATAGGTAAACAGCATCAGCCGACAACAATAAATCCCAAAACTGTAAACTTTGTTTGCACGAGAAAATAGCTATAATCACCTTTCCAGACGAACATAACGTATTGAAAATGCAGACTGGAAAACAATTTTTTACTACGTTACTTAAGAATCGAAAACTAAAATACAAACATATGCACTATATACGATGCAAATAATATAACATACTTCAGACAAAGACAATACTTTAAATTAAACAAATAAGTTAACCCGCCACAAAAGAATAAATAAATAAAATAAAATAAGTAACAAATTACGTAGATAAATAATAAACAAATTATTTAGGAATGCGTCCATAACCACAACTAAGTAAATTTAATAATAATAATAATAATAATAAACAACAGCACATAAATAATGAATAAATACAAACATACTGCATTCTGAGAGACAATTATTTCTACTCAATAGCATTTATAATAATTTGAAATATAAACGTTGCCAACTATACGATAACCGTTAAGATAATACAATAAATTGGAAATGACTGACCTTGTTACACATAATGTCCCACATAATGGCCCACTGATCAGCATATATTACATACATTTTCCCCTATATATATATATATATATATATATATTGCAAATGAATGTTTTTCTTATTTTAATAACGAACGTTTTATAAAATGATTTGCAGTGATACCAGACGTTGCGCAGGTCAAGTTGTTTTTTTTTATAAGAGAACTGTCATAAAGCAGTTTAATATGCTTATATATTTTGATCAATTATTTCGCATAATTATAATATTAAAATTTACATTGTTACACTTTCAATATATCCTATTAAAGTGTCAACATCAATTATTCTCCATTATGCATTGCTTATTTTTTTTTTTACTTCTAAGCTATGATGTAAATGCTAACGTTCTTACCACTTTCGAGGAATAAAATGGTTTTATTTAAATAACGAAACATTTCAATTATAAAGGCCATCAGCAATACAATGATTTATTTCTAAAGGTCAGTGAAGACCAGAATGGAAAAGAATAAAATATAATTATTTTAAAAAATTGATTTTTTTGTTGAATTTGAAAATTAGTTATCTAAATAATAAATAATAATCTAGTAAGAATCTCTAAGTTGGGCAAGATATATGAAACATAGCGGTCACTTGGATGATAAAATTGTACTTGACGTCATTTTTACATAATTTGGCCCGTACACACATATACACGGATGCACAACCAACTTATATGTGTTTAATTTTCTTACTCGTAATAGTTTGATAAAAGGCCATGATATTAGAGTACCGAGTGAAGATCAAGCTCATTACACTATTTAGTAATTTTATAATCATCGTTTCATAATAGAGACTCCTCTGAAATAGCTGTGTATTTATTTAATGTGCATGTATCTATTTCTCACGATATATCAGATGTGGGTTCGTAATGTTTTAAGAAGTTCTTTATTCTCAATGAAAGTCTATATTTTATTTAAATATATTTTACGATATATACTTTGGTTGTATTTGATATTTTCACATTTTACTAACATTGTAATATTCTCTGGGAAATATTTGTTGCAATTTCACTGCATCATAAAAATTTAATTCTCCTGCTTATGAATGTTAGTGCGCATGTTAACCTGGGAATTTGCTATTTTTCATTTGCAAATCATACTCTTCTGCCGTTTCATTATGTTGGACCACTGTCCAACCTAAGCCTTGGAGATTTATTTAAAATACACCACATTTTTAATGAGTCACTTCCTTTCAATTTTCGAGGCGTCGCTTGGTCTGTTTCCTGCTTGTATGTCGTTTAGTACTACTTGTTAGATCAGTTTGGCGAATATATATTTAGCCATATATTAAAATCGTATATAATCGGGTGGGTGAAGAGCATTTTTGTGAAAGTGATGCTACATCTTTCGTTTTGATCAATAAAAAGGAATTGTCACGATAAGATCAAATAATAAAGAGATGAGCAAATACCAGGATTAAAGGAGTGTCCAGCCATTTTTAATATTTCGAAAACTGATATTGTGGCCTTTAGAGGGAACCGTACTTCGCATGCATGATATATACTCTCTCATGTGGTTATTTAATCGGCATTGAAGCACCTCTGAATGTCTTTATGCATCGTGTAAGTGTCTCATTCACAGCGAATACGCATGACTTTTTGCTTGATACTTGAACACTCATCTGCCGAACATATACAAAGATTTTTTAAAAAATTCGGGGATGATTCAAGCGAAGCTAAAATTTTGGTATCGTCGTTTTAAACTTGACCGGGTATCTGTTAAAAGCGGTTCACATGTCTGCAAAACACAGAACATTAAAAAATGTTGAGTGCAATAAAAAAAAATCGGTGATTCACACCGGTGGTGTAGCTAGAGTAAACGTCACCCGAGGCGATCCGCTCAAATGTCACCCCAATGACCCCGATTCACCCTATGCAGAATGGTTAGCTGTAGCTAAATTTTCATACATGCTCTACTTTACTCTACTGACCGGTACGGTACATGTATGATCCAATACAAAATCCAATACCACAAAATAATCAGTTCAAATCAAAAGACTTTTAAAATGCACTATTTACTTTCAGAACAACTAAATACAAAACACGGCAATACACAAAAGAATGACATTCGATACTATGGTCTTAGAATGAATGTTTTCTTGTTTTCATTGTGGCAAACTAGTCAATGACATCGTCAAAATCTGTTTGTCTTGTAAGCTCCTTTTCAATGGACAGCACAGCAAGATCCGACAGTCTCGACTGGCTCATGGTTGATGTAATTTTCTGTTGCTAATTTTCCAGTGTCCAATTTTCCGTTGCATCATTTTCTGGGTACCATTTAATTATCAATGATGTTTGAAAGTATTTTTCTTGACAAAAATGTTCTATTTAATTCTTAAGCATTTTTCGGAACATTGTAAATCAACTGCATTCTTTTAAAGGTTATCTAGAGAATTTATGCAAAGTTTATTTTTTTGTTTTTCTTTATACAAGTAAAATAAATTTACATCGTATTTCGATGTTATTATGATTTTAGTTTTAGTGATAATTTAAAAACAATAAATATTTATCATTACCAATAATCGAAAAATTAAGTTAAAAATTTAAAAGAATCGTTTTTGGAATCGGAAAATAGGCACAAATTTTTCCGATTCCGATACCGATTCCGATACCCCAAAAAGTTCCGATTTTTCCGATTCTCGATTCCGATTCCGATTAATCGTCCCAACACTAGTAGATATATTCAAAAGTATATCGCTCACTCAATGGAAAATTGTATCTCAGCGAATTGATACACAGGCAAGACTGAAATTGTTGCACTTTTGGCTTCGTATTTCGCTTTCTTGTTATTAATGATGCAGAGTTAAAACACCATATCATCCGATAAAATGTTACAACAATGTCTCTTGTTAGTAACCAAGATTGTAGCAACTGAAACACATGAAAGCTGAAAACATTGCTATTTTTCCTACTCACAAATTTCCCGACAATTTATTAGAAAATTTCTAATTGTGTCACCTCTCCTGTACTGGCACCCGGGGCGGTTCGTCCCCTCGCTCCACTCTTAGCTACGCCACTGATTCACACTGCGAGAATTAGAATAGATAAGAATTCCACGGACCATCTGGAAATTATTAAACCATTCTGAACATCTCAACTGCTGTTCTTTACGCTTGGCGCAGGTTATTATTATTATTATTATTTATAAAACTGGTAGATTTAGTTCCCTGCGAGTTTTACCTAAATTTAAAATTACCTTCGAAAGGAAAGAGATTTCGGGTTGCGGAAGAGATTAAGGAGAATATTAAGAGGCAACTGATGTTTCTAGGTTTTATTACAGGCCCAAATCATGTGTTACCTCATTCTTTATAAGTAGCCCGTACCTGGTGGCTTTCGGATATTCAAGATTCTCACATTTTCGTAGATTCGAATATCAGGGACTGACGTCAGTGATAAATACGAACTGTTTAATCCCGCTCTTTCCTGATCCATAGTGTAGACTCACATTTTTCTATGTTTGATTCTTATATGATAAATAAAGCAACAACAGAACAACATCCGACTGACACGTGTAGATGACAATTAACATTGAACTGAAGGTAAGAGGGACAGAGGAAAGCAACTCATAATATGCCTAACGAGTTTGTGTAAAAATGGATAGCAGAACAAGGATTGGGTGGGAGGTGAAAAGACAAAGGATAGAAAACTGTGGGCGCCATGATCAACTACGCCCTGAAGGGGGACGGCACATAGAAGACGACGAAGAGACAAATCTAAAATGAACATTGCTGTGATTGTAGACTATAGTTATTCATCGTGGCGTCTTAGAAGGAATCTGATTCAACAAATTTCGTAAATTGATTGTGACATATATTTAAATTTAGTTCATGGTATGAAACTGAATGTTGTATTTAACTAAAAGTAAGAATGTGCGACCCATGTCAATATAAGCAGCCCATTCTATAAATATTTCCCGAAACTGAGAAGTTTCTACAATCAAAAACCCCGAAAACAATTATTAAAACTTTAGTTTTATGAAAAGAAAAACCTAAAAAATAAAATTTCTCGACAAAGAGCTTAACAAAAACGAACGTGTTTATCTGATAATCAGAAAAACAAAATCTAATCTTTATTTTTCTTAAGTAAAAAAATAAAGATTAGATTTTGTTTTTCTGCAAAAGAAATCGGCTCTCGATTCTCATATGGATGTCATGCATAGCATGCAACTTGTTCAGAAAAGTCTAAACTGTTAGTAATATGCAACCGTGTTCTCAGATCAATGATTCATTGTCATTTTGATTGTAAAATTGATGTAAAAACGATTCAAAATGGCTCCAAGCGAATGAATTCTTTAGGTCTTAAAGAAGACATTCCTTCATCAGATCCTATATTTGGCGCTACACAATCACAAACAGAGCTTTACCAACTAATAAAACCACATCACTTGAATACTGCCAACAGCAGTAACAGCAAAAATGAGAAGCTTATGTAAAAGAAAGGGTGATAACAGTGAACTTGAGAAGCATAATTTCCTAAAAAAAACTCTTTTAAGAAAAAGATTTAAAAAAAATATCAACTGACAACAACTATAACTGTTTGATTAATGAATTCTGAATGTTTCCTGTATGGAAACGGCTACTTTCACCATTGCATTATGATTAAAATTAAATTTTGTTGATTAATCTTATCTTTTCTCCTGCAGGCTGGGAAGATGCAGTAAATCGTCTCGGAACATCGCCACTTTTATCGGGATTTAACATGGCTTCGCACAAAATCACATGTTGGTGTGGGCGAGTAAGGATGGAACTCACTATAGTTGTAATGGCCAACTAGACTAGCTAGCCTGCTAACCATTATCCTCCGGCAAAATAATAAGAATCGTCAGATTTCTATTATTTGTATTAGTGTCAAAAATTTGGAAGGTGATACAAAACGTTGGAACTATTATCGTTGATAGCAGGAACATTACTTAGAGCTACGAAGAATTGGAAGTTAGAGAGAGCCATGGTCGCATACGTCCCGAATGAACACGAAGGATATAACAAGAAAACTGGTAAAAACTCCATTTTTCTCACTATTACTCGTCTTGGCGAAGCTGTTTAACTGTTATCTGAAAGAGAGATGGTTTCCAAGCATATGGAAGGTGTTATGTGTATGCCTTGTTTATAGGAATACGGGTGAGCCATCCTCCCCATTCACAATACCGCCTCCTTAGTATCATCATCACACATTTTGAAGCTATCATCAACAAGAAAATTGTTGATCACTACAAGAGAAACAAACTTCTGCACGACAAACAGTATGGTTTTCTTTCCTCTAGGTTCACAGCTAATGTCTTAAATATCATTACGCATAGAATCAGTGAAACGCTTGATAATAACCATATCTCGACAGCGATCGCCTCAGATATTTTGAAGACCTTTGACAAGGTGTGGCATAGGGCGTTACTACACAATCTGTCCAGCTATGGAAGATTTGATAACTGAGAAGGCTCTTCTGTTCTTTCCTATCAGTTAGATTAAGGTAGTTTTTAATGGCCAGTCCTATGAAGCACATGAGATTAATGCTGGCGTCCCCGCAAGTTTCTCGCTTCGGCACTTCCCTCTTTCTGCTTTATATTAACGATATGCCTAAGGACATTCTCAAATCTTTAGAAATATAAATGCAGATGATACCACGGTGTATGGGTGTACCTCCAAATAACTGGATGACCAGAGGTTGAGGGCTGATCTCTCCTCTGACCTATGACTCACAGCTCATGAGGGAAAGACTGGCTTGTATCATTCAATAGCTTCAAAACAAAGGTAGTAACCTTTCATCTTAAATAAGAAGACACTAAAACTGCTTCAGTCCTGATAGATGTTTATAATCTGAATACTCTTTACAAGTGTCAGGTCAGACCAAGAATAGAATATTGTTTCATATCTGATCTGATGCTGCTCAATTATCACTGACCCTCCATAACAGATTTCAAAGCCTTGTGGGTGATGATTTATTTTCAACTCTTCAATTCATATCCCACAGATGAAACGTTGCTAGCCTCGCACTGCTCTATCGCTATTACTGTGGCAAATGTTTTGACAAGCTACATTTCTTAGCTACATTCCAACTGTTCAGCCTATCACGGATGAAAACTGCTTACTGTGTAAACGGTATCAAATCACCCCCATTTCCTTCGTATTCCTTTGGTATGGAGTACGTTCCACTCAGGCAGTTTCTTCCCCAGAACTGTTACTTACTTCCAGGAGGATGCTTCTCCGACCAGTACAATCTTAACATCTTTGATTAACCGATATATACACTACATAACTTTATAATATGCTTTCCTTCCTTACGCCCTTATAACAATCTCACCCAGTAACTTGAGTGACCCTTAGGTCTTGAATTGGGTGAAATAAAGCAAGTAAAAGAAGAAACTAACTGATCGGAGCCAAGTCAGATTATTAGAGTAAAACATTTTTTTAATAAAATATGATAAAGAAAACTAAATGGATAAATATATTTGTTCCTGCTTGCAGATTGATACTGTGACCCAAACACGCAGAGAGAGAGAGAGAGAGAGAGAGTGGGGAGAGAGAGAGGGGAGAGAGAGAGAGGGAAGAGAGAGAGGGGAGAAAGAGAGAGAGAGTGTGTGTGTGTGTCTGGGAGAGAGAGAGAGTGTGTCTGTGTGTGTGAGAGAGAGAGAGAGAGAGAGTGAGTGAGAGAGAGAGAGAGAGAGAGAGAGAGAGAGAAAGTTCAAAACCAGTTTGCTGTCTAGTAAAGAAAACTAATTCGCTCCAACACAACTTTACTTTGAACTGTCCGATGACAGAAACACAACAGAAAGGTAGAGAGTCACGGCAGCAGACAGGCTGCTGACCGCAAACTCTGTGCCTCTTCAAACAAATCCTTAAATATATGTTGGACACATGAATATTCATTAGCCGAAGGTATTATAAAAAGGCATTCCCGCAATGCAAATGGCCGTCTATACGCAAAACACACGAAGCATCGTGTTCGTTTAGCTTCAGGCAATTAGTCACAATCTTTCAAGGAGAGAAAATTTCAAAAATTATTATTTTAAAGGGTTTTCTTGGTGACTGAGTTAGTTGTGTGTTTTCTACTGGTCCCAATGGCCGTTATTTGAATCGAGGTAAAATTTCGAATGTAGATTTTCAAGACAGATAGTCATATAATTTTCCTCGTTTTACTCTATTTCTCCACCCTTGGACCTTTGCCAGATACATTTTAACCTTATGAATGTGTAGATATGAAATATGTATATCATATTATTAAAGAAGCATTTGACAGTTGAAAGCATTTCAGTCAAGTGTAACAAACCGTAAATCGTCTGGTCAGGTGAAACCCGAGCAAAGGAAAAATAAGACGACTGCTCTCTACGCTTCCTTGCACTCGAAGGGAGAGTAAGTTATCTATAAGTGCGAGCATGCTTCCTTCTTTTCGAGTTGGTAGAAAAAAAACTACAAAAATTTATACCACGTCTACATTTTGTCAGTGTCTTGTAAAACAGACAAAAAGAATGTAATAAATAAAAGATAACAAGTGAGCAAAAAGAAAAACATTGAAAAGAATTATGTCCGTTACGGTCACGTGATACTGATTCTTATATAAAAGATTTGCTTCATATTATTTATAAATGATTTACAAATGACCCTTCACTATAATAGCAAAGATTTAACTAGAATTTATATTTGTATGTATTGAATGTTAACATTAGAAATAACTGGGAGCTTTCACTGGAGAATAAGTGACAGCAAGTCTCTTATCTTATACTTTCTAGCCTTGTTTTCCAGGGTTCTCGAAACTTCGGCCCGCGGCTAATATCAAATATGCCACAATATTTGATCATGTCTGTAGCAGCTTGAAATATTGAGATGAAGAGCCTGTTTTTCTCATCTGAAGTTAATCAATTGCTTATTTTGTGAGAAAATTTGCAAATGTTCTCACTCAGCATTCTGATTTATCTGCGTAAGAAAGACATTGTTTCTTTGTAATGTTTCCATTTTTATTTTGTTCTGAATCTTATCAATTTGATTACAAAAAAGATCCAAATAAAACGCATTTACTTATTACATCTTCTTTTATGTGCCATGTCCCTTCACGACGTAGGCGATCATGGCCCTCTACGTCTTCCTGTCTCTTGTAGCTCTTAATAAATTTTGTCTTTTTGTTATTTCTCCCAAACCCTGTTCGACCATCCATTTGCTCAAGCTCATCAAATACGTCACGCGCTGCTTTCCTCTGTCCCTCTTTCCCTCAATCTGTCTTGTGAGTATCAGATTTTCCAAGCCCTTCTTACATGCCCCAGAAACTTCAACTGCCTCTTCCTGATGTCAAATAGAAGTTTGCTTTTTGTTTCCATTTTCTCCAAAACCTCGTCGCTGCTCACATGTTCGGTCCATGGTATCCTCAGCATCTTTCTGTAGAAACACATTTCTGTTGCTTATTTAGAATAGATGCATAAAGGTAAATGGATCTATTTTGAACTTGGCGGCTAAAATTTAGGTTAAATCTACAATGACGCCGACAGAGCGTGAAGCCATTGATCGCTACAAACAGCGAAAAGTTCTTGTTGGATTGCTTTTATTTTATAACAGCTTGTGAAAAAGAAGAAATCAGAAAGAAAGATTTTCTAGAAATTTTCGTGAAATTGTTATTTTCTCTTTCTAAAAGCTATTCAAAATATTTAAATGTTGATGTTTTTGTTTTAATGGCACATCCTTGTGTTGTAACAAACTGAATATTTCTCCAATGTCGGAAGGGAGATAATTACAGACAAAATTATAGGAGTGAAAGAAAATATGTAAATCTTTATTTCAAGCAAGATGAACTTCCTTAACACGCACACTTAACACATTCTACAGGTTAGAATAAAGATGTTGTCCATTTTGGTGAATACTTAACAAAAAACATTGTCTTCATGGAGAAGCGAAGAATTTGGATTACTTGGTCAATGTTTCCTTTCAACTGTTCTGACAAATGAAGTGACTTTTTATTTTTAAAGTCAGATTTCGAGTGATGATAAAATTTTAAATGGGCTTGTTATATTCCGTATTAATTTGCGCCTGTTTTGGTGGATCGTGAAAGTCTAGGGGATAGCAGGTTGTCACCTATGGGATTTATTAGGTTATCTTCTGACAAAGTCCGTTACCTGTCTATATAAGGTAGAATTGATTTGGGTGTATATTGGACTTGTGTAATTATTAATAGAAAATACACAGAGTATTGATAAATACAAAATGCATAATATAATAATACATAAGGATGAAGTGAAATTTGAAGTTTCAAGAGTTTACGTGTAAAAGTTTTGACGCATATGAGAGAGAGGGAGATGTAGAGAGAGAGAAAGTAAGAAAGTTAGAAAGAGAGAGAGAGGGAGAGAGAGAGAGCGAGAGAGAGAGAGAGTCCGGTAGGAATTATATGTATGAATATGTATGTATCCAAATGTAATAGCCGCCGCTTAACCACGTGGCGAAGGAAAGTATGTTTGTTTTCAATATAACAAGGGCAGGTAAGTTAGCTAGTTGTGAAAATGTCTCCGGGTATGTGACGGTGATCAGGGCATCAGAGAATGGAAAAAATTAATTGATCAACTCGATATTTGCCCAAGTCCCCCCCACCACAAGACGGGATGTGACACAAGGTCGATTATTTAATGTGGGGCATTCCGTAGACTCGGGCAAAAATTCTCCGGAGATCCCATGTACACGGGTCGGGCAGGTGTCTACAAGGCTAGTTTAACGTAGGTCTTTCCGGGTCAATTCTGATTTTGGTTGATTTTCCATATGTTTATATACACATCTGGAGATCTGCTTTGAAAAGGCTTCTCGCTTCTCATTGAATCGCAGCCTTATATCCTAGTTGTGAAAGCTTTCTGACTAGTTGGTCGAACTATCTATTTTTAGAAATGCGGACATTTTGGTCTCCTTGTTATTATTTGTTTATTTCTTTTTTTACGTCCCCGTTATGAATCTATCTAATGCGTGGTCAAACTATGGCTTTGTTTGCCTGGAGATTTTTATTATCCGTCTATTTTTAGGTATGCTATTAAGTTGGTGAAAAAATAATGACGTAGTAATGTCGTTTTTTGACGTGTTTTTAACGTCAAAAAACGACATTATTACGTCATTATTTTTGCACCAACCTAATAAAATTTTGGATTTCTTGTTAATTATTTTTATTTATTTTTCTATCACCGCAGACGTATTTATTATTCTGAAGAGTTGAGTTTGAAGTACAGACAAGAATAAAAGTTAAAATACTGAAAGCATTTTTTCCCTTTGTAAGGACACCAAAAGTATTTTCTTTGCTGGCAAAAAACATTTCCCAGATGGCATTTGACGACAATATTGTTGATAAATTGTCTTTTTTGTTAAAATTTTTACAAAATTGGGCTCGGCTTTAAATTGTAAACGGGAGCGGTTTGATTGGATAGTACATCTCGAGATTTTAACCAATTGGGATAAAAAGTATATGCTTCCTAAGGATTTGGTTTTTGATTCGGTTGGAGTCACTTGTTATTTTTATATAAGAGTAGAAATTTTTGCTACAAAGTCAGAAAGGAATAGACTACACTCTAGCTAAAGGCTGTTATCAGCGAGAAACAACTGAGAGCCCGAGGCGTGTAAAATCCTGCCACTGCTGTAGAAAGGATTCGACCACCCGAGCGAGAAAAACCGTGACCGCGGATAATAAAAGACTGCTTCTACTACTACTACTACTACTACTACTACTACTACTACTACTACTACTACTACTACTTTTTTGTTGTTGAAGTAGAAGAAGAATCTTCTAAATTTGATATACGAACTTCTTCTAAACAAGAGTTCATCTCATTCGAATATCTTTTCTAAACCTGTGAGAGTTTATCATATGTAACAACGTCTCTTCCAAACATCAAAATATTTTATCTAAAGAACCCAGAGAACCAGCTTCATCCGAGGTATATCAGCCTCTTCTCATCCCCTTTGGTTTTCAACTATTGGACCTCCGACATTTTGAATTTATGAACTTTTCGAAGTAAATATATTTCTTTTGTTGCTAAGAAATTAATTAACATGAAATGTTGCTCTAAAAAAGTTCTTAAAATTCCTTTGTTGTTGAATATCCTCCCCTCTCACATTTATTCTATTTGTATTCTTTAAAAAATGTATCTGTTCATTTTCTAGCTGCATCCACTGCCAAAGTATTTATTGAGCCCTTCCATCCATTCCTTTTGCCTATGGGGTTGTCATGTCACTGACATGCCGAGAAGGGGAAAAACACAAAGAAGAGTCTCCAGGCAATCCCTTAAATCTCTCTGTCTTTGTCTGTCTCTCTCATTACTTTTACAGAAAATGATTTTTATATCCAGTGTCAGTCATGACAGATGAAAGTCAACGTTTCTATTTGTAATATGAGCATAAAAAATAAATATTTATCTGTTTATACACATATTTTTAGATACTGGGATCGTTGCCATAATAAAAATTAAGAAAACATTTAGATATGGATTTGATTTCAATAAAAGTCATATAAATTTGGGTGCATATACTAAAACCGCTGTTTCATATTTCAAGATGTACAATTTCATTATCCGTAAGAGGCTCGTTTTGACAGACGTCTCTCTCAGTCTAAAAGATTTGCTTAGCGACACGTTTTGTTATACCGTCTTCCTTAGGGCAAAAGAGTTGTGAGAGACGAACTATGTAAGTTGAACAATACTACTTTCTAGGTCACCATAGTGCTTCCTTCGGGAAATGTTTCATACAAGCTATTGACAAAGTGACTTATTTCATTAAACACTCACAATCAGAAAAACATCTCACATCTTACTTCATGGTCATTCATCTTTTATATAAAGTACAGTGTATGTGTGTCGGTCGGCATTTAAGTTATCTCTTGTAGAGGGCTCTTGGTTTGGTCATCATCACAATAGCTAGAGAGGAGTAAATGCGATAGGCATAAAAAAACTACAGAACTCAAAATTGATCGTTGCATTTAAGTATTGAATTAATGTTTAAGCTTACCTTTTAAACATTCTTCTTCTGCCACTTAATTTAAAGATTTTACTTACGTAGATCCTTATTTTCCGTATAAACAATTATTTTTATTTCATGGGGGACAATTTATAAGATAAAATGAATATAGTGTAAAAATGGGAAAATAGAAATTAGAATTAGTTATACATTGAACGTTTGAAGAGTTAAAAAAAATAATGGCTAATTAAGTAAAACATGCATTATATAATCTATATGAATAAATGAGAAATTGGGACTCAATTCTCCCACGAATTTTGAGATTAAAGAAAATACAGCTCTACTTTATAGCAACGCGTTAAAGGCTCAATATCTGTATTATATATTATCTACTTCTAGGCAATATCACTCGTCAGGTTTAACTAATTTGCATATTGCTTTGAAAAAAAAGTTTATTTCATTAATTAACTATCCTTCATTACCGTTCTTTTATTCGAGTATTGTTTTGATTTTGATATCAAAAATAGTTCTGTTTAGGAATATCGTCTTATATGGTGCAGAAAAGTGTTTGAAATTTGCATTTTACTTGGCCTTCAACAAGTTGGCATCTATTTGTAAAACTTTTCTTAACTATAACAAGCCAATTTATGAATGAAATGTTCATTTAAAATTTTTGTTTCAAAGATTTCAAGTAGTGAATATATCTTACTTTGTGAAGGGATAGCGAGCGAGCGAAATTTGCTAGTTATAAATATAATGGAGTCAATACACCATAGAGTGATATTTACGCAGTTATTCACTAAGATAATTAATGTTCTTTTTGTAGAGTGAATTATTCTACATTACCCATTCTCAAAGCTGTTTACTTGTTAGCGCTGTAGGTATTTGAGTAAATCGAACATGTCGTTTACGGTTTTCGGTTCTACGATGACAAGAAACAGTTAGGTTGGCCGCCCACAGAATGAAGAACGCTCTTAAGATAAAATCAGAAAGTGATTTACTTTTTATTGAAAGTAAAATTGATGAGAAAATGGATTTGAGAGATTTACGGCCAATTAATTACAATTGCCTTGAACTGTCAAAAACTTCAGTGGTAAAAACAGCTATCTGAAAATAATTCTATTATTTCTCGTGGAATATAGCCGGAGGTGATTCAGGATATATCAGCCTTGAGGAATAAATTAAATATATTCACTTTTATTTAGCCATTAACATTTTATTTCAAGCCAGAAAATATATATAAGTCATTTCAACTCAGTATGCAATTAAGGTATGTGAATCTTTTTGAAACGTGACTTCCGGCAAGCAATTTGTTCTTTCTGTCAATAACCGTCTAGTAGACTTAGTAGTACTACAGGAATATGCGTTTGATGATTTAAATTGTTGAACATTTTTCATCGGTGCTAGCAATTGGTATTCGAATTATCATAAAAGATAAACCCCAGGATTTCAAATGTTGATATTCGCTATAGACAAGTCTACCGTTGTCACTGGGAAGAGATAATGCAACCTGATATTCCTAACTTCCTTTCTCCCTATATTGTTAGACTAAAGTAATTTTATTTAATAAGCGTATGTCCTCGGACAACTGATGGCGTGTTTGACTGCAATGCTTCTGATCTATGTTCAAATTCATAAGCGGATTCCTAAGAATAAAAATATGATTTAGTTGGTATATATATATATATATATATATATATATATATATATATATATATATATATATGGACGTGTGTTTGAGTGGTTAGAAAGATATAGAAATCTCACGATAGTCGATTTGAAGGGAAGGAAACTGCTTGATGCTATCGGTCAGGGGAGGTAATCCTAGCATGCGGCGGCACTTTTTGAAAGTGCCTGAAAACCATACTTCGAGTCGACGCAAATTTTGTGAGTGAAATTGGATAGAGTGAACTCTAAGGAAGCCATCGATGTTTGTGCTAACACGAATTTACAAGTCACCGTACTTTCAGCGTACATTGTCGTTGTTTCCAACCGCTAATCATGCCAGATTATATGCATTCTCTTCCAGGTTCGCTCAGTATAGGTGCAGTATAAAACACAGGTCGGCTCTGTCCGTGTTGAATAAACACAAATATGCCTGAGCAGGTAGCTGAAACGACGGGAACTAGATAACAACCCTAGCACAAAGTTAGTAGTGGGTCATTATATATATATATATATATATATATATATATATATATATATATATATATGTATATAGTTTGGTTTGTTTTGTTTTACGGCATATCAACCTCAATGGATTTTTTAATACCAACAAAATTTTTATTACTGGTAATATTTTATTTTCAAAAATGTATTTCTGGTAATATTTTTGTTTTTCAAAAATGTATTGCTGGTAATGATTTTTTCCAAAAATATATTGCTGGTAATATTTTTTTTTAAATGTGTTGCTGGTAATGATTTTTTCCAAAAATATATTGCTGGTAATATTTTTTTTAAATGTGTTGCTGGTAATGATTTTTTTTCAAAAAGTATTGCTTGATTAAAACCTATTTTTATACTTTTCTAGTGTTTTGACACGAGTTTGGGGATTCGCTGTTTGCCCATAGCTGTGAAACTAACAGGTGCTACCACCCCGGGACAAAGTGTACTTTGGAACAACAGAAATTAAGATGTGGTTCCACGCTCCTCAAAACCTCCTGATCAGCGGCTTTGCTGCCGGATGTAGCTTATCGATATACCCAGAACGCCTAATTGGTGTGTTTGGGAGGGGGGTTACTCTTCTGCAGAGGTACAGTAGGCGTATTCTGAAGCTACAGCCGACAGGGCGCTATATATATATATATATATATATATATATATATATATATATATATATATATATATATACAGCGATCTGTATACACATGCGATCTGTTTGGTGCGTATCGTTATGTGATAAGCATCATGTATATTTTGTTCCTGCAGAACTGCTCTCATTACTGTAGCCTTGTGCCACACAAAGCTTAAAAGTAAGAAGGTGCAATCAAAAATTTAAACAGATTCAAGTTATTATTTTAAATGATTTCTCAAATTGATTGTAGAAATATCTAAGTGTAATTTTTTTTATTGATTTTACTGAATTTCATATAATGTTAAATAATGCGTTTCATTAATGGAGGCCTTTTGGCTCATTTGTCTCCTAATCTTTGTCTGATTTTCCTCCTAGAACGGAGTCTCTGTTCAGTGATGTGACCATAACTCTGTCCATAATTTCTGCTATTATTTTAAGTAGCTCCTTCAAAAGCTTGCAAACTCGACAGTATCTCCTGTAACTGTCCTAAGGGAATGTGCTCTTGAACTCCGAACTCTGCAATAGGTGCCTTGCTGCTTTTTGCTTTCTAGCTTAGAAAATCCTCTTCGGTAGTTTCTGTCTTTAAGAACTCTGGCGAACCTTTGGATCATTCAAATTATCGTACCACTAATATTTTACCTCTTTTTGGCAACCTACTAGAGGCTTTAATCAACTGTAAATTGGTTAAGCATCTCACTTCACAAGGCCTTTTTTTTTAGATAAACAATATGGCTTTCGTTTATCTAGATCAACTGCCGATGTGTTAACTGTTATTACTGATTTTGTCTATCAGGCTTTAGATAAAAACGACGAGGCTCGGGTTGTGGCTTTAGATATCTTAAAAGCGTTTGACAGAAAACTGACCTTCCCCACATGTTCAATAGCTATGGTGTCCCTGGGCGGATATTTGACGTAATCCAATCGTTCTCAACAAATTGGGTATTGAAGGTCGAGTTGAACAGTCACGCTTCTAGATCATTTCACATTAATGCGAGGGGGGATGTGGGGGAGGGGAAAGCTCTATCCGTGGACTTAGGTTGTTTCTTACCTTCATCAATGACCTTCCAGATGTCATTACACGGTATTTATATTGATGTCAAAGCTACTTACTCTTTTCTTAAGGGTAAGTCCAACAGCCCCGACAAATTAAAACTGGCAACTGATCTCAAAAACGAACTCCAATCAGTTGTTAACTGGGATAAGAAATGACTTCTAAACTTTAACGCTTCCAAAATGAAACGGTCATTTATTATCATAGAGAACCATTTTGCCCTGCATCAGTATGGCTAATGCTAATCTCCACGAGAGCAATTTAGTGCAACTTTTTGGTCTCCATTTTTTCACTGACATGAAGTGGAAGATTATATTATCAATTGCTAGGTCTGCTTCTAAAAAGGTTGGTTCACTGTGTCGTAACAGACAATCTTTCTTGTCAAAATCCATCTTTCACATTTATAAATGAAACATTCGTCCATGCAATGAATATTGTTGCCATACCTGGTTTGTGTTCAAGTTATATATCTCGAGATTCTCGACAAAGAATTATCTGTAATGTTATAGATCCTGACCTGCATCTCAACTTCAGTCACTTTCCCACCGGCTCACAAGGCTTTTGCTTTAATGAACTCATCTCCTTTGTATTTTGACCGCATGAATTTAAGTGTATTACTAGATTAGCTACTATGTCTCATCGTTTTATTGCTGAAATATTGTATTTTTTTTGTCCTTTCTCATCTTTAAAGACTTTTCGTTCTCTTCCATTCCCAGTAACCACTCCCTGTGTCTTTGTGGCTTTAACGCCTTGCGTGGGGTGAAATGATTTTAAAAAGTAGTTTAATTTGTTGTTGATTTCTTGCCTCACATTCAGTCAATTTAAATGTATTTGGAATTTTGGTCTGATCAAAATACTTTCCCATTTTTGTTAAGAAATGTCAATGAAGGAGGTTACTAATATTTATAAAGATATCATCCAGATAACAATTTGGTTTCCATTCAAATTGTAATCAACTACTCTGTACGTCTTTCGTTTCTTTCCTTTATTGTTTTGCCCTACCTTTCTCTTTATTTACTTGTAGAATTGGATAAGAACACATCAAAATTTATCTATTTGCTCCCTTTATACAAATCTTTCATATTTGTAATAGCTTTGCCTGCTTTTTGAAATTCAAAGACAACGTATCGTTATTATTTCTTTTTATTTAAAATTATTTTTTCAACTTTTTGTAACATTTCTACTGGTACAAAACTCTTCGACCTTAAACAAGTGTATTTTTCATTTGTTCTTTAGCGTTCATTTAATACTTTTTTCTTGTTTTTATTTCCTCAACTAGGGCGCATAGTCCTATAGAATCAAGACCAAGTACAAGATATTTCTATTAATAGATATAAGAACTAGCGAGATTGGAATTTGTCCTTTTATTGAGTATAATTGAAGGAATCATTAGCATTTACAGTATCATACCTGGTGATCTATAAACGGTCTTATGTTGACTCTTGGTATGTGAAGGAGACATTAACTGTTAAAATCAATTTCCGACTAATGTTTCCTCCACGATGCTAAAATCTACATTTGGTTGCTCATGCGTTCAATTTTTAAGAACTTTCAATTTTTTATGTCTTTTATATTGTCTTTATATCAAGGAGGATAATGTATCAACCTTTCATTCTATAAATATTCTGATAAGCCTGATTTATGTTTCCCTTCAGAGGTTTCTCTTCTCAGTGTTACTCCAGTTTAATTATTTTAGCTTTAGTTTCTTCCTCGATCACAGTTGAATGGGATGTTGTATACGCACACTATTTGATCATAATTTTCTCTTCTCTGAAGAACCTATTTTTCTAAAAAATGTACTTTTCCTATGAAAGGTTAACATTAGATGATACTGAAAGCTATTCTTTTGGGTCATCTTGTTGAGATTTCTTGTTATTTTAAGATTGATAGCTCTCATAGGGTTTCCGATTTGGGGCCGAACCACAATCTATATGCGCTTGTAGGCAGTTATTTTATTGGGTGATTCTATGTAGCTGGGCCAATTTAGGTATGACCCTCTATAGTTAATGTGCTTGCCTAATGGAAGTTTCTTTTGTACGAATGGCTTCATTGTATGAGTCACTAAATAAGAACGATCAATATTCGGTTGTTTAAACTGTATTGATCTTCCCGTTACGTTTGCATATCATCCTGCTGAGACCAGACTATGAAAAATTTTGAGCCATCGTGTAATTTTTGATGGTGCCGTTCTCAGGTTCAAATCCTCATATTCATATAATATTTTATATAAATATTAGCCATTTTATATAAATGTTACATTTTGTATAAATGTTAGCGCCATCACTGATGAAAGTTTCGATGACTAAGTCAAATCTAAAAAATTGTTGCACGAATGTTTGCATTTTGACTTGATAAAAGATATTTAGCCAAACCTATATTTGTTTTCATCTACCTTTTGTGATTTCCCGTTGAATGTGATCTTTCTTAACTGAATACAATAAACTACAGTATTAATACTCATTTATTTTTTTCAGATGAATATAACCATTTCTTTCTATTCAGGCGTTCTCTATTTTTTAAAGTACAGATTTACTCGATCTCACTCCTATTCTCCCAGTCCAACCGCAGTGTGCGAAAAGAGTAACAAATAAATAATAATGATTGCGTGGCTAGTCGGCCTGGAGTAAAAAAAAAAAAAAAAAAAAAAAAAAAAAGTAATCGCATGAAAGATTTAAAGAGTGTTTTTTTTTCTTTCTTGTACTCTGGAGTGAATGAACATTTGCTTTGCACGCTACACGAACGGCCAGTTGGTTGTAAAATTGGCGCAGATGTTTGTCAGTTAAAAAAGTAACAAAACTGGCGCGAGAAAAATGTTTTCTTTCATCTGTTGGTCATTTAGCAAATTTATTTTCCCACCGTTTGACAGGTTTTCCATAGCCACATCAGGTTGTAAATGATGGTATTTATTGCTAACTTGTCGTATGTAGTTAATTTTAACGAGCACCATTTTGTTTAACGTTTTTTAATAAGATTTTCTTTCCAGTTTCAAGTGGTTTTTGTAGCTTTTCTTTTTCTCCCGTGTTAAAATAGATCCTATCACATGAATATATTCATATTTAGATTCTTTAATGTAAAATATTTTAAAGTTTAAATATACAAATTTTCTGCATCCTTCAGAAAAAAATATCATTTTGTTCTCTTAAAATTCGAAATGAGTTAATAGTCATATCGTTTCTATGTAGTCTGTTAACGATTTCCCCGTAACATTTTTCTACAGATACTTTATGATACTTTAGACTTCTGGTATAAATACCGCAACGATGATATGTAGACATTCTCCATTTTCATTTCACGATTTTGTTTTTAGTTTATATTAAATATCAAATCTGTCTTTCATTTGCGGAATCAGCGTTGTTTTGGTTCCAGACTATTAATATAAATCACAGAAATATGGACCATTAATAAGAAATGTGTTGACCTGTAGTCGAGATGTAGTTTATATTTGAAGATAAAATAACATTAACATTAAAAAAATCTTTATAAAGATTGTTTCTAAAAATCTTTACTTGAAAGTTATTCAATATTTTTACAAACAAGAAAATAAAACAACAAAAACAATAATCAAATCTGCTCTCTTTTATTCATTTATATACCATATAAATCATAGATAAGTGTCTTTTAGAAATTGTGTAGACGTTGCTTATAGAATTGCTGAATTTTGCTTATTGAATGATATTGTGAAAAGTGTGTTCACGTCAGAAGGTCACTAGTGTGGATAGGTGGTAGGATAATTATTTTTTTAATTATTAAAGGCCCATTAGTCAAGTTTTGAAAGTTACAAACATTTATTATATAACATGATAGTGTCATGTTCCTTTCAACTACTCCCTGTGATCCTTTATAGTGTTCCAATTCCCCCTTTTCAATTTCTGTCATTTACAAGTAACTGATATACACACACACACACACACAAGTGGAAACAACAAGGTTCTCTAAACATGTAGCGGAATTTAAAAAGTCTTTTCATTTTCTTTCCCGATCCATGAGCATGCTCATTACAATAAGGTTCGTATCACCCATTACAATTTAATAACTTGACTGGTGTTTAAGTTTTTTTTTCGGGGGGTCGACTTCCTCTCTCCACAGTAGGGGATGTTGGTTTCCCTTTTACAGGTGTCGACTCTGCTTTCGGTTCTCATGATGCATTTAATTCGGTCTCTTTTTGCCTGGATTCAATTTGTTTTGGTAAAGAACACTGTGGCATCCTATTCTCGCCAATACCTAATCAGTTGATTTCTTCCTATGCTTTCTCAGCTTCCATATTGCTTTCGTTATGGCAGCAATAATTACTAAGATACTTAACACAGCGGACTAGGTCATTATTATCCCTGAATTGTTCAAGAGTATTTTCTCTACCTGTTTTAATAAAATTGGTATTGCCTTTAATGTAGCTACGGGGAATTCCTCTACCACTGGTTTCCATACCGCTATCCAATTATTCAAACTTATTTCGATTAACTTTATCAATGAATATTTCTCACATTTCTCTCTGCGCTGATAGCATAGGGGAAAGGAGATTGATACTCCAAATGCCGAACATCTCAGGGGTAACTCTATCAAAGCCACGGGTGACTCTATCCTTATTGCTCTAGTGGATCCCCGCCCACATACTCTAGATTAATCCATCTGACTCTAGGTAGCTACCTGCCCATACCCCATCAGATATACCGATGTCTTGTGGTAATACTTTATTTGCTAAAACTTCCACTCGACTATTTTGCATATCACTCATTAAACCTCCACCAATTCTAATCTCCTTACATTCAGTATCGATATACTTCCTTGTACCACCTGGGCTAACATTCTTTGATCTTTTTCTATTCCTTTCAGCTTTCTCCTTGTGATTTCAATTTCTGCATCGGTTACATTTAACACTTTTCCAACAATGGCGATTACTGTTCTTGTCTGTAACAATTTGATTCCCTTCAAATAATTTTCCATATCCTTCCATCAGGAATCCATTATGAAAATCTCGAGCTCCAGGGAGTAGAGTAATCTAAGGTATTGTCCTTCTTCGATATAATTCTCCGCTGCCTTCATTCTGGCTGGCCTCAGCTTAAGTGTTTTACTTCTCAATTTATTTAACAGCAATTTATAGGGTTTCAAATCTATGAAGAAAGTTGCTAATCATTTTAATTGCGTTACTGTCACATCACTCGTTTTTTTTTTCTGAAAATCGTATTTCGGTTGTGATTCCAAGCTCCTGTTGGTACCATTTTACCAATTGTGTCAGCCTCGTCATGCCAGCCATTCCTGCAAGTGTAACGAGATTTCCTTGTTTTATTTTTCTAACCATACAACGTTTACACACTCTCATATTTAATTATTCTCCTTTTGCTATTTCTTCCCCTTTTAATTCATCAATTTTGGTTTGCTGATCAGTCTTTCAGCTGATTTGTTTGGTCCCAAATAGGTGTGTTGGCAGATCAACAACAGCACCAGTAAGTAAATTGTTCCGCCCCTAACGAAGCGCTATCCCCACCCCCGTCCTCTCCAACCAACTCTCATTGTTAATTACTGGATGGGTTTTTCTGATGAACCCGACATCGTTGCGCACCAACCTCTCTTCCATTCATACCATCGTTCTCTGACATAAAGCTACCTCCTAGGACGGCAGTGTCAGGTCGAGGTAGGTTAGTTTCTTTCATTTTACAGGGCCACCCGCTCTCTTACTTTTTGTTTTGAAGCGGCCCATTGGCGTTTCCCTGGTTCTGTCTTCCATGTGCAGGTCTGGTGACGGGAGGCCCTGGGGATCTCTTTTTCTTGAATCCACGCCACTCGATCTGATGTCCATTTTGGCCACACCTAGTGCATTTTGGTTCATCAAAGTCCAGGGGTAGTCCCCACTTTGTCGGACAATCCACTGCTCTATGACCTTCATGGTTACAAGTCCAACAGTCTAATCCATGTCTGCCAGGTGTGGGTTTATAGAAACCATATCCTCACGACCATGCCCCCCTACTGGGTACTTCTTCCGACTCGTCCTTTTCCCGACCTACTTTCTTATTCCACGTGGGTTTTTCCCCTATTGCTACCTGCCACCTGTTTCCTCCCGATCTTGAACCCGCGTACCACTATTCCTCTTCTTCGCCCATACTTTTTCACTGTCTTTGGCCAGATTTATAGCCACTGATAACCTAATTTGGGATCCCTTTATCATGTCGTGTCTGATGCGTTAATTTCCCAGCGCATCCACGAACAAATCCGCCAACTGGACTTGAATGGCAACATTTTCTCTTACTTCTTCAGGAAAGGCTATGGTCGACAGTTTTGTAGCCCTTGCTCCCAATTCCGTTGTCGTCTCATCCTTTGTCTGGATGAGCTTCATGAGGCTCCACATGGCCTCAATTGCCGTTCACTCATCCGTATATTCCTTTAAGAACAGATTCTCCAATTCAGCCCACGCTAACCCAGAGTTCCTCGCTAGGTGCTCCCTATGAACTCGAAGATTGGCCCTTTAGCCGCATCATGTCAGAAGTGCCGTCTCTAACTCTGACAACTTGTAGATGAGCTGTTTCTTCTCTTATCCAGTTTTTTTTTAATTCATCCGGGTCCCCTTTATGCAGTTATACTCTGGGTCCTCCCAACAGGTTTCTAAATCTATCCAATATCTGAAGCACATTCGACTCACTTCCATTTATTGGTCCCATCATCCGATCCATACTCACTCATTTTCTAGCTAACCGTCACACGGGAAACGAGAAACAATCCTACTAAATCCAGTTAAAGAAGAAAAAAAATTATTGGCGAGGTGCAAGATTTGTCAAGAGAAAAAATGGGAAATCAAAAATTGTCTCACCTGTCAGTTGACTCGTCTTGTCGTCGTTTCACTTGACAAAAAAAAAATGTTCGGCGAGTTTTACAAACTTATAGTCAAAATGACTAAAGTCCGTTGATTCTACTTCTTTAAAGAAATGGCTGGCCTTCTTCTTCATCCTTCCCGGTTTGATCGTGCTGTTCTATGTTCTTAGGTTGATTTTCTAATTTTCTGTTGGCTTCTCTTGGGTGGCACCCTTAGCCATGGCATTAACTTTGACACATAGGGTCTTATCCTGGTCACCAATTATAACACGGCCGGCCCGGCTCGATCATGGGATGTTCCCGCGCTAAGTCAGCACTGGCGCCGGTCAACTGATGGTTATCTGTTCACCGTTTCGTTCCTTCATATGCTCTGCCCATGTTGTGTTCTTTGATCACAGTGTAGTAAAGATCGAATTTTCGATCGTACTTTAAGTACTAAATCGAGTTGGTGGAACCGTGCTATGAAATAAGGACAAGAATGT
The DNA here is from genome assembly GCA_963932145.1 of Acanthosepion lycidas. Classification (NCBI taxonomy): domain Eukaryota; kingdom Metazoa; phylum Mollusca; class Cephalopoda; order Sepiida; family Sepiidae; genus Acanthosepion; species Acanthosepion lycidas. The sequence goes on along the minus strand of OZ010583.1, from coordinate 1,112,851 downwards.
TTCTACCTGTGAAAGAACTAATATCATAACAAATAACGAAGAAGGCCGCTGGGTTAATTTTGAATTGGATTATATAATCGTTGATACAAAATTAACCCTTCTCGTTCTATCATGACACTGTATCTCTTGCTTCTTAAATTTGTAGCGGGTTAAACATTCACACGAGATGTTAAGTTGGGCATCCTCGACGGCAGGTCACGTGGAGTTCAGCAGTTTCCTCGTTCGATGTTGATTATGTCTAGGCCTTTTCCAACAGCAACTCCTACTGCTGGCTTCAACCGATCGTTCGGCTTATACGTATCTCGCCCAACACCGACCACCCGTCAAAGATCATTACGTATTGATCAATTAATTATTTTCTCCAACCCTGGAGACATGACATCGACCCTAATCAAAACGTTCTGCTATTTCAAAACAATAAACTTTGTTTTAAAATTCCTTTTTTTCTAACAATAATTTTTCATCAATAAATTTTTGTGTTTAAAAATTTCTTTCAAATCATCAATTTCTTTGTTTGCCGATTTTCAAATACGACCCCATTTCAAATCCCATTGTTTACATTTTTGGTTTTACTTAAATTCGCAAGTACCAAAACAGTCAACTTTTCAAAACAAAATTATTTATTTCAAATCGGCAAATAATTTTTCTACTGTTTTACATTCCGGCCGACTCAGGGACTCATAACAATTCTTATTTGTGTTTCTGCTTATCAAAAAGAAAAAAAAAATCTCTTTTTTTTTTTTTTACTTCGCTTCATATTTTAAATCCTGTTTTTCATCTTAACGTTTTCCTTGTTTAACATTTTCAACCGTTCCAATGTTACCAATACGGGGTTTTCACATGAACCCTTTTAATCCTATTTCCATACTACCTGTGCCACGATAGTGTTACATTCCTTTCAACTACTCCTAGAGGCCCTTTATAGTGTCACATTAAACATGTGGTAAATATGTATTGCGTCCTCGTCAGCGTGGCTAATGTGTTCATATCAGAATACAGTCAGTGTAGATAGGTGATAGGATAATTATTTTATCAAATACATGACTCAAGGGTTTCAAATAGATAAGATATTATTTTTTTTTTCTCTTAAATGATTCTTCACGCGTCACACATGGCTGGCTTCTGTGTAGTAGCGTCCTTTTGTTCTCTCCTCTCTTCGTCCGATCTGCTTCTAGCCCAGAGGTGTCAGGGTTATATCCTTTTGACCAGGCTGTAGAATTTGGCGGGGACATTGGTTTCGGCTAACATTAAAAGTCTCTTTGTCTCCATTATTTGGATTGGCCAAAATTACTTTCCGGTGATCCTTTCTTTTTCATTTTTTTTTATAACGCAAGTTATGCGTGGAGCCTCTCTGATTTTTGTATTTTTCAGTCACAAATAAGTAGGCTCTGCTCCTGCAAACTTCTGGTGTTTTTGGCCGGGTTCAGGTTTTTCTTCTTCCTCTTTTTATTTGAGGGGCGCCTTCTCGATAGCTAAGAGAGAAATTGAGAAAGAGAGAGAGAGAGAGAGAGAGAGAGAGAGAGAGAGAGAGAAAGGAGGGAGAAAAAAGAGATAAGATTTTTAAAGGAAAGCGAAAATGCCTTATTTTAATTTGAATTCTTTTTTTTTGTTTATATATTTTGTTTTCATATTTAATTTTTAAAATTTTCATCGGGACTCACTACAACATAAAGTAATTATATCTTTTGTTTCTTTTTATTATTAAAGTGTGAGTGTGAGTGTTCACTGTAGTTGAGCTTGTTCCCACTTGCCACTGAACCTTTTAAAATTGACCGTTTTGCTTTATTTAAGAATATAAAATCTGTAAAACTTATATTTCCATTGTTTTATAAATTGCTTCAAGATGAACAAATTGTTGTTTATACATGAATTGAACCTGTTACTTTTTCTTTAATAAGAGGAACAATGAAATATTTTATTTCGTTTAGTTGTTTGTTAATAAGATGGAATGACTTGTGTAAGTCGTAATACTGTAGATAGGAAGGTGACCCCTAAAAGAAAGGATAAATATTTGTTTCTATCTGTTTGAAAATATGGTTAATGGCATCTTTTCTCTTATCTTAGAACATTGAATTTTTCACATCTGGTAGCCTTGTTGATTCTCCCTGATTTATTTAGGCCGGTAGGAGATCACATTACGAACTCTCATGTTTTATGTTTTGTATTCCAATCTAACCCTACTCAATATTTTCTTGTTTCCAAATCAAACAGAACTTAGTATTTATTTTGATTAACGAAATACGTTCAACGGAGAATTGATTTTAAAAATAAAATTAATTGGGATTCAACAAATAAATATGAACTGCTAAGATTCATATCGACTTTAGAATATTAATAAAACAAATATTAACAAACCCCCTCGGAATTAGTGTGCATCGCGTACCAATGTATTTGTCCCAGTTAATGTCGTCATCGTCTGATCGGCAGTTCTAGTGGGTTGGGAGTGTTATTCAAAACTTGAACTATTTCTTTATTGTTGAAATTATATTCGATGAATATTTTTCAGATAATAATTTTGAAAAGCAATTTGCATGTTTCATCGTGACGTTTATGGAATCTAAGAGAAATGAAAATCTGCATATGACGCTTATTTCCGTGACTCAAAATAGACATTACGTTATAGGCTATGGGATTCGTCCCTGACAGCATTTAAAAAGAGGCAGTAATTCCATTTCTTCCTCTTTTTTTTCTCTCTCCGGAAATGGTCACGAGGGCTCTGCATTTTTTAATTTTATTTATTAAAAAACTTTTCGCCACTGTAAGACGTCTTCCAAAATACAGAATTTCACCACCAGAACAAATTTCATCGCACCGAAAAGCGAACCTCAAACTATTGTGTATTTCAGGTACAGACAATTCATACACTAACTACACTTGTACATTTCTTTCTTGTTATTTGCTTGTTATATTTTTTTTGTTCTTTTGTAACACACAATGAATGATTCGGTCTTATTCACTGGATCTCCCGTCTCACATGATTTGCCACCCCCCTCTCTGTCTGTCTGTCTCTCTCTTTTTGTTTAAATCTACTTTTTACGGCTATTAGTATTTTTGAGAGCGATAGTCACTTGTTACTTTCAAGCAGCATGACCATGTGTCTTTGTCTCACTGTAGTTTAGGGATTTACATTTAAAAGCTGTAATTAAAAAGCAAAGGATAAATACTGCCACACGTTTATCATAAATAACCTCCTTACCCATGTTTAAAACTTTCTGCTATATTGTATTGTAGAAAATTAGAGGGGATATTTTAGCTTGTTTTATTTTATGAATGAATATTGAGTAGGTGTGTGGGATTACACCACCTTGTCTGTCAGGGAATTTCTTACACCAGCTAGGTGGCGTTGTATAAAGTATGAAAGGCATGTTTAAACTTTTTTTGAAACTCCGAAAAACGTATCAAATGTCATACAACACAATGATATCACTGCAATATCTTTAAAAAAAAAAAAAAAAAAAGAACCCTATGTGAGAATAATATCTACATTATAACCTATCACATATGTATATATATATATGTGTGTGTGTCTCCATAAACGAGACAACGCCGCTACAAACGAATTACTCCTATTAAAAAATGGTTATCTAATGCCATTACATATTTTACAAAAAAAAAAAAAAAAAAAAAAAAATAATAATTTCTCACAGTAGAAATTTAGTAGTTTGTTGAATAAAATGCATTTTTATCCCCTTTTCTGAGCTATGTCTTATATTTGGATATAAATGCCTAAAGACGTGGTAATCAAGGTGAAATAACCCCAAAGATGTTTGTCAGAAAAATCTCATTGTTCTAAAATTAATTTCTTCCACTTTCAAATAAAACTGTTCAAAATATTCGGAATGTGGTTTTGAATTTAGTCGAAGTAGATCAAAATATAAACTGATGAGATGCAATTGTTCAAAGGCTAAAGTACGTAGTCAACAATACAGCATGGAATAAATTTTGTGAGCGAGGGCTGTTGCCTGTTGGAATAGAAATTAAAAAAATAAAGCAAAACTTGCATTAGACCATTAAATTTTGTTACATTTTTGTTAACAACATTTTAACTATTACTACAACACGAGTTTCAAATTTCCTATCAGTAAGAACTATTATTAAGGCAGGTTGTCCAGTTTGGAGTTTGTCATTTATTTACAAAATGCAATTAAAATTTCAAAAGAAACACACAAAAATAATTAATAAAATTACAGATTCCTTTGTTTTGCAATTATTTCGATAGCCGCTTTTCTCTTTTTTGATTGCGCTCCCAAAAAAGCTTTTAGAATAAATAAATAGAATAAAATATTAAGAAATTGTATTGAAATCTTCCGTATTTGAAAGTTTTTTTAATTGGTACATTTCTTTCAAAAAGAAGTTTTACAAAAAGGATTGAGTACGGAATTTCCACTGTTTTTCTTTTGCTTTATTCACTTGCACACTATTCTAGAGACATTGCCTGTTTAGAAATTCTACACCCATCAACTTAATTTGAATTTAATATCCTTCATTGTCTTTAAGGTAGGGTTGGGAGAAAGTAACAACGGTTCCCACCATATATTGATGTATTTGGACACCTCGAGGTGGTGTTATGGTTAGCAAGCTCGTCTCGCTTGAACAATTACGACTGAGTAGTAAATTCGATCCTCACTGGGTGCCCTCTACTTTCGGTTTTGTGCCACATCTAAGTTACACTTGGAAATCACTATACTGACGTATTTGGTTTGGGTGTATTGATTGTATATTGATTAAAACTATAGATTCCAATCTTTACTGGGAATGACCGCAAAATACTTCCCCCTCCCTAATTTAGAGGAAAACCCAAACTGATGCATGCTGGGATTTCTTCCTAGCCAATAAAATAAGTCACTTCTCGGTCTCATCTGACTCAGTTCCGACAGTGTTGATAAATACAAAATGTCTTTATATAACACAATATAATAATACAGAAGTTTCAAGAGTTCAAATGTAAGTCCTGGCGCATACAAGAAATATAGAGAGAAAGAGTCCGGGAGGAAATAAATATGTATGTATCGATGTAGTAGCCGCCTGTTTAAAAGTTGGAGAAAGAAAGGGTGTATATTCTTATAGTGTAGGACAGTGTAGCCTTATACAGGACATTATACGGTGAATCCTTCTCAAATCGTCATCTGATCACGCCAATGTCGCGTTTTGGCTCTAGTTATGTTGATGAACTTAGCATCAAAGAATGGACAAAATATATTTAGAGATTCTGTTTTGTTGGTTTTCCATCTCGTTATATACGCATCTATAGATGTGCTTCGAAAATACCGATTGATTCTCATTGGCTCACGGCTTTATATATATCCTCGTTATGAAAGCTTTCTGATTGGTTGGTTGAACTGTGGCTTTTTAGCTTGACGATTCTTAATATTCATCTATTTTTAGAGCTGGTGAAATTTTGGTTTCATTATTATTTGATTATTTATTTTCTTATATCCAAGCTGTGAAAGCTTTTTGATTGGTTTCTTGAAATATGGCTCTGTGATCTGGTTATTCTGAATATCCATTTATTTTTAGAGATGATGTAATTTGGCCTTGTTATTCATTTTTATTTATTTCTCTGTCACTACTTTTCTTTTTGTGTGTGTGTGTGCCATGCGTAATATATGCTTATGCGATCATGTATCTTTCTTTTCCCGCAGTAGGTTGCCATTTCTTTCTGCGGTAGACTATTTGCCACCCAAGCCTATAGAACCTGGTCTGTCCTGCTATTTACCAATAGCTGGCGGGAGAAGAAGAGGATTCATAGCTTTCCCAAGGGTATTAGCACGTAATTGAATGCAATGGATTCGACTGGAATTCCTCAATCCGAGTCGCTATCCATTACACCATCGTGTCTCCTGCTTTTTTTCAGAAAAATTTAATTTTAATTAATTAAATGTTCATCCAATATTTTTCTTTGTTCTCTAGTAACGAGCAGTTACGTCCAGACATTCTTGGAATCGTAAGTTACTTTACTTAGTCCTTACATGCCTATGGCCATATTAGTTCTTTAAATTTGGCGGGAAGCGTTGGGACCATACTCGTGATGATTTAATATTAAGAATTTCAGTTAAACGATATTAATGAATTGACAGTGATTATATGGGAACTAAGCACTGATAGTACTAAAATAAAACACTCCAAATAAAAATATTAGTTAAAGACGCCTGGATTCAGCAACTTCTATGTTTAATGCTGTATAAGCGTTATTACACGACATAAAATCTGGTTTTATGAAATGTCAGTTCAAATTTCATTAGAAACATCTTTGTTCTAAATACCTAGAATTTAAAGAGTGATCAGAACCAGTGTGTGGCTGTAGTCCTCAAATAGATGTCAGTAGTGGAATCGATGGTGGAGATAAATTACCTTACGATAATAAGGATTTTATTATCACAATCAGAATATGGCAATAATTTGTCCTTGGGTGAAAAAAGACAAGGTCATGAATAGATATTTGCGAAAAAAATACTTGAATTAGACAATGAATTATTCACGCAGCGTAAGTTTTATAACGCCATATCAGATTTAATTGTATATGAAGTATAATTTCTCATGCAGTCATTTTGCCAGTATCGAATCAACTTTTAGATTTTTTTAATAAACACTTTCTTACACAGGGTGGAAATTGTGTAAACATAAATCTATAGATGCTCGATAATTTAATCAATTGTGAAACACTAAGTCTACTCATTGCTGAAGATATTTCTGACCCAGAAATGAATATAGTGATAAAGCGAACTCTGGGTTGGAATATGTAAAAGACTGTTGTCATATACTTTAAGGGGGTCACCCAATTTGCGTTAAAGTTAAAAACTATTACCAATGATGAGGAGATTATGAGAACGGTTTTAAGATAACAAATAATAAATTGGTTAAGTTGGAATCGGTACGGCTGTGTAATGAGCTTTGATCGGAAAGCTAGTGTGTCTAGTACATAAAGTAATAAAAAGCTGTTTCGTCATTTTATCTTGACCATGCATTGTGGAAGCTTCCAAAACGGAACATCATAATGAAATCGAAACTTGGTAAATCAAACAAAATTGCAAACTGTTCAAAAACCGACTCGGTGTCACTCACATCTTACCTTAACGAATCATAAAAAAATGAAAAGGACAAACATGTATGTATGTTGCTTGTGCTGACGTCATTTTAAAAATTGAATTTGTTGAATTTTAGAATAATAAAAAAGAGCTTAAAACTGATTTTAAAATAATAAAAAAGAATCTAAAACTAAATTAGAAACAATTTGCAATAAATTAAAAAAAAAAAAAAATTTAACAAAAAATATTTTTTACATTTAAGGCATAACGGACCAAATTCGAACCGCAGATGTTCTTCAAACTTATAACATAAATCATATTTTACTTTCATTTTTTTTTTTTTTTACATTAAAACATTCTAGTTTTAAAATAAAATAAAATAATTTCAAATGCACGTACCTAAGAGCAGATGTGGCATTAAGCTTAATTTTTATATGTGGTACATTTCGTTTTAATTGTAAAATTTCTATGTATTTTGTGAAATAAAGCAATCGAAAATTATTTGAAAAAAATTATGAAAAAAAAAAAAAAAATAAAAAAGTTATAATTTATAGTGTAAGGGCAATGAACCACATTTATATTTAAGAGAGTTATTTCCCTTGGTAATAAAATTGCTTAATTGGTCAATGAAGGATTTTGTGATTGTTACTTTTGTACATATGGACGCACAATGTTTTTATTTTGGGGAATTTTTCAATTATTATGAACACAAAATTATAAAAAAAACAAATTCTCTGTTTTTATTTTGCATCTTATTTTGTTTATTTCAAGTTCAAAAAAAGATGTGTTAAAGACATTTTCGTTTCTAGACTTTCTTTGAAAGTTGATTGCTTCCAGTTTTTAGTAAAAATTAGTATTCAGCATTCGAGTTCAAGTGAAGCAGGTACCCCAATGAAATCGATAAAAAAAGAGCATAGCAGGATGAAAAAGACGCCAAACTTGACGAAAACAAAATTTTATCGTCTAAATGTTATGATTAAGAGGAAAGAACAAAGTATTTTTTTAAATTATTTAAATATTTTTTCTTTCTTTTTAGAACATTCTAACTTTTGATTAAAAAACCTTGTTTCTCTTTGTATCAGCGGAACTACTAAAAAAACGTGCTAAAATTTTATGTTATTTAATAACATATAAAATTTTAGCACGTTTTTTTTTGTATGACAGACATTAATTTGAAAAATCTTGCAAAAATAAAAATACGTGTCAGATGTTAATAAAACTTCCAGAAACTATTCACAAATGATGGAAATTATTATAAATGTTTTCTTTTTTTAAAGTCATGGCAAAAAATATTTTTTTATATTTATTACCCACCCCCTCCCCAGTAATTTATGAAAATTCTAGAAATTCAATACTGCTCAGTTTAGTGATTATATTAGTTAAAAGCACAAGGCTTTGAGGAAAGCAAATCATGTATTTTTTTAATTGGACCCCCCACCTGAAAATCAGCTCTGAATTGTAACATACAAAACTCAATAAAACAAAGATATTATTTAATTTCAAATGCTTTTACTTGCTTTTAGTTATTTTTATGAATATGGATAATATTGTCTGAAAGCAAAAAACTTTTCTGGTGAAAAATGAATTTTTAAAACAATTATTTGTTATTTCTTAAATTATTTTATTATTTTTACATTAAAGTTGTTAAATATTCTAAAATTAGTGAAAATGGTGGGTATGAAATTAAATTATGAAATTTATATGATCTTATTTTTATATTATCTCAGTTATAACATTTTTTTCGATAAATGAAATATCAAAATTAATAATAAAATGAATGGAAATACAAACAATACAGTAAAATATAATAAATGTACATAAAATAATATTTTATGTTCACTTCTGATAAAATTTCATAAGAAAGGACCTATAAATACCTTTCTTATGAAATTTAATCTCACTCTCAAGTCTTATTTTTTTTTTTATAATATATTTTCCATAAAGCATCGTAAAGGTGAAAGCTAAGTACCCACCCCCCAAAAAAAATTAGAGCGCTGAAAGTTTTCTTTAAAAATAACGAGTAAATTAAATAAGTTGGTTCACTTAAAAACTAAATAATTGTCACTTCTTTCCTTTACGTAAGCTGTCAGTACGTGATGAAATCATCATTCATCACCTATCAAGTGACACCAAATGTTATGACTTGCTTTGTCTTTTTTTTTAAAACACTTTTTTTCGGCGCAGAAAGTAAGTAATGTTTGTTTCAAAATAATTTAAATAGACTTTGATTTCTAATTTTCTTAAAATAAATTTTGAAAAAATTATAATTGATTCTTAAAAGAATTTGAAACTGAGATTTTCATTTTTTTGTATAAAATGGAAAAAAAAAACGGTTGACATGACCGATTATCTGTCAATTTTGCGTATTCAAAAAAAAAATTTTTTAACGAAAATTTCGGACGTGCTAGGAATGATTAAAAAAAAGCAAAAAATACCCCAAAATACTTTGATCTTTCCTCTTAATAATAACATAAACATTTATACAATAAAAAATTATTTACACTATTCAGACTATTGTCCTCATCTCCTGAGCTGACCAAGCATAGAAATGAATACAATATGGGAACCAGTAATAAGGAGTGCCAGAGAAAAGCGATAATAACAACGAAAAAAAAAATGCAATGATAACAGAAAAAATTGCAGCATGAACACTGGTAAAAAATGGTTGTTGAAGACATTAGGTTTACCGTTTATATAATACCCAGAAATTCACACACACGGTGCCATGTATCCTCAAGGACACATGGCACAATGGATAAAGGCGTTAGTTAGTTACAGTGACACGGCCCAAAGAGTATGAGTTCAATACCTGGTTAAGGCGGTGGTGATCTTGGAGAGGGGAATTAACGGGAGATAACTGATAACTGACAGCGAAATAAAGGATTCAGTTCGATATTTCAACCACCTGAAGAAGGCCGGGAAGTACAACGGCCGAAACGTTGTAATAAATATGACAACAAAGATGAGGACAATAGTTCGAATAATGTAAATAGTGTACATAATACCTCATCTCAGAAATATAGACAGATTATTATTTTCATCAAGTTTAAGGCCCTATCATGCTATGCTCTTATTTAGCGATCTCTCGGAGGTACCTAAGTGAAAGAAAGGCTTATATACTATCTAATTAGGCAAACCTTTCCCACTTGTAAGACTGACAAATCACAATTTTCCTTCTTTTCACTAATCCCGGTGTCACAATAAAGCATTCTCAGTTACCCGATTTTATTATTGCCAGAATTTTCTTTCGAGGATTTTGCTAAAAATTTTCGTTTAGAAACATTTTTTCTTCAATGCTAAAATAAAACTCTGAACATTAATTCTCGAGTCTTTTTTTCTGTATTTTGTTGAGCAATAAACGAAAATATACGCCGTCATCGTGTGTATGGCAGAGATTTTCTTTCGTTTTTTTGTTGCTTTGTTTTGGTTCTTTATTGTTTTTTTATTTTTAGTAGATCATTCGTGCTTTCGTTCATTGAACTTCAATGAAAAATGAGTTTCTTCATTAACCGAAATTTATTGTTTGAGATATCTGTTGAAAAAAGTAAAAATAACTTAATCGATTTGTCAGTGAATCGAAGATTTGTATCGTGACGGGAAACCCGAAGGGTGATTCAGCTAGATAAGGATTGAATCTGCCAAAAAAATGATAAGAATTCTTCTTCAGACGATGAACGTGATACCATATGCTCGGAAATAGGGCAAAAAAAATGAATGGTGGCTTCACTATGATTCTGACTTTTTACGCTTTCTTTTGAGCGGTGTGAAATTTGTTGTCAGGGATGAAATGCCGCCCCAACCTTAATTTTTTTTCGATTTTTAATTATGAAGAATCCAACAAATTTGCTACTCAAAGTCAAATGTGTCAATCGTATCACGCGTGGAATTCATCAAGTAATCGCACAGGTTGGTTAAGCATTAAAATTTTGTTCCTTTTGCACGGTAATAAAGATATTAAAATGCCTTCATTTCTCAATAAGACATGATGAAACCTCTAACCAGGATCCTAAACTCAACAAAATATACTAAGTTTATTGCAGCTGAGATGGGAAATTTCATACTGTGTATGGGTTTACTTTAATGACTAATGAAAGATTTTACTCTATAAAGGAAAGCTTGCATAATCATTACATTCATTTAAAGTACACATGATCCAGAATAAATGCTTAGTGAACCAAATATTGAATTATATAAGGTATTTTATTGTATACTTTAAGAAAGGAACCTAACTGTACAGTGTACACTGAATTTGCTTAATAGGAGAATGCGTTCTTTAACTGTTGCGATGTATCTCATGAAGAAACCATTGCTGCAAAAAAGATATTGTGGTGCTACTATCTACAGAGGGATTTGCGAGCTACCGTAAATGACTATGCATTTGTAGGGTTCGCTGGAATTAGTTTGGAGATGGGGAAGTCACCAAAATAGGGGTTTGCTTGTTTACGGGTGGTTATGTTCGAATAACGTCCGTAATCCAAATACACACAAATTTACGGCCTTTAAAAATGCATGTAATAATACAAAGATACATATTTCTTATACTGATAAAAATTTACATTCATCAAAATAAAATATACAATAATATTCAAAGAGTTCATAATTTCCTATCAAAAAGTTCCTGTGTTGAAAGTCTTTCAGTCCTTAGCATCTTTTTAAGAATAGTGTTTTTGATTATTGGAATTTTATTCCGTTTATAGTATACCAATCCTATACTTCTGTGTGTGTGTATATATATATATATATATATATATATATAATTGATTTAAAATATATTTTTTCGCTATACAGTTGTAACCATGTTTCAAAAATGGAAGCTAAAAGCGATTTAATTTTGTAATTAAATTAAAGATATTAGTTCCATTTCATCCTCAAGCGAATTTTGGAGTAACCTATTTTTAAAATTACTGGGTTTTAAAGGCACAGCAAAAAATCATAATTCACGTTTCCAAGGATACAGACAAACCCATTCATCTAGACAAGGAGTGTTTGCGCGTTCATTATCGCTGTATTTTGTTGTATCAGTTATTAGTTACGTTTTGGTAGGGGTAGGGATTTATTTTTCAATGAATTCTGACATCCGTTAAATGCATGTCGTCTGGATTTGAAAAAATTTTTATTGTTAACGGCAAAAGTTGTTACGGCATTTTTTTCTATTTGTATACTTAAAGATTTTTGATGTGGGATTTTTAGGTGTCTGAAGCTTTTAGTGTAAGAGACAGCGGATGAAATTCTTTTCAGCGGCTGGTCTGGTCCATTTGCCTACTCGTCACTATTTGTCCCAACACTTTTTTTTTTTTTTTAAGGCAATAGAATTCATTCACGAATTGTTCTTTATTTTGATTGGTTCCAAAAGGACTCATTTGACAACCCCCTTTTCTTTACCTACATTTAGGAATAACCTTTGGACCTCTTTCATTTATTTCTTTATTTTTTCCTTATCTTTTTGTTTTTATTTCTTTATGGTAAACCAAATGGTACCAGTGCAAAGGAAGCATGTACACAATTCCTGTTTTCAAAAAGTACTATAACAGTTTTTACTTTTTAACATTGTCTTTGCAAAGACCTCATGAATAAAATACTTTTTTTCAATTTAGTTACTTTTTCCTTAGTTCATCATAAAGCTATTAAAAACGTCTTGCAACAACAATAACAGTAACACCGATAACAATAATCATCAGCAAACACGAAAAAGTTTATTCTTCTTTTCTTTTTGAGAAAAGAAAAAAGCTGTAACAAATTTACAAAAGATTTTTAAAAAAATACAACAATGTTATTTTGTAAAGATGTCAAAACATCGAAGTTCATACATTTTTATTTGTTTATTTTTAAAACCGGATATTTGTGGCATATACAAAAAAAAAAAAAAAAAAGATATAAAGAACTTTCTTAAATCCAAAAATATTTACACTCGATTTATTGAAATTAAATATTTATCGAGAGGAGTAGGTTGATAAGGAGAGATTTTCATGAATTATTCCCAAATTAATTATCCTAGAAATTTGAATCGAGACTAATTTTTCAGAGTACAAAGGTACATTTTTAGATATTTTATCTTCAGTTAATTATGAATCAATGACATTTAGGTAGATAATTTGTTTTGATATCGAAGCCTGGTATATTAAAAAAAAACAAAAAAAACTCCTTATGTGTAGCCAGCATCGTAAAGTTGTCATTAAAAAATTACCTTCTTTTTTCTAATTCCATTGACTTTTCTGTCAAAATTAAGATTTTCTCACAAGGATGTATTACAAAAGTGAGTGTTAACCATTCTTCACAGGAGTCAGGATTGTATAGGAAACGAAATAAAGGTGAAAAACTATGATTCTATTCAGCGCTGAAAAAGAGGAAAGTCAAACCAAATTGTCATGGCTGACACAAAGGACAGACAACTCTGTTGGAAATTATTGAAAAGGTTATATACCACCAAAAATAAGCATTTTTAGCATAAGCTAATTTTTCCGTTTTTACGCTCATTCAATTTATTAGAAAGAGCGAATATTTTTTTTTAAATTGATTTAATTTACCATTCACTAACAAAATAGTTCCAAGCAAAAGTCAAATAACAATACTGATATTTTTAATTGATCCCACGTTTTTTTTGGTGTCTTCGCCAGTGACTTCAGAATTAATCATGAAAAATTGTCTTAAAACAGACTCAATGACTAACCCATTGGAAATATCTCGATTAGACACGGGAATTTTAGTGTTAATATTAATTCATTCAATTATATTCATCTCTCTATTTTCAAGCGTGAAGATAGATTTGTGAAAAAAAAAGGCGTAAAAACCATTTTTTAAATTAGAGTTTCTTTTTGTAGCATCGGTTAATTAGTTTAAAATTTCAGGATAATTAGTTATGTTAAGATGGAAACGGTTCGAATCAAATGCAAATAGGTCATGAAAGATTGAAACTAGAGAATGTATGCATAACTTTTCCTAAGTATCTTTGAAACGATAAATGCCATTTTGTTTTCTAGCTTAAGAAAATGGAATTTTAATTATTTTAGAATAATTGTGGAGTTATTTCCCTTTGAAGGCGCCTAACTTTCGCCTGCATATACGTCGCTGTTTGAAATGCTTATGTTCTTGTGTTTTTGTAACGAACCGAGTTAGAGTCAGTCAGTAGGAATAATGTGGGAAAATCAAAGCGCGACATTTGGTTTTATGAAATTTTCTTTTAATAAGTTTTTTTTTTGTATGAATTAGAAGAAGCCTGAAAATTATTGCTGAATTACAACATGGAAGGCGGAGATCAGGAAACTAGAAAATTAATCAGTTCAGATTAATGATTAATCGTATAATAAAAATAATGATCCCATTTTGTATAAATTAATAATTGGCCAGAGCACTTTAAAAAAATACTTGGTCTCTCGGTTGTCTGAAGTTCATACCATTTATTTTCAATTTTCCGACTATAAAAAGCAAAATTCAATTTAGCAAAACATTTCAGAATTTTTGTCATTTCAGTGCTGTAGTGTAGACACTTTTAAGGTAAATGCTTAAGTTAAAACCAACACAATAATTTCAAGTTTAAATTCAAAACGTAGTCAAGGATGAATTTTAATCCAAGTGCTAGGTTATTTAAAAGTTGACACTTTATACTTTCATTGCAAATACTGAATATCTTCCATATCCTTTAAATAAAAATAGCATAAAATCAGATTATAAAAAAATCCTTCGTCTTGAAAATTTCTCTTATTTTAGAATAAATGCTTGCTACAGGACGTTCAATATAAATTTGTGGTGATGTCTTAAGGCAAGATAATACTCAAACTCAAACAGAAAGGTGACAGATTCTTGATAATGCTGACTACATATCGACATTTTACATGACAAACAGAATAATAGATTTTCCTGACCAAAACTGAAATGTATACTTTTTTTCAATGTATTTGGGGGAATAAATGTCTTTTCGCTCTTCAGGAAACGTTGCGTGCAGAGTTAATCGACGTGATTAAATCGGTACGCACTGATGAAATCTATCATACGTTCAGAGAGGTGAGAGCATTTTAAAAACATGGGCGGAAAATATTTCTAACATATTCCCACGTATGATGATTGAGGGAGGGTCAATTTGTTTGAGTGTCTGTTGATTTAAGTGTGTCTAGTTGTTTAGTATAATTTTATTTGCTGGTTGTTTCGGCCATTTCAGCATCGACTACTAGAGAGGGATTGTCAGCTGCATAATTGACACCCATTATTTCTTCGTAGGATGGTGGGGGATCACAATAAGCTGGAGGGCTAATGATAGACAATGAGGAATCTGTACAGTTCGTCTCTGGATTGTCGTAGGATGATGGCATTTGTTTAACGCAATGGTAAGAGATGGCACCTCCAATACAGAAGATGATAAAACTAATTCCACTGAGGAAAGTGCCAATCAGTATATCACTGGGCGTCGTTTTTATGACCAAAATCAGGATACCAACGTTGATACAAATACCTGTAAAAAAAAAAAAGTAGAAAATGTCAGTTAAAAAAAAATCAACGAATAAACCATTATGAATTGAGAGTAATAGATCGAGTATTATAATTCTTTATTTAAAAAGCTGAAAACTAGGCTAAGTTATTAACTTTACTGTTCGTTGATGATTGAAAAAGGTTATCAAACTTTTATATAATTATTAGAACATTTATTTGCTGTTTTACTCGGTTCTTTGTTAAATTATTTTGCCAAGATTTTTTTATTTTCATATTATTGAAAACTGTTTCCTATTTTCTGTTCGCTTTTTCGATTTATCACACTCCACATTAGGCGCTGGCTACCCGCAATTGTTATACATTAATCAAACAACACGTTATATTTAAACGCTGGTAAAATTGATGGCAACCATTTAAATCGAAACCAATAAAGGCTGAAAAACAAAACGTGTTAGCCAACTGTACTTGGGTTTGATTTTTAATCTGTCAAATTTTACAGTTATTTATTTTGATATCGAAAATTCATCGACAAAAATGTGCCTTTAAACATTTTATTTTCACCTGATCACATGAATTTAATTTAATTTAGTGAAAATATCATTGTTCAGAATTAGAATCTGTTTATGATATCAAAAACGGATGTATCTTAGCTATTTTTTGTCGTCATCATTAACCACTGACTTTTTGCACATTATCCATATTTTATAGTTCTCACTCTCTCATTGCATCAATTGCATTTTATTCTATTTATTGATTTCTTTTTATATTTCTTTTTATATCTTCCAATAAATAAGGTTCAGAAAATTCAGAAATGAAGACCGAAATATTAACAAAATAAGTTATAAAAATAACTTCAAAGCATATTAAAATCTTTGAAAAACAAAACCCAGCTACAATTGTTAATTAAATATTGAATTTAGGGTCCGATCGATGACAGGTAATGTACTCGCTTTCATTTGACGAAATCATAGTTTGTAAATCTGCAAATTTAAGCAAAGGCAATCATCCTTTTTTTATCCTTAATCAGATGTTAAAATTTTGGTAGCAAAGTGACTCTTGAAAAAACAAAGAAACTTGTTTAAAAGTGGATATTTATCATCATAAATCTTTTTGTCATTAGTAAAAAGAAAGAGCAGAGAAAAGACTAATAAAATAACGCCCAAAGTATAGAGTAGGAGATTTTGTATTTGAAAAGTAAAAAAAAAAAAAAAATAATATAAACATTCCATTTGTATTAAAAATATATTTAACGTAGAAATCGTCCAGATTTTTAAAATTTACATAAATTCCACTAAGTATTGGATTAATAAAAAAAATCAGTGCTTATTTAATTTCATAAATTATTTACAAAGCATTCCTAAATATCAAATAATTTAGGCGAATGTTTTTACGCGAATACCTCCCCCACCACCTTAGAAAAATCTGGTCACTTTGATTTGTACTTATTTTAAAGAGTAAAATACATTGTTTACCTTTACTGAAAATTAAAAAAAGAAAAAATAGTCAAAGTTTTAGGAGAACTATTTGGCAGGTACAGAGACTTTTTAATTGAATAATTCGTTGGCAGTCTGGTTACCTAAGTCATTCTGGCTCTGTTGAAGAAACAATGCGAATGCCCACTAATTCAGTTTGCCGTAAATCGTTTCAGGTAGAATGGTATTCGATTCTCACAATGGAGAATTATTCATCATATGAAGCTAAAGATTGATAAACGAAAAAGGTTACCACTCTGAAATTGACTTCCGTTGGTTGATTACAGAATTCGTTAAGGTTTTTTTTTTTTTTTTTTTACTGTTACTTCAAATGAAAGTTTTTAGCTCCAAAGAAACAACTATTCAAAATACTTGATTTTCTTTGGACCTCCAAAGTAAAAATTACAAAACAGATAAATAAACAGACAATAAAACTGCGTTTTTCTGCGAGGGTAAAATATTGATAAATAATCATTGGTAACCAGAAAGATTATGAAAATAATTTTTCTCCTATTCGTTAACGGTTATCATCAATAACAAAATACAATTTTACTCATCTCACTAATAAAAAAAATGTTGATTTGTCTGAGATAATCCCGAAAATAACACGATGTTTCATAATAAAAGAAACATCGAAAAAAGGTCACAAAACAACATTCTGGTTCAAGCCGTGTTTTTTTACGTGGAGTGTGGAATTAATCAGTGACAGATGGTTCGTTAGCACGTATGTGTACTTAAGCTCAAAACATCACAGTAGAAAAAAATATTGAAATTCTTTTGATCGCCATACCATAAATTTAAAGGAGGTAGTAATTTCAGCTGTCAGCAACATTCACCTGTGAAATCACTCACTCTGTGTCATTATCTGACTACTATAAACTTGTTGCACGCTATCCACTTTGACCTTTGAACTGGTCTCATAACGGAAATATCTCTACTGAAAAATGTATTTCTTGTATTTTATGGAAAAATAGGAAACTTTTTCGTTGTTGAACAATCACGAAATTGGCAATTTTTTATCAAAACATTTTGATCTAACCGCAATTTTATTTTTGGTAATTTTCTTAATAAAACAGTGACAAAGTTTAAAGCATTCTATGTGCAAATCTCGAATATATTTTAAATGACTTTTGGCAATGAAGACAAACGGGATCATTAAATTAATTGTAAATTTGTTAAATACAATGTTCTAATAATCAACATTTTTAAAGGAAATTTTGACTATTTTATTTTCAACATAACAATAAAAATTAATGAATTTAAAACGTTTTATCACAATTTCATAAATGATCAAAGAATCTTTTAAGGTACACATTGTTGATGTAAAATAATACTGAAGATTCAATAAATGAAAATAGCTGACTAGTAAATATCTTAGAGGCCTTTAAAAAAACGCTTATCTATCTATCCACACACACACACACACATATATAAAACTCAAGAAAAAATTAAAGATCCATTTCGGTTATAATTTATTTCGTGAATATTTTAGATTCATCTCTTCAGACCGAAAGTTCTTAAAAAATGGAGAAGATTCTTCCGAGGAGAATATTAATCCAAAAAGAGCTCAATGTAAACTACAGAGTATAATAATAATAATAATAATAATAACTCAAGAAAAAACCGAAATGAGTCTTTAAGGTTTTTTATTGAGTTATTATAATGCTCTATAGTTTACATTGAGCTCTCTTTGGATTAATATCCTCCTTGGTTTTATCCCTACCAGTCACAAATTGATATACTATATATATATATATATATATATATATATATATATATATAATGGACTCTCCCATCGGTTTCGAGGATCTGACAGCTTAATTGATTCAGTTATGAAATTTTGTGCGATAATCTTAAGTGGCACTTAAGACCCGCTAGTGATTTACAAAGGAGGTCGCATATGGAGCAAGAGTGAGGATTGTGGGATGAGATGATTGTTAGATTGGCTGACCTTTTAGATCTTGCTTCTTGAAGACGATTCAGGCAATCTGATTGAAAACTGCTGAGTCCACTAAAACACGTTGATCTCCATTCTACCCGCTCCAAGGCTAAGAGCTCGATGGTGTTATGAGGTATATTGACAGCTGACAAGTTACTCTTCAGCTTGTCTTTGTATCTTAACCATGGGTGTCCTACATTCCTGTAGCCATGATCTAACTGGCTGTACATTAGTATCTTGGCTATCATATCATCAGATATTCTCAAGACATGACCAGTCCATCGTAACTGAGATTGTAT
Source organism: Acanthosepion lycidas (assembly GCA_963932145.1). NCBI lineage: Eukaryota > Metazoa > Mollusca > Cephalopoda > Sepiida > Sepiidae > Acanthosepion > Acanthosepion lycidas. The sequence goes on along the minus strand of OZ010583.1, from coordinate 1,093,695 downwards.
GAGAAAAGTCTCGATTCCTCCAATATTACACCTGTTAAACAGGTCTACGTTAGATGTCCTATCTTGAATGTTAACTCCACAGATGACACGCATACAGCTTTTATGGAAAACATCCAGATGGCGTATATGGTACCTGTATGGAGTCCACGATTCTGAGCCGTACAAAAGTATGACAAGAACAACAACTCTGTAAACCCGAATTTTCGTATCCAGTCGAATACCCCGCTCATTCCACAAGTAGACTTCGGGAAAAAATCTAAAAGAAGATTAAAAATTTGTAGACGCAATAAAAAACAGATTTTGAGGTATAAAAAGAAAATTTTTAATTTTGTTTTTTCTAAATTTAGAAATCTTCGTGCCAATATCCCCTGAAAACAGATAATCACGAAACTTTGCAACAGGCTGTAGCTCGTCAACTCGAAAAAGGCAGCTCGTCTGCATAAATCTATGACAAGCGACTCCCGTTCCCTGAAAAGGAAGACAAAGTAGCTAAAAAACAAAAATCCTCAGTAACAACTAAAACTAGATGCCAGCTTCTTATGCCAGTCAATATGTTCATACCACCTTTTGCCTGTAAATTGTGAGTATCCATATTTAATAAAGTGTATGAATTTTATCATACAAGATTTAACCACAAAAAAAAATGACTCACACTTTTACATACAAAATCTTCATTGAAGATAAATTGCAGTTTTTAATTTTACTAGAATTATTGGAAATTTATATTATGACTATGACTAATTATCAACACCACAATATACATATAATGATCAGTAATAATTTAATGTTAATATATGCGACTCTTAAAAACTGTAACCTACAAACAACAATTTTGCTTCAGAATTAATAGAGTATATATAAGTATTTATCAAATTCTTAGGCACTGGTTCTCTTCTTTACGAACAGATTTATGAATTGAGTTTGTTGATTATCGTGCTACGGTAGGCACCCTAACGGAGTGTATGTCCATCGATTTATCCGAAATCTAAGACATTTTTTTAGGTACATCGTTTTCAGTTGCACCTCTGAATGCAGATGTTGGCTCTGTTATTATTGCACCAAAAGGTAAAAATAGTTGCGAAAATCACATCTTCTTCAAACATCAAAAGAGGTAAAAGTCAATGTTTGAAAATTTCCAAACGAAAAAAAAAAAAAAAAAATGGGGGGGGGGGATTTGCAAGACACAGATATTGGTAAACTGCGTTGCTATGCAACCGAATTTTTTTTTTTACTTTTTATTGCATCCTGAATGTATTCTGCTTGACAGTTTCAGATTGTTTTCGAAAAATCCTCTCGGCAAGAAAACCAGGAGGCCATTGCTTTATGCGAGACAACAAAAGATCATTGCTTTTTTTTAATGGGTTTTTGAAGAATTTCCGAACAACGAAGAACATTTTGAAACGAAAGAATAAAATGACAAATCGAAGAAGCCTCTGTAGGTTCAGCTCAGAAAACAGAACAGAAAAAAACATTTTATAAAATATTTATTTTATTTTTCACTTTTGAACTCAGAGCTTCGACTTTCCCACCTTTGACTGAGGCAAGGGAAAAATCGGGGTTTGGGTATGCGGTCCAGCATTAATTTTCTATTGTACTACACCGTCTACCAGACTGTACAGTTTCTATTTTCTAGAGTTTGTTAGTAAATATAATACTCTACTTGGTGTCATCACCATTTGGTTAAAGGTTAGGTTGTGTTTGAAGGAACTTCTTCATTGATAGAAATTGAAAGAAATGAAGTAAACACATTGCTATAGTGGCGCGATAGTTATTGGCGCTCAAAATGAAACTGGTAAGTAGAGTTTAAATTCCGGATGAGGTTGTTGTGTTCATCTTGATGCCCTGGGGAACAGTATGAACTTGTTACTCCCACACCACCACACCAGCTATGGTCTAGGTGCGGTAATGCTCTTAGTTGGACTAAAAGCAATGTCTAACAAAATTCGCACATGTAAATAACGATGCTTCATTGTCAGTAGAGATGAAGGGAAACGGAATCAATTTTAGCATGGCAATATTTTCATGTATTTTTATTTAACAATTGACTAATTAACAAAGGAGTGGAAATACAGCAGTAGGCATGCAAAAGTTAGTAATTAGGAATTGTATTTGTGTGCGTGTATGTCTACGGTAAAGTTCATTGACTAAAGGGAAAGATATCCCCAGGTCCGGGACAAAGCGCCGTTGCTAGTATATTTAGCTACCCTACTCCCACGAGGGCTGCATGTGGCACAAGGCCGGTTTAACGTGGGTTCTCCGAGCCCGTAGGCTCGGCCAAAAATATTCCCTTTTGAACCCGTATAAACGGGTTCAGGGCCAGTCTACTTCCCCGAACGAGATTCTGCCCTTCGGTGGAGCCTCGTCCGGGTTCCTCTCTGCCCGAAGGCAGAGAGTGACTATTTAGCTAGTATTTATTAACCCACCCACGAGGATTAGTCTGGAACAAGTCGCCGCTAGACTAGTGTTATGTTTATTGCATGCTTGAAGGAAGAGATAAAAAAGACAGAAAGTGTCCCGTTTTTATAGCCGTTTAACAGCCCCACCTTACGACGTTTTGGTGAATCTGACAAAATCCACGTGGAGGTAAGCCACAGGCTAAAATAGCCGCACAGGCCTTAGTTGGCAACTAGTCAAGGAAAAAGAAATTTCTAATTCAGACTTAGGCTATAAACCTTCTTGTTACTGTGACCACAGCAGTATCACCTAGTGTGGTGTATTGGCGTCATATGTTTTACAGGAAGCGTATAGGTTTCAACAACAGCAATGACTAGTCCAAACCATGTATGACGGTAAACAATTATTAATAAGAGTATGTCTATGTAGGCAAGGCAGCAATTGGTATGAATTTAGAAGGGCATTTTTATTTTGTTAAGCGAAACAAAGGTATCTGCCTCTGTATACAATTCAGACAATTTTAAAAAATCAATAAAGAAATCATTACTTTTTTTGTTTTATTTTGTTATGCGCAGGTTTAAGTAGGTAAAGGTGGGTACCCTTCGGCAGCACCAAATATTTCATTGAAACGTGTACCTCGAAGAAAATATCGAACTACAACATTTTGTTTTTTCCAGCCAACTTAACAAATGGAACTCACTTTTTGTATAGAAAACAGCGATTAATTTGAAAACATTACAAACTTTACAAAGATCTACTTACTCGGGTCACAATATTGGAGCGCTGAATGAGAATCGATCTCACTACACTAGTGAATTGATTTGGGTGGCTAGTTCACTAATCATTGCGCTACTCCACAGAGGAAACTATATTCCTTCTGTTGAATTATAGTCTACATAAAAAAAGAAAACCTCTGAGAAATATGTGAAACATTTTTCACTTTAAGGATGAAAATTTGTTCGTATCCATTGCCCTTGTAAACAAGAATTCTTTTTAATAAAACCTTTGTTCGCAAAAGAAAATTGCCAAACTTAAACCTGCCATTTAAGAAATCGTTGTAAAAGTTGTTGGCGTAATTCATAAGAAGATGATTTTTTGCAGGCGCATGACACGTGAGTACATGGTCGACATGACGACCAGGTTTTGGAAGCTTTTAATTCAGCTTTTTTTAAATCGGGTGTGAAAGGCGGGAGTGTGGGCGCACCTGTCGAAGTATGCCATCTATTTTCCTAACAGTGAGGGTAATTTTATGAGCAAATGTAAACAAGCGATCTTAGAAAGTCGTGTTTGTTACAGAAAAGGGCGGGACTTACTAGCAATCTTTATCAACCTCAACGCACCGGCAGCTGCCAACTTGATATTAGGTCAGGCAATATTATTGTAGACTTACCGCTTGAAAATACACAAGAGTCAAAACTAACAAACTTTTTTTTCGTATTAGTCAATATTCTCAGTATATATAGATATGAGGATTCTGTCCCAAGGGCTGCCCAAGAAAATTTCAGCTAATGAAAGGATTCTCAAGTGATTATATAGTTATGTATTGAGACAACAATCTCTCTTTAATACATGCTTTGTTGAACAAAACTGGCAAGGTACTTTTTTTTAATTATGTTTTACTTGTATATGTAAAAATGTTTTTTTTCTGGATTTAATGAATCTAAAAATTATCCAAAAGTTTGTGGATTCCGAACGTTTTTGACTAAACTATTAGCCATTTTCAAGAATTAGTTTCGGCTATACTACAATAATAAATGGTGTGTATGTGCTGCTGTAAAAGTTGCTTAAAGTAGACATATTCTTAATTTCTAAATACAGCCGGTACATTGTGACCGTCTTTATATATGTTATTACGTGTTGGTTTCTTGTAAAGTCTTCCATTATTTTAAAATGCTATTTAGCAACCGGAAATAGAATCATATTTAGCAGTCGGAAGGAGAATCACATTTAATAGTTCGAGGTAGTATCACATTCTTGTTATCGACGAGTATGCTGTGTATTGAGGTTGGTACAATTCCATACTGATTTAAATGTGTCCGTATCGAGCTCTGATCGGAGAGATGTAGCCTTTTTTAAAATCATTTCACCCCAAACAAGGCAGTAAGGCCACTAAGACACAAAGAGTTACTGAGCGTGAAAGAATAAGAAAAAAGAGAACCATTCAACATAACTATGCATTGCTTATTTTTCATCGAGAATACAATTTTCTATGGGGTATCTAAAATAAATAGTATTGGTCTGGTATAGTTTTGATTACGCCGTCGAGTTGTTATTTCCGATAATAAGGTTACATGTTTTTAATTTTTATAGTAGATAATTAATTTGATATTATTAGTTTGTTCATCAGAAGTGATGTACAAACTAAAGCACAATATAAATCAACATTTTAAGCATATTATGCTTTTTATTTATAAAAAAATATAGAAATTTCACCCAAACACAAAATAAACAAACAAAAGATGATGTGTGCACAGTTTATGGAGAAGGTTTTGTGAATGTGTCAAAAATGGTTTGCAAAATTTTATGCAGGAGATTTCTCGATTAATGATTCTCTATATTCGGCTAGATCAGTTGATAATGATCTAATCAAGATATTACTAGAGAATAATCAACATTATAAAACACAGGAGTCAAAGTATCCAAATAAAGAACTGAAAATCATTCACATGAGCTTCGTTATGTTAGTCACTTTGACATTTGGCTTCTGTATTAGTAAATGGAATTAAAACAATTCTTGAATCGTATTTAAATATTGCGTTTTTGAAATTGTGGTGCAAGCAAAATGAACTACTACTAATATTACAAAAATCCATTTGCATCCGAAGAAGTTGATGTTATAGATATGCTAGGGTCAGTAGAATGTCTCTTCTTATGAGTTTCTGGCAAAGAAACGACTGATTCGAACAAGTATTGATTCAAAGTTGACAAATTGAATGTAGCAATCATCGAAAAGACTGAGAAAGAAAGTAATATTTTTAAGCTAAGCGAAACTCTGGGGCGAGTAAGCAAAAAAGAGGCTTATTAGGGTTTAACAGAAATTTTAACTGATTTGCCACAATCAGCAGACATTGCACTTTTTTCTTGGCAATTATTTTGCTCTTTACAGAATCATCTTTACTGAAAAAATATTCCATCTCCATGAAAGACTGAAAAAAACAAAAACATAACAGTTTTTTACTGGAAAGATAAAATGTTTTGCGAGAGTGGAAACAGGAAGTTCCTTGAAAGATGGCAAAATATTCTGGGACAAAATGATAAATATGTTGTTCAATGAAGTTAATTCTGAAAACAATTGTTTTATTTTGTTTTTATCTATAAAAACGTACGAACATTTTACGTTACCAAATACATTTCCTAATAAGACATTTTTGTGTTTTTCTCTAAACGGCACAGACAGAAAAAATAAAGTCTTCTATCAATAAAAACAAAGCTTATGATCTCGATTTTTTATAGTTTTCCAATCATTTTATTGTCTAACTTCGAAATTGTCTTTTTTGTAAATAATATTAGTTGACACTTTGTATCCGCGGGTTTCGCATCCGCATGCACAACAACAACAACAAAAAAAGAAAAAAAAAGAAAAAAGTGGATTGAAAATATTCAGGAAAATATTGCAAAAAAGAACAAAACTTGAATTTGTTGTGCTTCGAGGACTGCATTGAATCCACGTGAATGAAGTGATGTGAAGGCATCATATCTTGAATACAGGTCCACTCACAATAACCACACACACACACACACACACACACACACACACACACACACACACACACACACAAAAAAAAAAAACAAAAAAAAAACTCTCTCTCTCTTTCTCTTTTTCTAAATACTTTTCACTTTGTCCTTCAAATCTCTTTTTAGTTTCCATGGAGGTACATGTTAAGAAAAGAAAATTTCCTTTCGATAAATGAAAAGACTTAACAAAAAAGGTAAATTAAATAATAAATGATCTTTAGCGTATCAGGTAAACTAAGAAAAATCGAATCTTTCACTTTGGAAGGCGAGTCACGTAGCTCGAAATCTGACGTCAATTGTTGAATCGACATCTGAAGCTCTCTTCTTGTTCGAGAAGAAAGCAAGATTCATAAATGAATCAACTTTTTTTACGGTCAGCTAACTCGACGCAGAACTTAGGCCAGAAAACACATCCTTGTCTCACGCCCCTTTCTATTTTTGTGTACTTACCCGATTCATTTGCTATACAAATGAGGCGGTTTGCTCCCAGTTTTGGATTATTCTAACATCTTTTCCAAATAGATCGAGATACCCAAACCATAGCCGTTCAAATTGATCCTTTTGTGTCATACCTTAACAAATATTTTGTGTAATCTATAAAACACAAGTGCACATCCTTCGTCATTTATATTGCTCTCTCTAATATCTTTCTATTCACGAACATCACATTTCTTGTTCCAATGTCCTTAACAAAGCTGCACTGTTCTTTTCCTATCTCCGGTCTATATCTACTTCGAGCTCTATTCATCAAAATTCGGATCATTTGGTTATGTGACTCATTAAACTGATTTCCATATGGAACTCGCATCCATTTACAACTGATCTCTTAGGTAATGTTATGAAGATAGATTGTAAGATCCTTCAGTATGTGGCCACCGTTGTATTTTGTTTATTACTTGTGTGATCTTGTCAATGTCGAAATCTAAGGCTGAGAGCTTTTCTGTTACGATGCATCTTTTTTATTCTTCATCTTCTTCAGTGCTGATTTTATTCATCTTTATTATTTCTCTCGCTTTAGTATTTTCCAGCGCATGTTTCTCTCTTGTGCCGTGAAAAAATTCGCTCCACATGAAGAGTATTTTTCTTTTTCTATCATTAGTGATACTTCCTTAGATTTTATAGTTTGTTGATTGGTTCACCTTTCGTCCTCTTTATTCTTTTTTTCTGTTCTGCACACTTGCTGTATTTGTGTTGCGATGAGCTCTATTTGTACACACTTTTCATTTTAGCCTGTTTACATTTGTTTTTAATTTATACGTTTAGTGTTACATTCCTTGACATTGTTGTTGTCACTTATATCGACAAAAATATATAATAAAAATTCTTATAAGAAAATATATTGGAATAAGGATTGGCCTATTTTTTTGTTAGTTACGTTATGTGGTTGACATTTCTTGTGTCTCTTTGCCTCTTCGACCAGGACACACTTGATTGTAAATATGACAATATACTTATGTGTGTGTGTGTAGGGTTCTTATTATGACACTAATAACTTTTAACTTGATGTCATAAACATAATTATTTTATGCTATTTTTTTTATGGTAAAAAATAAAATTCATTTTAATGTGTCTGACATTGTTCAGTGATACCATGACACAGCAATGTAATATTTATTAATAATTCTACAGAGTGAATTGAAAACTTAGATTATTGTCACGACTTCTGAAACACTTTCATACTATGGGAAAAAATAAGAATACAACCATTTTATATATAGTCCTATCGCCAGTCGTTCTAGAACAGTTTTGTGGTTGACTGCCATTACAGCAGAGAAAATATCTGTCTATATTTCTGACATAGGATATTGTAACTATTTACACTATTTACATTGTTCGGACTATTGTTCTCATCTTTATTATCATATTCACGACGTTTCAGCCGTTTTAAGCTCCGACCTTCTTCAGGTGATATACGTTGGAATTTCGAACCAAACTTTTTATTTCGTCCACAGGGATAGATTGTTCTCGTTCCACGTGCCATGTCTTTTCTGGATATCTCAGTTTAGTTATTTCCTTTTAGTAACTCAACTCTCCAAGAATTTGTTCACCTCTGATGTGACCAGATATTGAACTTACAACTCTTTGATTCAAGTTACTGGATTAATTCAACCAACGCTTTTATCCAACAATATACTTCAGTGAACTAAATAAAGCGTTTGGTTCGAAATTCTAACGTGTATCATCTGAAGAAGACCGGAGCGTACAACAGCCGAAACATTGGGAATATGACAATACAGATGAGGATAATATTCCGACCAAAGTAAAGTAAATAGTGTAAGAGAAAATATGTTTGTGTACATTCTTTTTATAATCACTTAATCAAGAAAGCGAAGAAAATTGATGATATAACGACAAAAGTAGTCTAATAAGAACACTGGTATTTACCATATGCATTAGCTTCAAAAGTTAAAAGTAAACTCTCTCTAAAAATCTAATCTCTCTCAGAAATAGAGAGACACACACACATACACACAGACGCAGAAATAGACACACACACAATAACAATAAAACACCCCCCCGTAGGTTTTCAAAATAGAAGAGATATTTTAAAATTTAGAATAAAGTTTAGCCGGTACTTCAATACAGTTGAGTAAGGACAAACAAACAAACACAACGTGCGCACAATGTTTATTGTATTGATTATACAAACTCATATCAATAATAATAAAAAATATCAATTCCTCAAATGTTTTCAAACTATTTGCCCCCGTCATTCACTCACACCTCTTTATCTCCAAAACATTTTTTATTATTTAACAAAAAATAAAAATTATAATAAATGTATTATAATAAAAATTATGAAAATAAAAATATTTAAAACGATTTCAATGAAAATGAATCCTAGAATTACTAATATATTCGTAATGCTGCTTTAATACTTATTGTATACCTACTTTTGCAACCTCACCCCTGTATAAGTGTTCTGATTTTCTGACCTTTGACCTATCACTGACATAGTAAGTTGAGAGATGAAATAAAATAAATGAATCACCCCCTGCTTGTGATGAAGGCAGCTTTTTAGTGTAGCGGGCAATCATAGTTTTATAAAACAGTTAAAAAAACATCTTTAAAAACCCATTTCTTCAACTTCATTCTTCAACTACAGTTTGAAAAGTGTTTCTCATTAAGAAATTAAAAAAAAAAAAAAAAAAAAAAAAAAAAAGACAGAAAGAAAAAGAAAACCCTTCAATTGGTTCGTCTCTCCTTCGGTTGACTTTGAAGTTTTTTTTGGGGGGTCGGGGGTTGCCGAGGTGGCGTTGTTTCAATTCAACGGTGAGAGGATCAAATGCAAAATGAAGAATTTAATCCGAAAAATTCTGCTAGAAAAAAAAAAAATTAAAATAAAAAATAACCAAGAAAGGAAAAAATCTCGGAAAAAAATAAAAAGAGACATCCTGATCTAGATACTAGAGATCTGATACTAGAACGAAAAAAAGAAATCATTGTTATTTTTCTTTTTTGTTCTGTGTTAATTGGGAAAAGACTGACAGATAAATTCTTCCGGGTCTTATTTTCTTATGTTGTTGCTTTCCCTTCTTTTGAAATGATTATCAAACACAAAAAGGAAAAATAATTTGAACTTATTCACAACAATATTTATTTTGTTTTACATGCTCTAGAATTTTACGAAGAAACAAATTTAAAATAGAGGAGGATAGCACTAAATTTGAAAGAGATACTGATATAACTTAGTTGTTGTTGCTATCAGCGACACTGTGTACAATGCTTGGATCGACTAGTTTTGTCATTTCGGGTTTTCGAGAAACCACGAACCTTAATATAATAATTATTTAAGCACACTACTACTCTCTTATTCCCGCGTTTGGAAAGAAAAATCACCTCCATTTGAAGTAAATTGAGAAATGTCCTTCTTTATGGGGGCAAAATAGTTCTTGAGTTACGTATCAAGAGAATATAAGAAAACCAGCCACAATGTATTTGCAAAACTTTAATTGCAGTATATTTTAATTGTCATGATTAATTAGTTTTAAAAGCGTTATGATTAGATTTAATTACTTTTGTCCTTCAGTTAAAGTTTAAATAAATCGAGTACTATTTTATAGGGATTTCAAATGAAAACAAAATGTAAGTGCGTTTATATTTCAGAGATGAGGTATTGTAATGTAACTATACACTGTTCGGACAATTGTCCTCATCTTCATTGTTATATTCACGATGTTTCGGCCGTTGTACGTTCTTCAGGTGATATACGTTGGAATCTCAAACGGAACCCTTTATTTCGTTCACCGAGGTAGATTGTTCTAGTTCCACATACTATGTCTTTCTGGATATCTCAGGTTCAGTTAAGTCCCTTTTAGTAATAGAATTCTACAAGTTTTTGTTCACCTCTACTGTGGCCAGGAATTGAACTCATTTACAAAACAATAAGTTAATCTGAAATTTACAAAGTAGAAAAATTATTTTATTGTTCCATAAAGGCCAAGGAAAATTTACATTTTTAAATATTTCGTTCATTTTAAAGACATTTCTATCAGAGCGTCAATATTTACTAAATTTAGCAGAGTTAAATTCAAAGACAAATCGGCGGAAATGGTGGTGAGATGATTGCTTACGAAATGTTGAAATGTTCATTTTTTTTTTTTTTTTTGCTGGCCTCGAACACTGGCAAATACTCAATTATCTCAGTCATCAAGCAAAATATTCGTTTGTATTATTTGCAAAAAAATGAATAGGGAGACTTTTCCCTTAACAATAATGGAAATGGTCAGCGTAGACATCAAGTTATGCTGACCGATTTCCCCAAGATACAGTTTTCTGTAACATCTGGTTATAATTCCTCTATAGAGAAGTATTTTATTGTCACTCTCCCTAATTAACATGCTCTGTCTCCATACCATTGCTACAGCGATTCATATTGCACTTAAATCAGTTCTATTTTCCTCTTGCTTTTCTTGTGTTTGATTTACGATCGAATCAGAGAGTTAGTAAAGGTCATCAGACACAAAAGCTTTCATCGTTTTCAGAAATTGGATCAAGCACAAAACATTTAAGAGTTACATTGATCACTAAGAGTTGGATTAAATATTTAAGAGTTATGTTGATCTCAAAGAGATAAACCGGTAAATAAAAGCATAAACACCCCTACTCTAGTGGCGAAGGAAATCAGTGACACTTGTTATGCCCTTTTATTTCCCATCAGTCATTTGTGTGGCGGACAATAATCAGTTGTCTGCTTATATAATTTCCATCCCGCAAGTTTCATGTATAACGGTACACAGCAAATCATTTCAACAAACCTTAATGATAAATAATGACATGGCATAAGATATATTCACTCAATTATTTGCACTTGTTTTTTTCCAACTGTAATCGATTGACAGTCGAAAGGCTGGAGATATTATTCAAAATGTCAGATTGATAAAGTTCGTCACTACAAACAAAAGAGTTCCTTTGAACCAGTCGGTAACTTTAAAACTTAAATCAACCGCAGTCACCACGAGGTGAATGCTTAAACAATAAGAACTGCTTTTGACTCTAAGTGATGGACAGGTAGGTAGAAACGGTTTACTTAGAAAGGTGTGCCTCAAATAATCCAATGAATGATACGTTATTTAAATTATGACATCAGAGAAGGGGAGAGTGTATGTTCAAAACTGCAATAAATATCAAGTAAAATGATCTATATATGTCAAAAGTGGGCCACTTTCCCAGACAACAACGTTTTCCTTTTTGACAGTTGTCTAGTCGTCCTCAATCTGATATCATCCTGATTTTCAAATGTGAAAAAAACCCAACAAAAAACAAAACAGAACAAAAAAACAAAACAAAACAAAACAAAAAACAAAAAAGAACTGATTCATTTCATCCAGTTAGAAACTCGACGCCATTACGTAATTTGTAGCCATATACAGAAACTTTAAGTCAGGAATTATTTAATATGCAGAGAATAATACCCACGGAAGGCTGAAGAACACAGCGGTCTAAAGACAAGGAAACAAGTCGTCACAGAAATAGAAACTTTAAGCGAAACAAATGTGTTAATCGTAATTTTCTGTCACAACTGGCTTTGAATGTGACAGTTTCCATTTTTTTCTTCTGTGGGAATTAAAGTCGAATGACAGAAGTTTATCAATCTTACATTAAACAAACTGAAATAAAAGTGGACCTTTTATATCGAAACTAACACGAGAATTGGCAGCGAGAATCCATCGTTTAAATGTGTTTAATAGACTGTAGTGGCTAAACATTCAGTAATATTTCCTAGAAGATTTTTTTTATTTATTTAAATATTTTAATTAACTCCTGTCAATTTTTTAGGTCCCTAAGCGCAATCAATGTAAACTCATTTTTTACGTTCATTTTTCATATATACTGAAACAGGAGAAAACGCTTTTAACACAGAAACAAGGTCAGTGACACATTGAGAGAGTCAGCTAGCTAATGGCGGGAAACAATCTCTAGGTTGTACTAATGAATTTCTTGATTTGTATCTTTTTTTATAGTGTTTAAAGTCTCCCGCGTCAATTTGAGGTGAAGTGTTTACATTGTTTTATGAATTATTCAGATTAGTTTCTCCAGCTCATCTTTGATGTTTAGATACTAGATTTAAATCTATCGACTTTTTAAAAGTTTCTTCACGAATTTACAGCAATTTCTAAATTCTCTTCTCCTCAATCACCATTTTCTTATTTGATGAATGAAAGAATTCTTAATCATAATCTTTTTCAATGTTGATTAACTACCACTCCCTCGCACTCAAATTTACAAAATGAGAAATTGTTTTGGTGAGTGAGCAGAAAAGGAGTTTAGTGTCTTCTGTGGGTAAATAGTGGCTCTGTGTCAAATGGTCTGCAGTTGTGTAAATGACAGACGTTTATAATAAGAGTGGGAGGAAATCCATGCCAGTAATGTTATCCACAGCCAAACATTTATGACTATTTATTGAAATATGAACATAAACATCCCTTTTGTTCAATGAAACCCTAAAAAAAAAAAAAAGTAAGAAGTGAAAGAAGAGAAAAATATTAGTCTCTTTCGCAAGAGAGAGGACTTAATTCTTTGACAAGAGAGAGGACACATTTTTTTCACCTAAAGGAATAAAAAATACAGTCTTTCTAAAATTTGTCATGATTTCTTGGGACGTTTCTCAACGGTTTTGAATTCAAAGTTATTCTTCTCCTAAGCTGGTCGGTAACCATGGCTAGGCAGTCTATTCTATGATGGTAATTAACTCAGTTGGATGAAGAAACAAATTCAGGTCTTTCCCATGGTCTTTTGTTAGAAAGTGAACGCAACAGACTAAGCTGGAAATTGAACTCGCCTTGCCGATTGCACTTTGTGCACCGCTAACAAGTGACCACCAACACTGTCTACTTTAAACAACAAAAAAGGAAGCTAATATTTAACCATTGCTAAGTTTGACGGTTGGTATTCCTTGAAACTTCCCAACTAATGTGAAGGAGCATCGCTTTTTTGCCGACATGTCGTCTAGGCTATCAAAAACTGTCCATGATAGTTACATTATAAATCTTTAGTTCCACTACGTCGAGTGGTCTGATAGTGAATATCAGACGATAAGGAGGTGAAAGGGTTGGGATAGGAGATAGGGATAGGAGAAAAGTAAAAAAAAAAGGGGGGGAGGAAGAGTAGAAGGTGAGTATAATTAAATATAGCAACTAAGCAAGTTCGTGATCCTTCTGTCTTAAAAGAGAATGTTTTAAATATTGTACAAAGAGAGAGAAGAACAGAGGTAACAACTTTATAGAAACTGCAACAAGAACAGCCTTGAGCTAATTAGAACCAGGGAAACAAGTCCGATAAATGTTTGGTGGTTGCAGTTGAAACAGTTTTAAAATTAAAGAGCCAGTCGTTTATTGGCTTAAATCGGAGATGGTGAGATATGAAAAATATTAGAGAGAAATACTATTGCCCGCGATATAAAAAGTGATGTTGAGAGAGAGAGAGAGAGAGAGAGAGAGAGAGAGAGAGAGAGAGAGAGAGGGGGAAGGGGGGGTGTTTAAAGATTGATTTGAAAGGCAAAGATAAATCTTTCTAATAAAATGGCACTCCTTTGACGAAAAGTGAAGGTTAACTGCCTTCAGAATTTTTTAATGGAGTCTGGAAAAAGATAAGATAATGTATGCCTCTTATTCAATGATTTTCACCATGGATTTTTACGTTTATCAGTCAAATTGTTATAAGTGATGTAAAAATCGACAACGAACAAAAAAGAAAATGAGAATTCACTTACCGGTGCCAATTTGCAAGAATGACGATATAAGTCCGAGTTTTTTGGCTGTTTTTAAATATTTATTGTGCATTGGTCCCAACAAAATCAACCAAATGAGCATCATGATGATAATCATTAATCCAAAACCAGCGCCTAAAAGCTCAAAGATCCGGGTGAATACCAACCAAGCGGGAGTGTCTGAAAAAGAAAGCATTTATTTTGTGAACAGCCAAAATGACACTTGTTAAGAAGCGATTGTTTCACATAGCATTGCTAATGTATTCAATGAAGCTGGACTTTTGCCATAGTTTACTCTAGTAAAACTTTACATTGACATACTAATTCTTAACGCTCAAGCTATAAAAAATACCTGTGTGAAAATAGAAAAGAATGTCTTATTTCTATAATTCCAATCTCTTTTCGATAATTCCAATCTTAAGTTTTTCATCACAGAACCTGATTGTTAAATGATGAACATCGACACATTCCACAAAAGGAAGATCTAATCTGGAAGAAATTAATCCTTATTATTTTGTACGTGCAGCTTGATGGCAGCCATGAGACATCCGAGAAGGTTAGTTATTTCCTTATGTTCTTGTACGAGAAGTAAACAAGAAAACTATACTATAAGGTATAAAAGAAAATAGTTTATGATAAAAAAGGCGAATAGCTGATCGCCTCTGAATTCAGTGTCATTTGCGATTTTTTTTACTTATGTCTATAAATGCAAGAAAATGCGTGAACCTATTTTTCAGATGAATTCATGCGTATTGTCACGTGGACGCCATGAAAGCTAGAAAAAAGCAATTAACTAATCTATATTTAAGAAGGTTCTTTTCAATCGATGGTCAATTCTTTTCAAAGCAGAAATCATCTATTACTATCTCTTTGGAGGTGAGAAACATTCAATTAATGAAGATGAAAGACTTTTCTCGAATATATTATTCAATAGATTAATAACCAATATCAGTTAGTGTGTCCAAAGAGTTTTATATTGCATACGTTTGAGCTTCTCTTTTTTTTTGTTTACTTTTTTAAGTCAGCGATAGTGAGGGCACACGAATATTCTCATAATTGATTTTAATATTTGATTAAATTTATAGATTTAAATATAATGCACTTATCTTTTTGAATTGGAATCGACTGAATTACAGGCGTGAGTCTGAGAGGAGTGACACTATTTACAAATGATGTGGAATTTTAGATTACAAAATCAGGGCGCGTCTCTTTGTTGATTTTGAGTAAATGACATCAGCTATTATCATTCGAATTTAAAACAAATTTAAAACACCGCAAAAGTCTTTTCTTTTAATGCAGATACGTTTTTTTTTTGTTTTTCTGGTCGATTTCCTAAACTCCAATGAAATAACAGATTTGAACTCGTAACAGTTAATCGATCCATCCTTATGGGGCCGTTGAGTCAATACCTCCGAATTCCTCATCTAGGAAGAACTTCCAAGAAACGAAACAGGAAAAGTGTTTAGAGACTGTGACCTTTATTTAAATTGTTTTCGACATTCCATTGAAATATTTCAACGTTATTCTAAAGGTTGTATACTAATGCAACGATTTCTTCAAGGCCATATCATGCTAACCTTCACTTGGAAGATTGACGCAACGCAATCTTTCTAGCACCATTTCTTCCTACCCCCACTTGTTCCGAATTAAGTTAAAAGTAATAAATATATATATAACATGCCAACTTCACGCAATGATCGACTTCAGTTAATTGTATACAATGTTCAATCATTTTTCATGTAAAATTAAGAATTTAAATGTGGAAATAAGATTGCGATCAATTCATGCAGAGCAACTCCTAATCTATACGACTGTTAAATATACCAAGTTATCGTGTGTGTGTGTGTTACATTAGGGACATGAGGTATTTATTTGTTTGATTCAGTAGCAACAAATTTTAAATCAATAGCAGAATTACACAATTGAAAACTATTAGGTTGGTGCAAAATAGTGTCGTTTTCTCACATATGTTACTATGTGAGAAAACGACATTATTTTTGCACCAACCTAATAATTACCCTTCTATCTAAAAGTGAGTTTGACCAAATGTTCGTTTATAAAACATAAACGCAGATCCAACGAGAAGTAGAACAAATAAAAAAAAAAACAAAAAAAAAACACGTTCATTGGCCAATAAATAGCTGGACACTGGGAGCACCTGCTGGGAGCACCTGCTGGGAGCACCTGCTGGCACTGCAGATTGTGTCAGTTTTACCATCCAATTCAGTTAGAGGCTTGCACACTCTTAAAATAAACATAATTTTATAAAGAACTTTATTTTAAATTCTCTGAAAAAGACCTCGGATGATTAGAAAGTTAATCTCACTAGCCATTGTTTAGCATGTTTGGGTCTATTTTGGTGCTCTTAATATTGCTATTTTGAGCCAAATTAAGCTAAGCTTAGTATGAATCAACAAACATAGGATTATACATACATACATAACACACACACAAACATATATATATATATATATATATATATATATATATATATATATATATAGATAGATAGATAGAGAGAGAGAGAGAGAGAGAGAGAGAGAGTTTAGAACTTTCTATGCTTAGTGATGAAGAGTGCCTAATAGAATAGAACGGTTTTATATATACACTGGGAAGTTAGAGATCAACACCGTATGGTGATTGTCAGTTTTACACCTTAAGTGATTCTCAATCTGTGTTCTTGCTGTTTGTCTTTTCTCTTTCTTTCTTATATAATAAGTGTAATATAAATTTTCATTTCTGAATCTAAAAGATAGGCTACCGAAATAAATATTCTAACATATCCCATATATCCGAATAAATTATTATTTACATGTGAATACGGAATCGTATTAATATTCTATAAATTTCACCCTGTTTTCACGCATTGATTTCTGAAATTTTCTTCTGTTCTTGTGGTAGTTTTTATTGTTTCCTAGCGATTCTCTTTGCTTGGATATATTTTTACATTCTCACAATCTTCTTAACTATGGATTCCAAATCTTCTATTTGATTAATATCTGGAGAGGATGTAGAAGGATGAAACCATTTTTGGTAAAGTTGGCAATTGTTAGCTTTTCAAAACTTGGAAGACGCATTGTCTTGCACTTTAGCTTAAAGCTTGACAATTGGAACTCGTGCCACTGAAAACCCTGTCCGAGAAATGACAATAATTCTCTGTATTTATCTTGATACCATCAAATTTAAAGGGACGTATAATCTTACGATTGACAATACAAGCCCCAAAGCATTACTCCATCACCACCGTTGTTCTGTTGATTTAATATTTTCATAAAAGAACCAAAGTCGGGCTCAACAATCCGGTCAATCCAATGTAGAAATTAAAAAAAAAAAAATTACTGTTGAGAAATCAGTTTCCATGTCCTTTTCCTAACTGACATGTTTCTCTTTGTGATGTTTACTTATGAAGTAGTTTATTTACAAGAAGTAGTTTACTTGCCTTCGTGTCTTTTTAGCTGGTTTTCTTAATATTCTTCATCTTTTCTCTTTGTTTACATTTGTGGTGGACCGGGTGGGTTTGCATGTTGCTGTATTAGAAACACGTGTGTAACTCCTGGTAGAATATTAAAAGGTCCAACTACAAGAAAATGGCCGGACTTGAATTATGTCCAACTGTAGAAGACAAACAAAACCGATATATATATATATATATATATATATATATATATATATATATATATATGGTTGGATATGTTAGCTCTATCTCTGATATTGAGCGCTTTCTAATAAGTACCGCGCATATAATATATAAATAATTATACATACATATATATATATATTTATTTATATTTATATACACACACTTTTCACACATATATATATATATATATATATATATATATATATATATATATATATATATATATATATATATAAATTTTAAATGGACAATAACATTTGTGTGTGTATGTAAACATTGGTGTCTATTTTTTGGGAAGACGTGGATCTTCTAAGAGAGCTTACATTGTAGTCGCTGAAATGAAGAAATGAAAAAGAGAACGTGGCGAGAAGTCGCCCAGTATTTATAGTATAGGGAGAATGACCCCCTAGTGACAATTTGGGAATTAAGGAGGAGCTAACTCCGACACATTCGTAACTCCAACTTCAAATAATTTATTGACTACTTTTCTTGCTTATTAAACATAATTTTCCGAAATCTCGTTTTGTGAAATATTTTTTTTTCTGTTTCATATTTTGCTAATATTTTTCAATTTTTTGATTCCTTTGTAATTTCGGTTTAATCTTTTTCTAATTTTCTCACCACTTAATGATTTTTCGATACCTTGTCTCTCTTTTCAGATTATATTTTGCTTATTACTCACGACAATCTGGAAATATCTGAAATGAAAACAATCAATGTCAATAAATATTATAGAAATTTATTTGCAATATGAGAAACAATACTCGGCTTGTAGAATAAACTTTCACACCACCAAAAACATTATTGCAATTTTTTCTAATAAAAAAACTGTTAAAAGCTGAAATTAACGTGCTATATTTATCAAATAAATAAACAAAATCTGTTGGCTAATACAAATTTATTGTGAAACCATTGACTTGCAATAAGAAATCTGATTGAGTGTACACACACACACATATATATATATATGTATGCATGTATGGAAAATATGATATACGAATCTATATATCGGAGCAATTACGAGTATTTAAATGGAAAAAATAGGAAAAAAATCCTGTTACGCGTTCCGTCGTTTTGAAAGAACATTTTCAGACTATATGATGTTTTTTTTGGGTTTTTTTATCGGCGGAATCACATATATGTAAAGGGAGGGAATAAAATACAACAAACATCATTTACAATTCTAGTTCAAGAAAACGCTGAAGATACAGGTGTTTTTAAGTTTCAATTAAAAACAAATTCACGTCCCATATATCGAGAGACGCATAACCGAGCCGACCATTTACAAAACAACATACTCTGTGTATTAGTTGTAATCGACCAAAATTTCGACTTAAAATGAGTTTTAATTAAAAGAGAATATAATTATTTAGCGAAAATGTATAGAAAGTGCACTAATTTCTGGACCTTTTGAGGGAAATTTACATCAGTAATAATTAAACATATCTACTTCCCTCACAAAACTACAGCTATTACAATATTTAAAAACAATAGCGATAAAAACAAAAACAAAAGTGGCATAAATCTGAAAGAGGTTGGTTAGGTTATATATATATTAATATAATATAAAATATAATATAATATAATATAATATAATATAATATATATATATATATATATATATATATATATATATTAAAAATATATGTATTAATATATTATAAATATTAATATATATATATTGATAAGATATATATATATATATATATATATATATATATATATATATATATATATATATATTAATTAACCTAAACATTTCGTATAAAATAGAATTAAGCTGAAGGAAAGATAAAAGAGAAAATCTCGGAAATATTTTATCTCGTGATATTGAACGACGTTTGGCATCATGAAACGTTATCCGTGAAATGAAAAGAATTAAAAGTGAAATAATTGTCCAGACCCTGAAGATCGAACTGTATGTTAATTATTTGTGGGGTCTTGAAATTTCATGATGCCAGTGGATTGACCGAGATACCTTTGTAAAAGCATATGTTTTAAGTAATCCTGTGTAATATTTGATAGCTGTTGGTGTTGCAAAAAATATGAATAAATGTAAGAATAAAATGCAAGTTACGGAAGCTGTTCAGTAGGAAAAAAACAACAACAAAAAACGCAGGCATTTTGAATATTTGCGTGTACATGCCTTCGATTTTATTTATCTGTTCTTATATTTCTTCCATTTTAGTCCTTCAGCATAATTCTTCTGACTTCCTTTATTAAATCGAATTCATAGTTTTTTTTAATTTGGTTCTTTTAAAATAAAGTTTGATTTCAAACTTGATAAATAAATAATCACTTCGAATAACCCCCGGCTGCGATTTCCAGCAAACAGATTTAAACAGACATTTCGGTGATATTTTTTTTACTGTTACTTTCATGCAATTATTTAATCTTTGCGAGATTTAAATCAATCTGATTCTCCCACTGGACGTGTACAAACTGGTAAGTTGATTAACAAATATAAAAATGGCGTCCACTCCTACAACAAACAGGAAGCAACGGTGTAAAGAAATCAGTTTATAGTATTTATAAAAATGATAAATTTGAAAAGACATTTGGAGAATGATTCGGAGTAAATCGATGAATCTAAAAATAATTTGAAAATAGAACAAATGAAAAAGAAGAAAATAGCTTTTACGGTAAACGTTTTACTTTTGATATTTTTTAGAATTATTTCCAATTGCACGTTATTCATTTTTTTTTACAGAGAAAAATAACTTCGATGAAATGGTTTTAGAAACGGCACCAGTAAAGCCAACAGTATGGCTAAAATATGTAGATGACATCTTTATACTCTGGCCATACCACGAAGCTGTACAAATATTACTGGACCACGTGAACTTAATAAGACCTTAAGTGTTGCTTTGAGAATTTGGGGACATAGTAGTTGTGAGTTCAATCCTTGGGTCGGGCAGTGTGTCCTTGTACTCAGTGGAAACGGGCAAACAATAATTGAACAGAACTAAATAAAAATAAAAACTAAAAGGTGAGGGTTTATTAAATAAAGGTTTCAGTTCATAATCACCTGTGGGTTATCCAGATCGATATACATCTGAAGAAAGGCACCGCGTTGTGATCATAACAGCAACAAAGATGAGGTAAATAGTTCGAATATAAAAGGTTATTTTCATAGGCAAGAGTAATAATGCATTTAAGGTTTTTCTGTCCACGTTTCCTTAAATGATAAAACTTTTATCTTTTCTTTTTCCTTAAACCTATGAATTTCGTACACATTGCTGATATAAGAAAAAGAGAGAAAAAGGAAAAAAGTTTTTATGCATTCATTCCTTTGCAATTCCAAAGGAGTTATTTTTAATCGAAATGTCTTGACTCGAACAAGATAAAGATTGTCTTTGATTTTTTGTTTGCTTCATGAGCTACGCATTAATGTTTGGTTCACTTTATTCAACAATGTCGAAGAATTCAGCGAGTCTTAGTTTACGGCAGACGGAGTGGGGGGATAGCACTTGATGTAAAAAAAAGATGAAATAGACGCAAAAGGAAAAATTATCCATGAGATTAAAAAAAAGATATAGTTGTAAAACAGATGAAAAATTGATTAAACAACTCTTAAACTAAACCCTGTGTTTATCTCGTGTTTTTATGTGTTGACAAAGAGGAATTTCTTATGGATCATTCGGTTAAAGGACCTGTGGTATATAAAAAGATTTCAGTGACTTATTTTGCTAAACAAATAAAAGAAAATAGTTTAGAAAATTTATGAGAAAGAGACGAAGAGAGATTTACATTTTTCGAGTCAGCATGCCGAAGTGACCTCTACAAAGATTGATTTCCATTGGCGATACATAGAGAGAGGAATATATGAATGCAGACACTGCAAGGATTGTTTTAACTAATCACAAGATTTGACACAGATATATAAGTTTCGTTTATATCGCAGTTTTTGTTAAAGCACTATAAAATGTCAGTACACTTTCGTCTAGTTGTAAGAGTAACTGGAGAATTAATAGTGTATCTTATTCAGTGACACACAACCTCTGTTACCTAAACTTAGTTTTAACTCAGAAATATGTGAATTTTTGTTGATAAACTTACTTTTCTTATTCAGAGCTAAGTAAATTTTAATTTAGAAAATCAGTCTGAAACATAGCTGTTTGTTAATGCTAATAAATTTGAGTCTGGTTTCAATTAATGATCACCCAAATCAAGTTTATTCACGGTGAAGAAAATAAATCTTTTGGCCCACAAAAATAATCGATTTCAAGGTTCATCGAGTTACAAAAAGAAAGAAAATTTGAATTTGAATGAAATATGAAGACCATTATTTTTGTTTGTAATTAAAAACAGTATGTATTTGAAATTTTACACGAAGATTATAATTTAGGTTCGTCAGAAAAGCAGCCCAAAATTTGAAAAGTTGCATTCATTTTCTTTATTACTGGGATTTGTTTTAGAAGGCGTGACAAACGGTCGTCCTAGTAACTGGAATATCTGCTTTCGTACCACGGCGACGATATCTATTTTCCCTGGAGTTTGTATTTATTGATTGTTGAGTCTATTTATGATTAAAGTCGAGTAGGACTTTCAGGTACAGCCACGAAACATGGATAGAAAGCAGTCAGAGATTTTGTTCTTAACAGGATTTCAATATGTCATAAAAGGAATATTTGACTTTGCTTAGCTGACCCAATTTCAGCTCAGGTCAGAAAGGCAATGACTTCCGACCCCCAAATAAAAACAAATAAAAAACAACAAAAAACAAACAAAAACATAAAATAAGACAAAAACGAAGCGACTAACAAAAAAATTGGTCGGTAGTGTCTCATTGTAAGTAATCACGCAAATTATTGACGAGTAAAATCTTTACTAGGTACAAAAGCGAAATAAAGTTTTATTTAGCTTAAACCATCACTTTAAATAATAGAACAGCATTTGCAATAATAGCAAATTAAAAAAAAACAAACATTTTTTATTAGTTCTTTCCAAACATTTGATAAACTTATTCCAAGTTGTTGTCCTAGGTATGACGATAAACTACATCCGGCAGCAAGGCCTGTGATAATTAGGTTTTTCAGGAGCGTGGAAACATCTCTTAATTGCTGTTGTTCTCAGGTACACCCTGTCCCGGGGTGGTAGCACCTGTTAGAGTCCCAGCTATGGTCAAATAGTTAACCCTTTAAACTGGGATCAAAACACTATGAAAGTATAAAAATTCATTTTATTGTAAAAATATCACCAATACATTTTCATAGTAAAAACATGACCACTATTTACATGGCTCGGACAATCAGTATAGTGTACATAATACCTCATCTCAGAAATATATTAGTGTACATAATACCTCATCTCAGAAATATATTAGTGTACATAATACTTCATCTCAGAAATATAAACAAAAACATGACCAGCAATATATTTTTTGAAAAATAAATTACCAGTAATAAATTTTTAAGAGGAATTACTAATGCACCTAAGAAAATTAAATTTCGTCATTAAATGACCCATAAGAAGTTGATATGCCGCTAAACAACAAAAAAATATTCCAGGTTGCATGGTTTTATGACAAAAGTTAACATTTTTCTAGGGAAATTAACGAAATATGAAACATAACCGATTTTTTAATGTCATTCAGAAAGGTTCAAGTGACCAAAAGCAGTGTGTGTGTGTGTGTGTGTGTGTGTGTGCAACAAGGACAGACTGTCTGGCATAAGGAGCTTATCAGGCAACTGTTAGAAGAGTAATTTTGGTTCAAACAAGGCGCCTCCCACCATTATTGCCTAGTATCGGACTAAATATCTACCTGAGAACCTATTTTGATAAAGGCCAAATTTTTATGGCTGGAGAAACTTGCCGAAATGACACGGTTAGTTGATTGCTCATGTTCATTTGTGATGAGTGTCTATCGGCATATGTTCTAGGAAGGATATATCATCAGATGTCGACAAGGCAGGGTTAGGCAAAGAAGGCATCGATGCGAAAAGAGACAGGAGTGTTTTCCACCAAGCACCCGTCAACAGAAGGGGGCTAGGGTGACACAAATTGCAGATACGTTTACATAAAATGGGCGGATGAATGTGTCCCTGTCAAGCTTCACAATTTGGACGGGAATGGCTTCAAAAACAATGAAGACGATTTCCCTGTGTTAGCCTGAACACCAATTAATCCAAATCTCAATTCTACTGAACTCTTTGGGGGTTTGTTGTAATAAGAACCTTCACGACGTAACTTGTAACAATTAAAAGATCTGTTTATATTATGATAATAGATTTCAGAGGAAAACTAAAAGTTTTCTGGAGTTCATACCTGATCGGGTAACGGCTAATTTGCGGACACATAGAGATTCAATGTCTAATTATGCAAGTGATTGTTGTGTTGAAAATGCTATAGCACATCAGTTTATTTCAATTTTGTACTTGGCTGTTTTAGTCATCATTTTTAAAGGCTCTTTTTTACACATAACATTTTAGTGCGTGACTGAATTTAAAAAGAGAAAAATTAAGTGCAATATTATTGCTTCTGAAATTTAATGAATGATTAATTTTTGATGAAAAAGGTATTTTCCGAAATGGTCGGGTACCCGTGATGATTACATATACAGAGGCAGTGAGAATATTTTAATATAGGTGCCTTCATGAGATCGCTAAAAACAGAGCATAGCATGATGAAAAAGACGCCAAACTTGACGAAAACAAAATTTTAGCGTCTAAATGTTTATGTTATTATTAAGAGGAAAGATCAAAATATTTTTTAATTATTTTAAAAAAATTTTTCTTCTTTTTAGAAAATTTTAAATTTTGATTAATAAAAACCTTGTTTCTCTTTGTATCACCGGAACGAGTAAAATAACACATAAAATTTTAGTGTGTTTTTTTCTGTATGACAGGCATTAACTTTTAAAATCTTGCAAAAATAAAAATAATTGTCGAGTTTTAATGAAACTTTCAGAAACTATTCACGAATGATGGAACTTATTATAAATATGTTTTCCTTTTCTAAAGTCAGAGTAATAAAATTTTTTTCATATGTATTACCCTCCCCTCCCCATAACTAATTGTACGAAAACTATAATTTCAATTTTGGGAAGATTGGTAATTATATTAGTTAAAAGCACAAGGCTTTGAGGAAATCAAATAATGTTTTTTTTTTTGTTTTTTTTTTCAGTTGGACCACCTCTACCTGAAAATCATTTCTGAATTGTAACATACAAAACTCAATAAAACAAAAATATTATTTAATTTCAAAAGCTTTTAATTGCTTTTATTTATTTTAATGAACATGGATAATATTGTCTGAAAGCAAAAGGATATTTCGATGAGAAATACATTTTTAAAACAATTATTTATTTCTGAAATATTTTATTATTTTTATATTATGTTGTTAATTGTTCTAAAATTAGGGAAAGTTTGTAAAATTTAACGAATGTTGTTATTAAGTAGATATATTTACAGATTATAATTTCCAAAGCTTCTTACAAACTAACGAACACCAGTATATAAAAAATATAATTTGTGTCAATAATAACACTGTAAATCAAATCTACGGAAGACCGGAAGTATCATGCATGCAATAAAAAAAAAGTCACGTGGATTGAGTTTCTGTCTAGTATTTAACTTAAATACTGAATTTTTACTACTATTATTTGTCATTTCTTTAATTATAATAGATTTTTACATTAAAGTTGTTAAAATATTATAAAATTAATTAAAAGCCGTATTCAGTTTCGTAAATGGCCTTTTGAGATAGATTTATTTTTGCGAAACACGTTTTCAATTTCAACTGAGAAGGGTACCTACAAGTATCAGTATCATCTTATGAAATTTAAATTTGTATTTTATGTACACTTCTGATAAAATTTAATAAGAAAGATACCTATAAATTAATTAGATACCTTTCTTATGAAATTTAATTTCACTCTCAACAGTCTTATTTTAATTTCTTTAGAATATATTTTCCATAAAGCATCGTAAACGTAAAGGTCAAAGCTAAGTACAAAAAAAAAAAAAAAAAATATTAGAGCGCTGAAAGTTTTCCTTAAAAATAATGAAGTAAATAATTTGTTCACTTAAATCTAAATAACTTCACTTCTCTCCTTCCGTAGCAATCAAAACGTCATGAAAATGTCTTTCGTCACCTGTCAAGTGACGCGAAATGTTATGACCTGCTTTGTTTTATTTTCAAACTACGTCTTTTCGGCGCAGAAGCTAAGTTAAGCTTGTTTCAAAATATTTTAAATAAACATTATAATTTCTGATTTTTTTAAATAAATTTAAAAAAAATTATAATTGATTTTTAAAAGAATTTTAAACTGAGATTTTCATTTCTTTTATAAAATGGAAAAATGGCTGACATGATCGATTATCTGTCAATTTTGCTGACTAAAAAACAAGATTTTTAACGAAAATTTTGGACGTGATAGGAACGATTAAAAAATGTAAAAAATACCCCAAAATACTTTGATCTTTCCTCTTAATAATAACATAAACATTTAGATGATAAAGTTTTGTTTTCGTCAAGTTTGGCGTCTTTTTCGTCATGCTATACTCTTTTTAGTAATCTAATGAAGGTTCCTATTTTAATATTTCTATTAAGCATCAATTTTACACTTGATCATTGGCAATTAGATCCGACATAACAAGTCACTTGACCTAAAGGATAAGGGTTAATAATAACAATTTCAATTTTCAACACAACAATCATTTTTAATTTCCGCGCAAATTGGCCATAGCAGATCTTACGTTTGGTTCAGTGAATGATCCTTAGATCGTTTTAATAAATTATTTTAAACAAAACGAAGGAAGAAATAAATTAGGCTAATCTAATGCAATTGTAGGCATTCAATTAGAAACTAATAATACAGACGAATTCTACAGACGAATTTTTTTTCGGTTTTGTTCTCTCTCGCTCTCACAATCATTCGGATATAAAAATGGCACGATCACCTGTACTTTGTATTTCTCACAGAGCCACAAGTCGGTGTTTAAGTCTATTTAAAAGATAGAATTTTGAATACAGATATTAATACTTTTAAAAAATCTCTGACATACTAAATCTTAGTAAAGAGATACATTTAATATTTAATATCTTAACAAAGAGATATATTTAATGTTCTAAATATGATTTACGTAATTAATTACTCAATAATGTAGGTAAATGAATTTTGCAAAATGATATCATTTAGCCATATTATTCATGAATTTCACATCTTAATTTCCTACAAAAATAGGCACCATAAAGGAAAGGTTTTTTTTCTGAAATTAAAGGAATCATTTTATTTTATGAATTATTAGAATTAGTTGTTTAATTTTATTGTTTCTACAGTTAGACCATGTGTTCTTCGGCTTTTTTCATGTTTGCGTGTTATATCCGATAATCCCTAAATTTCGTCTGAAGCAAAGCAGATCGCTTGAAACGGTGTAGGAAGAACAAAAATAAGCATATTCATCCTAATGATTCATCGAATAACAACAAGACTATTTTATAAGTTCAAACAGCATTTATTAAAACAAAACTTTATATATTGGGTTCAAATATATTTATTTTGGATATAGCGGTTGGGGCGACGGTTTTTAACGCTGATTGAATGTGAATTTGGTGAGGTTTCGTGTTCGAATGGCGGACGAGTTTGTTACGTTCACTTTCGTATAAATACTTTTCGGAAAGGCATTAAAACATGTCTTCTGCATCTCTTAACAGGTTAAATAGCAAGGCTGCCTATACTCTCTTGCCTTAAGGTTGCAATCAGTCTAGAAGAAGGTTAATTCTAAATTTAAAGCCAATCTAATCTTGCCCTGGAGACACCACTGTTGCTATGGCCGCATTACATGTAATGACTGTACGACCCTCGAATATTTCAGATACTTGTGACGATATTTATTTTAAACTAAGTGTAATAGGCCATGTAAATGGTGTCTGTTCAGAAGAAAAGCGTTTATATTTTGAATTATTGTATTGGAAATTTGAAAAAAAATACTTCCAGGACAAAGATTATTTATATACTTATCAAAAAAAAAAAAAAAAAATACTGAACTTTGTGATAATTGCGCACAAAAACGATAACCTACGTTAATGAAATTTATGCAAATCAAAGGATGGTATCTGTTCTCTTCATTTTCGATGGGAGGAGGCGCATGATCCTGCAGATTCCAACCCCGCGGCAGCACCTTCCTTATTGCACTAAGAGAGGTAAGAAGATCGATGTAATAGCGACACCAACGTGACCAACGGTTACGGGGACTAGGAAGTTTTTGTCTTTGACTCATATGCATGCGTATGGACTTCCCACATAAAAAGACCTCCTACCTTAGTGGGAAAATCAGGTAAATAAAATCGATAAGAAAGAAGGACAATGAACCTTAATTCAACACTAGGGTTTTTGGGGCCAGTCTCGTTTTCATTCTGTTTCATATTCTCGGGTATAATTAGTCGTATTCAAATGTTGACATGCTTATGACTTCTCGTTTTGTTGACAAATATTCCAGTCGGGCGAATGGAAAACCGGTTACACTTTTGAGTAACAAGGAAGTTGCCTAGCTACATTTTATCAATGCCCACTCCAGACCCCCCCTCTCTCTGTATTTGACACAGCATTCATTTCACAAATAGTACACAGTCCATATACTCAACTGTTTGACTTCACTAAAACTCTTGCTTTATTTCTACCCTAATTTCTTACCGTCGTCACATTGACAATGAAAGAAACGGAAATTTATTTCGAGAGCTCGTGCTAACATTTTAACAAAACAAACGCGATAAAATATCAAAACACAATAACAGAAAATTGCCACTGTAACAAATTTACTTATTCCTTATGAAAATAAAACAAAACAAAAGAGAAGGTAATAAATATTTGAAGTAAATACTAGAATAGAAACTTGACACTTTGAATTTGAACTGACACAAATAAAGAAGCTGAAACAATATTTTTTTCATAAACATTCTTGCCTGTGATTCTTCACTTTTGTAATCGAAGTAAATTGCTTTGTCCTCTTCAATTTTTCTCTTCCCTATTGTTTTCTTTCTTTCATTCATAACAACATATTTATTCACCATTTTCTCCTGTGAGTGAACGTATGTGAAAAAAAAAGTAATTTCCCTCTTCTGGATTAAAAGATAGCCTGTCAGTTTTTTTCACCTCATTATACTCAGTTAATACTCATACACTGACGGTAATTTGTTTTTGCTTTTCCCGTCCAATTTTGTTATCTATTTGACTTTTATTCCTGTGTAGGATTAAAAAAAGGAACTTTAACAAAGCAAACGATTTATTATATTTTTATCATTTTGACATGAAACAAAATAAGAATTTAATTCCTTTCAAATACAATGATTTCATTGTGTTTCCTCAAAGTAACTACGTTTTTTTTTTAAATTTCTGATTTTACGCCAGTATCTAAACTGACGCTTAGAGTCTTAGTAAATATAGTGAGTAATCGCCGTACATCAGCTCAGATGCTGAAACAAGTACCAAACGACACATTGATGTTTCTAGCGGCAACGTTGAAGTTGGGTTGCTGTCACTGACAGACGCAAATACTGGAGAAAAAACAAAACAAACTAAATTCCCAGAATCATTCGACATATTCACACGTTAAAAAATTTCATAATTCTTCAAATATCTTTGTCTTTAAGTGTAAATCCATATTGAAGCAACAATAATTTATGATTTTCATCAGAATCTGCAACTGTCGCTTTACAGTTCTTCGTTTTGAAGCGGAGGAATTAAATCGTATTTAAAAGTGACGTCAACTGGGAATTTTCAACTAAGTGACTTTATGATTAAATTGATTACTATTTTCTATTGCCACGAAATATTCCCGCCCAATCATTGATGAGCTTCTTTGTTCAAATTTTTTTCATTGAAAATAATGCTCCATGTTATCATTAATAGCTAAAATCAGCGTATGAAACACCGAGAGTGTGCGCGTTCCTTTAAGGCTGAATGAATAAACGCGTTTGTATCCTAGATCAAGGCACAAATGGTGACCATTGTATACAGAAGAAAGAAAAATTTTACTTGATGTATGAATATAGTTTGTAATGCATCCACGTGTCTAAAGAATCGCGAGTATCCAGATATATATATATATTTATATACGGTTTAAAAAATAAATATGTGACTGTTAAAAAACTTAAAAAAAAGAGCAATTCGATGTTAACGAGTTAATCTAAATATATGTAAATTTAAAGTCAAGTATTGATGGTTTACAATTTTATCTTTTTGATCAATTAGACGATATAAATTTGAGATTGAAGACATTGAATTAATAAATTACATTTCATGGTTGGAATTTTCCAAGACTAAAAATAAATTTAATAGCAAACAAAATAATTTATTTCTTTAAATTTCAGAAATTGTGAAATACTCATTTTATTGTCACTTGACTTTAAAAGTCATTTGCTGATTTTCACACACCCTTAATAATTGTAAAAAATCATCACAGAGAATCTTTAAAATACAGGAAATTGGTTTTGAGCGTCCGATTTTTTTTGTCAGTTGTGTATAGCATGAAAAGAAATTCAGAAATAAGAATTGAATACTAAATGTTTTTACAGAAAGTGTTTTGATTGATTTGTTTTGACGGTTTATCAATCTTTTTACAGAAGGAGTTTGGGTTTGGGATTTCCTATTCTGCTTTCGACTGACAGAAAGGTCAAAGTCTTACTGGTAAAAAATAGTCTTTGCCGGCGGATTTAGGATTAAAATTAGAAGGTAGTAGGAAACACAATTGCCGTCATTGATGGTTGGGAAAATAGACAAGAATCTGGAGTAACCTAATTCATTTGTTTTCTATGAAAACAATGCACACGAATAGCGAAAGTATGAGTGATGGTAAATAAAAGCGGTTTATGGCATATAAACTGATACATACTCGTCTGTAGTGAGTACGAAATAATAATAACCTCCTTTACCCTTTCACTTCAAATTCGGAGGACTGGGGAAAATGACCGAAAGGAACCTTGCCTTCACAGAGATTGACTGGTGAGTTGAGAAGAAGACGAAAATAAATCCGCGAGCGTGTGTGAAATTGTTTTTGGACCAATGAAAACCTTGTCGTCACAGAAATTAACCTTTGAGCTAAGAAGAAAGAAAAGAAAGTCGGGAGTCTATGAGAAATTCCTTTTGATATAAAACGAAGAGAAAAATTAAATTAATAAGAGAAGAGTCTCTGAAGTCATGTGAAACGTTTCGTTTATGTTCACCGTTTCCAGCGTTGAAATGTCAAACTATTCGCCAGATATATTATTGGCTTTTAACCAAGCATGTGACACTTCAAAGATTTTTCCTACAATAATCCAAGAAAGCTAAGTATTTTAAACTCTCTTCGTCTACTTTTGAAGTTATGCAACCATATTTCCCATCGGTGAGCAACGAGTTCTCTTACCTTTGTTTTAAACATTTTTGAATATTATTTATGTCTAATCTTTTGTATGGACATTTTCTCTTCATGACAATTCGTTAAAACTACGGACTTTAAAATTTTTCGATTTATTTTCCTGAAACTAGCTACTGACACAACTTCAAGCGTGTAAATCTGTAAATAAATTCATCTTGTTTTGTTAAAATTTGCCTATGTGTTTCCTCGTCATTACCATCCTTCATTAATTGCTGTGGGTAAACCAATTGTTTATTTTAACATCTAAGTTCCACGCCATCTGGAGTAAAGCAATTTTATATAGAGTTTAAGATAGCTAAGTTTCTTTCAGACATTTTATAGTCCTTAGTTGACATACAGTGTAATATGCCAAATTCTGCAAACTTGAGTAAAGTAATGAAAGCCAATAATTGAATTAATTCAGTTACAAATCGCTACGCTTTGTTTCCAGTATCCATTGTAAAAGAGCATTCTGGAAGTGTCTGTAATTGTTAGTATTGTCATGAAAGTACAATGGGAATCTATGATTGTCGATTGCAGTTACATTACATAATATTTGGACAGTATCTAAAAATATATCTCAGAATCTCGAGGGATTCACTGGAGTTGCTTGGCTTCTGAATTGATTAAAAATAAATACTTAGAATTGATAGTTTGGACCAAACTGGTTTGAGTTGAGAATATCACATTGAAATCTGATAACCAGATATCATTTGCGACGACAATAGATACCTTTTGTAACGAGTTACTATAGGATAAATATTAATACAACGATCGGGTTTGAATTGTATGTCAAGAAACAAATGTTTCATTGTATGAAAAATAACTCTAGAAACTAAAAAGAAAAATGTTCTTCTACGTGACTTCAGCTGAAAATGCAAAGGGCGTCTAGTTGAAGCTAAAGTAAAAGGTTTTTGAGGTTGTCACAACTTCTTGGCATCCTAGATTAATTGTTTGGCACTGAACATACATTTTATGACGAGGCTATGCTTTCTGATATCATGTTAGCTTTCTACATTAACACTGCCCACTTAATCTTGCCGAACAAGATAAGTGAGGAAGAATAGCTATCATTACACTTTTTTCATTTTTTTTTACTAAAAGTAAAGTGACAACTAAGCCGATAAAATTTACGACAGGTGACAATCGATAAAGACGTTTACGTGAGAGATTTGGTTTTTCCTTTTATTGGTTGACCAATGGCGTGTATGAAAAACACAATGTTATTCATTTCCTCTTACAGGAGTGTGATTTAGGAGGTCGACTAAATATGATTAACAATTAAGAGTCTATAAAATATTTAACTCCGTTTCTAAAGTTTTGACATGGACTTTAAAATGACGTCAGATATATGTTCATAAAAATCGTCATAAAATTGACGCAGAAAAATGCATCATTCAAATAAGCATTTTGTTTGTTCTTGTCTGAAGCGATACGCTGGATTCAAAGCAAATAAATTATTGATAACTGTACACTCCATCCCCTCAAAAACAATCAAAAAGAAAACGTACAAACGTACGTTTTTGGACTAGCATTCCTTTTATTTTAATTTAGTTGTTTTTTATCGGTCATCAGTAACACGTGAAAATTGGAAATAAATAAAATACTCTCGCCCAACTCACTGCTGTTTGCCTTAGGTATCCTGCTTAAACGGACATGTTACTCTACTTTTACAGTTAGAAGTGATTTTTAGATTTATTTTTAATTTTATCCAAAGTTTTCGGCGCCAAATTATCAATATAAATATTGATTATAAAAAGAAATGTAATTAGAAAGTTTTCTTCAAAAGCGATAAAAGTTCATTCGTTCATAATGGGAAAGGCAAACAGAAATAGAACAAATATTCATTGATGGCAACAACAATCCACAAGAAAATAATCCCCTGGGAAACTGCCATTTTCACGTTCATTCCATTACAGACATTTGGACTGGGAAAGAAACATTTACACAAAAAACAACATAGACGACATTATATTGCAGAAGAAAGTGATTACTATGGAATATTTTAATCTTTCCTTTAAGAGATGAGTTAATATTAGAAGGTGTAAATGTAAGAAGCCAATAAATAATTTTCATAAGCAATTAGCAAATTTTCAAGAGTTGAAATAAAAAAAGTTTGCTACGAACTGATCTGATCTTGTGAAGTTCAATCGTTATTCGATGATTATTGTAACTTGCTCCAGATTATTCAACACATGCAAAAAGTTTTTATTAGATTCTCATTTTCTTATTTTGTTGCTATTACGCAGCTGAAACAAGACCTCGAAATAAAAACGTTCCACCTCTAACATCCATTTGGAATTTGGTGAAAAAATTATTACTTAACTGTGGCAAAAAACAAAACAAAAAAAACCCTAAAAAAACAATGATATTCGCATAAAAAAGTATCACCACAAACTAAAAATAAATTTAGTGGCGAGCGCGATTATAAAATACTTTTATTGATTGCAAATGAATGACAAACATTTTATTCTCTGAGGTGACTACGTATTCTTTATGAAGCAAACCAATCCAACAATAGTTAATCAGCGGAAACCTTCTAATTCAATTATTTAAATGCTATATCAGGATCATATTGTATAATAAATATCTTGTAGTCGTTCTACTACTGGAAACAGATAAATTGTGGACGGGGTTGCAGAAAATTTGTTGAGTCCACTTATACAAGATTCGTCAAATAAAAAAAAATATTTACAGCCACACTTGCCCCTTCAGTTTATTTCCCATTAAATTGAAATACCGTTTCTTATTAGAATGGAGATGATTATGTCATACAAGTTTTAAAAAACTGTAAATTCTTTGACATCAAATGTTTTTGAAGCGACATTTGATAACTATAGTTCCTTTTGGACGAACGTTTATTAAAGATTTTCTTTAAAAAATCCTTTGGTTTTTATCAAAGATATATACACTTATTTCTTCTCTATAAAATAAGAAATGCCGTATCATTTTATCATTACACACACACACACACACACACACACACACACACAAAAAAAAAAAAATAAAGGAAAGGAAGAAAAACAAATAACCGTATCACAAATTTATCGCAATTTTAGGAAAAACCCTTCCGATCCAAGCAACTAAAAAATGTTTTCGGCAATTTTACGATTTTCATTCACAAACATAGTTAATTTTACTAATTGTTTGTTATTCAAATTGAACTTTCACTGCGTCGAAATTCACTGCAATTGAATTATCTTTTTTCTATAAAAAATATTTTAAAATCTTTTGTTGCAACTGCAAATTAAGGTTAAGAAATCTAGAATCATTTTTTGAAGGTTACATTACAAGTAAAATATCAAGTGAGTAATGTGCTTTATTTATATAAAACTGAATTTTCTCGCTTGTAAACGGAAAATACGTCAAAAAAATGACACAGAAAAGGAAAGATTATTCAACAAGTTCAGTTTCGTCAAATAACCTTTAAGGGTCATATTATATTCTGAATGAAAAAGAAAATATTATATTCTGATATTCTGAATGAAAAAGAAAATAGTCCATAGAAAGAAATCTTTATTTCAAAAATAGTTGTTTCTAAAAGAAGTCAAGAAAAGATCGTTCAGAGAACAAAATATTAGGTTGGTGCAAAAATAATGTCGTTTTCTCACATATGTTACTATGTGAGAAAACGACATTATTTTTGCACCAACCTAATAATTAAATGCCAGGCTAGAGAGGGAAATGAATGATACCATGAAATCGATTTTTTTTCTGGTTAGAGAAGATATCCACATTTGAAAATTTCTTTATCGGTGTCTATTCTCCAGCGGAAAACCAGTTTTCCGCTGATGGTTCACAATCAATGTGTAATCAGTTTTTTTATTATTGTGAAAAGGTAACTCAATGAGTGTTAATGATACTATTATTCTTAATAGTAATAATCTACATTATAATGATCCTATTAATGTATGTTTGCTTTTTACTTTCTCAGCATTACAGTTCAATTTTTGTGGACGCAATATTGTTAAGATACTCTAACTCTAGGAAAATAAAAGTATTCTAGTCGAATCGGACTACCAGTTTCCGAATAATTAATTAAGTATAAATTGACAAGAAAGTATTTCCAATAGAGCTAAATCTAGGTCATTTAACTGTTAATTACAGAGTTGTTTTTCTTGAGCTATCTGCTCTCTTCTCTGTCAGATATAGTGGCATAGCAGTGACGATGCTTTAATAATAATTAGTAAGAATAATTAAATTTAGAGCTATTTAACTTTGAGAAATAATTACTGTATTGGCATTGAACGGGGTCAGCAAAAGCAGAAATTAAACGATTTGTCACAATAATGTTGATTCGTATTCTTATATTGCATTTTTTGCTTTTTATTACAAATATCAGATCATCATTTTACGATTGTTAGTAAAATATTTTGTCAGAGGTTTACTTTTTGCTTCTAATACGTAATATTTATTAATTATTGTAGAATGTTGACCAGATAGCTTCTATAAAAAGCAACTGAAATTAAGATAAAAAAAATACTACTGAAAAAAAAACCAAATAGTTATTGACAGTCTCTGCAAAATCCTCGAAAAATTCTTTGACAAAAACATCATTTTAATCTTGTCCGGTTTTAGCCTGTTTTAGACATGACATCAGTTTTTATCATCTGTTTTCTCGATAAATATTTTATCAGCACACTATCACAAGTCAACACCCTTTTCTGCCACAAATGACACGAGTAATTAAATTCCTATCTAACCACTCGCATGCTTTTTCACTCTGACATGCAAACGTTTCTTTAGTGTCCTCAACACGACCAAGAACTTTGCTAAAAATAATTTCAGTGAGTGAAAATGCTTTTGCTGTATTAGGTGTCCAGAAATTGCATGGGAAGATTTTAGGATTGATTTGTTATAACAGACTATAGTCTCATCTCTCTCTCTCTCACGTGCACACACACAAATTATATATATATATATATATATATATATATATATATATATATATATAAAGATATATATATATGAAAGAGAGGGAGCACCTCGAGGTAGTGTAATGGTTAGCAAGTTTGTTTCGTTAGAACAGTTACGACTGAGTAGTGAGTTTGATCCTCACTGGGTGCCCCATACTTTCAGCCTTGTGCCACATCTAAGCTACGCTTGGAAACTCACTATATATGGAAGAGAGGGAGAGAGGACTTAGAAGGCTAGTGAAGAAAGAACAACAGCAAATGTACTTTTAAAATAAATTTATAGTAGCAACTGTCTTGTTAAGAAGTATGAAGAGGGGAAAACATTTGTAACATCTCGATTTCATTTTCAGTTGGCATAATCCGTAAATCTAGCAAGACTTGTTAATGAGTCGGACTTGGAAACATTTAATTCGTACATTTTGGCGGTGGTATCTGATTCGACCCACGGTACTTGGACTGACATTGCGACCAGAGTTCACACAAATGATCCAAATTAGGATTGCCATATTTCATAGCCTTTCCATGTCATTGCCATATATGATGACATTTCGTTTTCGTGTGTCTTTCAAAAGAAAATAAAAAGATACTTTTAAGCAGACAATGACATTTTCAAAGATTTAACGAAGATAATTGCCTAAAGAAAGAAAAAGATTTAGTTGGTTGCTTATAAAGAATGTTCGGCGATCTCTCGAGCTGACAGTGGAATCAAGTTGGGATATTACAGCAGGTGTAGTATAAGTAAAAAGAAAAAGAAAAGGAAGGTTCTATGTGTGGGGGAGAAATGTAAAATGGCATGTGCCAATTGATTAACAAGAAGAGAGAGAGATAATGCGACGTAGAAAGATATGAGCCGTGTATCTGACGATGGCTTGTCTGTTTGCCAAATGACGTAAATATTGATATTCGTTGTTAACAAATGAAAATTATGCAAATAATTCAACCAAAGATTTTAGTTATGAAGCGCGCGCGCGCGCGCACACACACACACACACACACACACACACACACACACACACACACAGAAGGGATTTTTTTTATGAAACAAGAATAACCAGGTAGAAAGATTACATTCAAGAAAGAAGTCATGACATAAGCCTAATGAAGTCAGTTGACTCCTGTTTAAAAAAAATTCAATTAAATTTAAAAATCTGATAAAAGGTCAGTATTGTTAGGTACTCGATGCGGACCAAAGTCTCAAACATACTAACTTATAGACTATTAGCGACCAATATAAACAGGTAACAAACTTTAATTGGTATGATACAAGGCCATAACAATTGAGCTCCAAATGAGCCAACAGTCTGTACTAACAGCTTTCCTGCGAGATCAATTTACAGTACACGCATTCTGTCTATCTTATTTTATATGTAGGCGTGATCACACAATAGACAGTACTCAAGGAATATGCGACATAGCAAGGTTGAAGGAAAACATTGGACGAATCGTCATAAGAAGAATGAGAATAGTAGTTGAAATAATTCAGTTCAGAGTTTTAGATTAGTATTTTTCAGGTAATGGACTTACTTAAAGGGAGATTTGTGTGATTTCCAGTTTGTGAATAGCTTTACTGACTAAACTTAACTTATCGAACCGAATTCATTAAATACATTATTAGCATCATGACTTCTTCAGTTTCAAGCCTTCTTTTTTGCATTAAACGTCAATTAGATTATTACAGCCGGCGCCATTTTGGGTTGGAAGACATGATGAGATAAAGATAACAATCAAGGGCAACTCTGTGCAAATCCTTTGCATTTAAGTTTTTTTCCTAAGAAAGCTCTGACCAAGCGTATTTATATGAAAGATTCAGCAAGCCACAATAACAAGAGAATACACAAATAAGCTAAATATATTTCGTATGAATCTAACCATTAAAGTGAAGCTATGTTAATCATAAACAAGAGAGCAACAGTGAAAAAAAAAATTGGTAAGATAAGTATGGAGAATTAACATTCTTAGAAAGATATTAAAATATTTTGGGTCGACCCACGATTTGACAACGAACAACACTTGACTTTTGTTTTGTTTAACAGCATATAAACACATGGATCATTTAAGTAATAAAAATATGATATATGTTATTCTGCTTTCACAATTGAATAAATGGTAGATACTCAGCTTGTATATATATAGATGTTCGTGTGGAATAGAGGCGGTGATATGTGTATTTTATGTTGTAGTTTTGTTGAAGTAAATATTGCAATACAGTTTGATTTCTTTACAAATTGTAGGTTATTATATAGATTAATACCATGAAAGAGTTCTTTCATGTTGGTTGATTTTGTTTAGCGGCATATCAACCTCTATGGTTATTTAATGACAAAATCGAAATATTTTGAACACGCTTTTATGCCTTCAACTAAATATATTTTGAACACAATTGTATACCTTCAACTACAGATACACTTGGTAATTTTATTATAAAATGTATTGCTGGTCATTTTATTATAAATATGTATTTCTGGTAATTTTACTATAAAATGTATTTTTATACTTTCATGGTGTTTTCTTTTTGATTGGGGGTTGGGTCACAGTTTACCTACAAGCTGGCACCTTAACAGGTGCTAACACCTTGCGTCAGGGAACAACAGCAATTAGAAGGTGGTTCCATGCTCCTCAAAACCTCCAGTCTCCCGATCAGATATCATGTAGATGTACTTTATTGTCATACCCAGGACTGACTTGATTTGAAAAGAGTAAGCAATTTATGACAAGGAGTGAGAGCATATCATAACACATGTAGGAGTTTCTAGTATTTGTATGTGTGACATTTTCTAGTGAAATTTTCTAATTAGCGAGTTGATGCAGTCATCCACAGGAGAGAGAAATAGGGGGTAAGTTTTCTTCCTGAAACAATTACCGTCCTACCCACATCCTATATAGCAATCCATATAAGATCATTTTGTGTTTTATGAACTCATTGCTCTCAGCTACATTCAAGAAAATATCACCCTTTAATAAAAACCAGTTTCCTTATATGTAAAATGGCATAAAAAGCAGTTGCATAAGCACAACTAACACCGATATTTTTAATCAGCTATCGACCTTGACGCTTTCCACTTGAAGCCAAAAAGCTACGATGTAATTGTCACGTGTTTAAGCGCTACAAAGTATAATAGTTGTATATTTCACATATTTCAGAATAAATCTTTGTACAAATGTTTGTTGACTGTTTATAAGGCCTGAAAGCGACGCATGCGTAAACGATGAAAGCAAAATCTTCTGTTATCTCTGGTCGCCTCGCTATTGCGACCTTACGTTGAGACTATGCTAAGTTTACTCGTGTGATTCAATATTAAAAAAAAAAACTGACATCATTTATTTTTCTTATTTTTAAGAAAAGAATATCAAGGTAGGGCTTGAAACGCTTGCAAATTAATTACATTAGAGATTGTGTGTGCCCGTACGTGCGTGTGTGTGTGTGCGTGTGTCTGGGAATGTTTCACCTATTACTTTCGCAAATTGCATAAACGTTCATTGCAGAAAAGAAACAGATGTTATAATATTCAGAAATTTTTTTTTATGCATCCATTTTAAAAAAAGATCTCAAATGTAAACTTACTTTGTTAATAACAACTATGGTTATTATTTATAGTTGTACGCTTTTATAATAAGAAATGATTTTTCTAATAAAGTTTCAAAAAGAAAAAAAAAATATTTGATGTGTGCTTTTAAATGCTTTTTGACTGAGTTAAAACGCGCAAGATATTACATTTTATTATTTATCTTACAAGTGTTTTAATTTATTTTTAATCATTTGGGCCAGCTGTTTATCGGTTGAAAACTTCAGGGTTACTTGTAAGAATATAACGCTTTTTTTACTTACCTGGCACATGCCGGGTAATGTTTATCATCTCTCAGTTGCCTCTCTGTCTTCGGGCAATAAACCTGACCTTGTCACATCGTGTCTCAGTAGCGAGACGAAGTAAATATCATACTCGCTTTTTATTTAAAATTATTCAAATTACCCAAGAATAACAGAACCAAAAACATAATAAAACCGCTGAAGTGGAAGGATTATATAATTTATATTGAATCAATTGCTAGACCTGCTGCGAAAGAATTTTTTTCTCACCAGAAATTATCTTCTTTTTGTTTATGAATTGTTGTAACACTTGGTCTGGTGCTTCTGCTATGTATTTAGAAATTCTTGATAAAATCCAAAAAAGAATCAGCAATGTTATAAGTCCTAACCTAGCATCTTGCCATCAGTCACTTTCCGACAGCCGTAACATAGCTTTCCTCTGTCTTTTCTATAAATACTTTCATGGTAATTGCTCTGATGAACTTTGCTCTTTAATATGAAATTAAGCGCAGGAGTAAATTGCCAGCTAGGTTTCATTGATTTACATTTGAAATTGTTAGATGCCACCATACTAACAGTTTCTTTTCTCGCACTTCTCGCTTGTGAAACTCTCTTCCTTTCCAGTCAAATCTGATTTTCAAAAATTTAAATACAATATTAATCGTTATCTTAATTCCTGTTATTGTTCTCTTTTTAAAAAGAACTACACGATATTTCGACGCGAGAACAATCTACAATTAATTATACATTGAATAAAGGGTTCAATTTGAAATTCTATGAATGTTATCTGGATCGACAGAGGCCTGAGAAGACTGAATGTCACAAGGACTTCAACGTTGTTATAATAAAACAAACAATGGTGAGAATATTAATCCGAATGTAAATAAATACAACCACCCAACAAGCATAAATAAGCAATCTTAAGATTATAGCCGTAGATAACGCTCAGCATTAACATTAGCCTCAAGGTAAGAAACTGGGAAGGGACAGTTTCCACTTCTAGTGACCTATATAGACAGTCCAATCTTTATATAACCCGGTAAAGAAATATTAAAGCCTGAAAGTCAACACCCAGT
Source organism: Acanthosepion lycidas (assembly GCA_963932145.1). Classification (NCBI taxonomy): domain Eukaryota; kingdom Metazoa; phylum Mollusca; class Cephalopoda; order Sepiida; family Sepiidae; genus Acanthosepion; species Acanthosepion lycidas. The sequence continues at coordinate 1,052,583 of OZ010583.1, read as the reverse complement.
GTTGATCCCTATGTTCTCCCTCCCTCTCTCTCTCTCTCTCTCTCTCTCTCTATATATATATATATATATATATATATATATATATATATATATATATATATATGTATATATATATATGATAAATTAAAGAACAAATAGGAAACGTATATCAATCTAACACATTTCATTTTCTTAAACTTTTCCCAATCTCTGATGTTTCACTTTTATTAAGTTTCTCTCAATGTCTGTCAAAATTTTAATAAAAGTGAAACATGTTAGATTGATATACGTTTCCTATTTGGTTATTAATTTATTATCCTGACGGATTCGATCCATATTTGATTTGCATTTGATCTTTGACTCATATATATATATATATATATATATATATATATATATATATATATGGATAATTAAATTATCCGTCTTCTTCTTATCATATATAATGGATAATAATGGGCTCTCCGGTCGGTTTCGACATATGATTATCTGATAACTTAATTGATTCAGTTATGAAATTTTGTGCGATAATCTTAAGTGGCACTAACTAGACCCGCTAGTTATTTACAAAGGAGGCAGCATATGGAGCAAGAGTAAGTATATATATATATATATATATATATATATATATATATATATATATATATATAATAAATGAAAGAAAAACTTAATGATTTATTTCGGTTATAATTTATTTCGTGAATATCTCTATATATTCATCTCTTCAGACTGAAAGCTTTTAATAAATGGAGGCAATTTCCCCGGACTCATATACTAGATTGACAAGGGAAAGGGAAAGCAAGAGAGAAGAGAAAAAAAGGAAGGTGACAGATTGTAAAGTTCTTTTTTTTTTTTTTGTAGAGGGTTTTCAAACTTTTCAATAGTACACCAAATAACATACAGAGCATTTTATGACGGCAAAACAACAGAAAACAAACCCTCTTGCAGCACCGGGACCAACTGTCCAGTTGGAAGTACCTGTAATTCGGATAATGTGGTATACCAAGCTACCATTTTTCCGAAAGAAAACATCAATGACAAAACATGCATAGGGATATCCGCTGGAAATTGGAAACAGATAATCTACAATGACCAACATTCCTTTTCCATTGTTTCCTTAAGACAACAACCTGCTCTATCTAAGCATTATTGGAAGATTAAATATAGAGGCTTCGCCCCATAAATTAAATAAGGCATCATCTGTCGGTCTCAAACCCTCAGCAACTACCAGGACATATTCAGTCTATGTATAAAGGAGAAAATTGCAATAACCAAATAGGGAAATGCTAACCAGTTGTTGAATCAAAGGAACGAACTGATTTTCAAGTGTAGACATAAGAACACATTTAAAATTTCCTAAAACGTTGGCCTTTGGGGGATACACACATGAAGTGTTGATTCGTTGCTAGTACATACAAGTGTGCATGTATTCTTGGTTATATATACATATGTGTGTGTATGTGTGTTTGTATTGCGTATTACGCATTTTTGTGTTTTGTAGTTGGATTTATGATTGTTTTTGTGTAATGTAGTTGGATTTATGATTGTCTTGCCGATGTATTCAACATCTATAATTCTAAATTAACATCTTTTGTACTCAGTTTTTTTTTAAAATTTTTTATTGTTTATCTTTATTTAAAATACCTTCATTTATGTTTGATATTGTTATCATTATTATATATATTATTTTTATTAAGAGCCTCTTATTAGACTTAGTAAGTTGAAATTGTGTTGATTTGGCCTGCCTAAAATAGCAGGTCATATCGGTCAATTTGCTGTATAGTTTAAGAAAAAAATTCTTGGTATGGTCAGTCTATTTTAGGTTTACTACTCTCCCTTCGTTTCTTCCTTCTTCCCTTTCTTTTCTCTACCCTCTCTCTCTATTTCCCGTTTTAGAAAGAACTTTAAAATCTGTCACTTTCCTTCTTCTTCACCTTCTTACTTCTCTTCTCTCTTGTTCCCCCCACCTCAATTTAGGATATCAGTCCGGGGAATTTGTCCCTATTAAAAGCTTTCTGTCTGAAGAGGTGAATATATAGAGATATTCACGAAATAAATTATAACCAAAATTAATCTTTAAGGTTTTCTTCTTTGATTTATTATTATTACAATGCTCTGTAGTTTACATTGAGCTCTCTCTGGATTAATATCCTCCTTGGAATTATCCCTACCACTCACAACCTTGCCATGCGCCAACAGCTTAGTGGTAGACCAACGCCAATTCAGTCGGGTTTCAATCCTAGCTAGGGGCAACCGGACGTCTAGACACACTGATGAGCTGTGATACAGCGAAACAGTCTGTCTGTGGATGACAATATATAGCTCCTGAAAAATTTATTTCAGTTGAGCTCTCTGGGGAGGAAGTGTGGGTTTGTAAACAGTGACTATTACGGCTAATAATGCAAGACTCTTCGGTAAATCAAATCGTTCTCTCAGTCACTGTGTGTTTATCTAAAAATAAATACGCTTAAATTCACCTTCATCCTTGCCGTGTGCCAACGGCTTAGTTGTAGAATCCCCCGTCTGACGCCAATTCAGTCAGGTTTCAATTTTAGCTAGAGGCAACCGGATGTCTAACCACACTGATGAGCTCTGATACAGCGAAACAGTCTGTCTGTGGATGACTATATATATATATATATATGTGACAAAGTGGGAAAAGTTTTCTTGTGATGCGATTCGCATTAACAGCATCCCTCATTCGTGCGCATTTGTAGTCGCACCAACATAACAAATTTAGTCCGACTGGGAATTTAAAATTTTAAAATTGACTAAGTCTTTAATTGTAGTAACAAATTTTATGTTGAGTTTAGACAGATTCTAATTGTAGATATGATAGAGTTAGTTGGTAGGACAATATATTTTTTTGATTCATTTGGTTTGTCAGGAGGGGCCGTTTTTCTATTTTGGAATATTTTATGAACCTTTTGTTTTACATTGATTATAAAATAATTCGGGTAATGAATAATCTTGAAAGTGTTTTCCATATATTTATCTTCTTCATGTAAATATTGAGGGCTGCAAATTCTGAATGCTTTTAAGCAGAATCCAATGACTATACCGGATTTCATTTTGTTATTATGATGAGAATAGAAATTTATTAGATCGTTTAAAACTTGTTTAATTGATCACAATTTTGACATAAAAATGCTACTCTGATCGATGGAGAAACAATTTACTACGACGAAAATATCTCGAGAGTGCCTTGATCACAAGGTCATCTACAGTAAATGTGCGCCCGGATTCTTACAGCATTTCACCATTCCTGGCAGAAATTCTATTATTCCAGTGTGGAATACTTACTAACAAAAGTGATAGAAAGAAGAAGAAAGAGTAATCTAAATGAAATCGGTTAGATTAAAAAAAATAAACAAAAATAAAATTTTAAATTACTAGCATCCTTCGTTCGTACGCATGTGTAGTCGCTCCAACATAACAAATTTTGCCCAATGATGCCCTGAAGAACGAAACGCGTCACCAGCAAACTTTTACACAATATTGTTCTTGATATATAAAATATATATATCGTTATCTCATGTATATATATATATATATATATATATATATATATATATATATATATATATATATATATATGTGTGTGTGTGTGTGTGCGCGTGTGTGTGTGTATATATATATATATATATATGTATGTATTTAATGTATTTTTATATGTATTTAATTATAAGCATGAGAATATGCTGAAACATCTTTTTTTAGGGAGAATGCTTTATCTGATATAGATTCAGTGGTGGCTAGGTATATATCTTTAATATTCAGTTGAATGGATGTCCAATTACGCATCTTATGACCAAGAAGACCTACCAAAGAATAAATAGATACAAATCTTTTATTTCGTCATTTACAAATCGTATTACAGAATATGACTTTATATATTTATCAGTCAAGCATCCAGATCGACTCAATTGAGATAAGATATTCTTTTGGTATAATCACTTTAGCTCTGATGAAATGATGATCCCCCTCTTTCTGTTGTGACCTCTTGATCCAGTTTCCCTCTCTATTGTTCCCATTCTGTTAAACTTATCCACCGTTCTCTTGATGGTTCTTGAATGGACTTTAAAAATGGAAGCCAGAGTAGAAATGTTGGTACCATTACTGAAGGTCTGAATGATTTTTCCATCTCACCATTGCTCAGTTGACAAAACTGGGGCTGATACAAAACGGTTTTAACTTATTCTCTTTCTAGCTGAATAACTCAAATGATTTCAAGATGGCTAAATGTCTTATCTGAAAACCTGTGAAAAAGAAACTCAATTAATGGTGTTTTAGATATTAAACATTTTGTGGAATGGATTATTATGCTGTAACACGATTTGGACAATTTTGCTATTACACTGTTTTGCTGTTATATATATATATATATATATATATATATATATATATATATATATATATATATATATATATATATATATTTCTGCCTTGTTATAAATAGCAGTCTGGCAGAATGGCGTCTGGCATAAAAGTGAGTATAACGCAGTGATGTATCAATGATTTTTTCCATGCGTAAAAAAATATACACGTTGACATTCACCGATGTCTGCTGAACGTTTGTGTAATGGATGTGAACACTGGTAACAGCGACGTGTGTGAATATCCACGTCCTGGGCGACCTTACACAGTTGCAAAATGAAGAACACTTCGGAAAAGATTGGTTTGTGGCTGTAACTATGTGAGAAAATAGTATTTTCTAGCTTAAAACTTGCTTTATCTAAAACTATTATTGTACTTACTTGCCGGAAAATAAATAGGGCGTATTACTTTTGGAACATCTCTCATGTTTGGTTACGTTTCTGTAACAGTGACCGTAGTCTGGTACAAGGTCACAACTCTACGGTATTTAGTAAGAATTCATTTCGTTGCTATAATAATGGAGTTTCTAACTTGTTTGTTAATTTTTGTTACACGATGAGACGATTTATATATGAAAGCTACCGAAAAATGACTACCGGCTAAAGGATATTCTTATATTCTTATTCTGATATTCCTAGCACAATTTTTGGACATAGTTTACCATTAAAAACCTATAAAAAAAGAATATGTAGACTCAATTTTGAAATAATCTTTTTACATTTGTACAAACAAATTTTATCTACCGAGTAACTGAACTATAATCTCCAGAACACTTCTACCCTTGAACGAATCAGAGCCATATACATAAAATATATGATAGTTTGGTATTGTATATTAATGTAAATATGTACCAAACACAGAAATGTTTATGATAATAATGATGACAATAATCCGCGAGGCTGGTTCGCTAAGTATTACTCTCTCTTCGGAGGTCACATTACAAAGTAATAAAGGCTTCAGATAGAGAGTAATGCGCGAGCAAAAACTGGCGTTCTCGACCCAAAATGGCCCATTGTCTTCAAATAAACTGGAAAAAAAAACTCTTGCTTCACAAAACTTAGCCTATCTCCTATCCTCAAATCAAGAAAACGTTTATTGTGTATTCAAATGAATATATATATATATATATATATATATATGAAACAAGAGAGAGTTATAACTTACCTATTCTTTGATTTTTTAGTTCGATGCAATGACCATCATCACATTTTTCCGTTTTCCAAGGAAGTTCCCAGAGTCCGTAGGTATAGTAACCTTGGTTGTTGCTCTCCCATACAAATGGGGATCGCCACCAGGTGGGCAAAAAAATCCCCACAAACTGAAGTCCTGTGGCCAACACTGTAAGGATGGCCGATGTTGAAATAAATACTATCATTTTGAAGGGAAAAGTCGAAAGAGGATTTAAAAGTTGAATGTCACTTGAACGCTTCTAGTTATGTTATTTATCAAAGAAAGACTTAATTCGGTAAAACTCCATTTCGAGATGACAACGTCTAGAAAGTTATTTGCTTACACAGAGAATAAGTTTCCAAGAGAATGGAGATATTCGTCTTGGATATGTAAAAACGTAAAAATATCTTAAATATTACGGGTTAGAAATTATTTAGCATTAATTTGAATATTCGATGTAATTTGGCTTCAATATAATATATAATGTTCAATACTTGTTTATTTTTTGTTTTGATAATCTAACCAACAAAAAAGAGGTTTTAAGTATTTTTAACGATCGGCAGGTAATAGATATACTAATGTTTATTTTATTACAATGAATATTCGATTAGCAACATAATTATGACGAGATCCTAAGTGTTTATTGATAAAATGTAGAACATTAATCAGTTTTCCCCATGTAAAAAATATCAAACTTTTATGAACAAGGAAAATGATAAAGAAATGAAATAAAATTTTCTGAAAAAGGCTGCGGTAAAGTTTTTGTTAAAATCTGTAAAAGAAAAAGATTTTTCATCTTTTTATCCACCTGGAAAATATTTTTTCGTAAAAATAAAGATTTTCTGGATCAAGTGAAATAAGTGTCTTTTATGTCTTTTCACAATTTTAATCGGAAATAATCCTTGTGGGTATGAAAAATTTACTTTTCTTTCTTTATCGAAGCCATAAAAAACAAATGTTCCAATCGAGTAAATAATCCGCTCATTTAATTTTTTTTTGTTTTGCCAGCCAGCTCAAACTTTGAAAATTTGCAGCTGTCGACACTCGGCCGAAACTCCAGGTAAATAGATCAAATGCGTGTGTTACTCTCTGGGATCACCATTCCTTCGAGCACCTGGCGTAGTAGTAGTTGTAAATTCACAGTCCACCCAATATTTTTCTCAGGTAGGTATTTCTAGGTACCTCCACTTTTTCGCGGGAAAACAGCATAGCGTAATAAACAAATGCCACAAACTTACCGAAAATAAATTTTTATCGTCAAAACGCTTATGTTATTATTAAGATGAAAGACCAAAGTGTATTTTAATTATTTTTTGATATTTTTTAATATTTTTTAACACGTTCGAAATTTTGGTTAAAATTTTCTTTTTTTTACGTCATCGCGGTGCTGTAAAAATAACATTGTTTTTTTTTGCGCTTTTTTCCCGTTGAAAACCCATTGATTTGGAAATTCTTGTAAAATTAAAGTAATTGTCCGATTTTAATGAAATTTTCAGGACTTATTTCACCAATGAATGAAATTATTTTTGAAATATTTCTTTTTAGTAAATTTTAGTAAAAAATATTTTTTTTTTTAATATGTTACACCCCACTTACTTATTTTCCCGAAATTTTTTTCAATTCTTTTTATTTCCTTACAATTTTTTTTTGTTTAAAGTAAGAGTCATTGGAGATGGTAAATCACCTACTTTTATTTTTCTAATTTGTTCCAACTTTTGTAAAATGAGCTTTGAATAGAAAAATAATGAATCCAATAAAACTATGATATTACTTAATTAGAAAAGCTTTTAATTGCTTTTGTAAATAAGTAATATTAAGGTCATTATTGCCTGAAGAAATAAATTTTTTCTGATGAATAATTAAATTTTACAAGAATTTTTTATTTGTTTTACATTTTGATTATAATAATTTATAATAGTTTAAAAATCGTGCAAAACTCTGTATTAGCTTATTTCCTTTTGATAATTAGTAATTAAGTAGAAACAAAATTTACGAGTTCAAAATTGCCAAGTTTAATAAATTTATTGATTCCACTTTTTTTTCAAATAATTTTTTATGTTGTATTTTTCTACTTAATACATTCCTTATTTCCATGTACGGTAGACTGAAATTGCCATTATTATAAAAAGAGTTTTGTCCCTTTATTCTAATAAATAGACATAACAGTAAAACTAAAAATAAAAGGGTTCACTCAGATTTCTAGTAATTTTCATTTATGGTCATCCGTCATAGCTGTCATCACTTGTCAATCGACACGTGGATCAAGTATCGGATCAAAATTACGGTACCAATCGTTAATAATTCGTTGTATATTTCTTTTTTATGCTATAATTAAGTAATATTTTTTTTAAATCAGATTAATTTAACATTAAATTTTCTAATTTTACTAAAATGACGTGTCAGAAATTTTTTTAAATATTTTTAAAATCGATAAATTTGTGTTTGTTTACAAATTTCTTAAAATTAAGAAAATGGCGGGTTTTTTGAAAATTTAAAAATTTAAAATTAAATTTGACATTCCAATGTATATAGTTTCTATCTGAAATATACCAGAATTGTTTACTTAATGGAAATAATAAATTTAATGATTCAACTTTCAAGTAAAGCTAAAATGAAATCTTCAAGCATGTTTTTTCATTTTAAAAAATGTATTTTAAACTTGGGTATCGAAATTTATGCCGAAAAAGTGGAGGTACCTAGTATTTACATTGAAATCTTCACTGAAAATAAATCAAAAAGACCGTCGAAGTCAACAAAGTTAAAAGTAAAATAACTCACAGGCAATGAAATACAAAACAACATTAACAAACTTCTTTGTACCAGGTACCTTATTTACGAAAGGTGAGAAATTTTCAGATATTGACTAGGGGCAGTTCAGTCCTAATTGCTGGCAAATAGCACCATCCTGTAAAGCATTTTAGGCTAACTTAAATAGACAGCAGAAGCAAACAATCGTTACAGTTTCGTCTTTACCTGTCGTCACAATGTTGCAGGTGTGGACACCTGGACAACAGGCTTGACGCATGCGTATCGAGCACACTTTAGTCTTCTTTCATTGAACGTTTCTCCTCTTCCGCGCCACAGCGAAGCTGGGGTCGGCCTACAAGGAGAACAATACTCAGATGAAAACTGCAAAAAAATACATTTGCGCCTTTTCGCAAAATAATAATTCCCCTTCTTCCATTGTATGTCAACGCCGTATTTATTTTCTAATTTCGTTTTTATTTTTTGCTTCTTTTTTATTTTTTGCTTCTTTTTTATCAGAAGGTGAAGCCCAATTGAAGACAAACAAAAAATGAAAAAAAGACGAAAAAAATAACAACGTAGCTACACACGCATAAACATTATGGATTACATACCCACTTCCTCTCTCTCTCTCTCTATCTCACACACACGTGGGCGCGCGTGTACACAGAAACACACACACACACACACACTGTTTACTTTTGTTTTATTTGTTAATGAGTTTTTAATGGTATTTGCCTCGGGGCTGAGATAAATGAACATCTGAATGTAAGGGGAGATTAAAAACAAATCAAAAGAAAGACGTAATCAACGAAAACAAATAGAAAGAAATTTGAAGCGAGTAAATAACTGATTAATATCCCACCCTCCACTCCACCTGCACATCATCGAATATTGATTTGTTTCGTTAAGAACAATTTCGACTCTATCGTCAAAGATATCTTTAGCAATTTGCTTTTAACTTTATCAATTATTCAATCTATTAGGTTGGTGCAAAATAAATAATGACGTAATAATGTCGTTTTTGACGTATTTTTTAACGTCAGAAAACGACATTATTACGTCATTATTTTTGCACCAACCTAATAATATTCTTATCTATACACTTTCGACAACTACGTTCATCATCAGTATGTTCTCCACTCTTCCTCGGGTGACTATTATCTGACAATCTCAAAGATCTTCGAATAGAATACTTTATTTTTCTCAACGTTTCCAACTCTTCGCCTGACTTTGTGAAAACAATTCACAAATCACCGCGACAAATTTATCTGTCAATGGTAATTATTTTTTTTTTACAACTTCTCGTAATATATGTATTTTTATTATTTAGTTTAGCATAAGGTTTGGTATATAGAGGATGGGAAGAATGTGTTGCGTTAGCCTTTCAAGTGAGAACAGCATGCCTGTCTTGAAAATCATACAAAAACCATGGATTTTTTCAACGCGAGTTTAAACACGTACTTCTGGCACCGGTGGAAATACGCAACTTCCTTCACCCCCAAGAATATTCTTTACTCAAGTTCAAGTATTTGTTTGCATCTGTTGCATCTGTTGCTATTAGATCATTCTCCAAGAAGTCTTCATTAAATGAAATTTGTTTTCATAGATTTTAATTGTTGGTTACATTTGTTGTCTACACAGTGATTTGGTATTAATTTTTATCTCCAGAAGATGAAATATTCTTCTTTATGAAGAATCATATTTTAAAATATCATATTTTGAAAAAAAAAAAGAAGGTACTTGAATGGCGAAATGATAAGAAACATAAAATCGATTATTTCTAAAAGGACCACAGATGAGGATCCTAGAAAAAATTGCTGGAGAAGAAAGGACGTAGTTGAAATGACGGGAAATATTTCCAGAAAGAGCTAAATGAAGATCTACCCCACAGATATAGTACGACTTGATTAAAGTGGGTTTAAGAGTTGATTTTGTTCCTGGAAAATTCGAATTATTGATTTTGGAATTGCTTTTTGACTCGGAATCTATGCGCCTCCTTTGATGTAAATAAAGATGAAAATCAACTTAGAAAAAAGGTGAGATATTTTTTTATAAGTGAACGTCTATTTAATTACAATATTAAGGATAAACCTATTTAGACTCGAGTCCTACAGTCTTACCATGAAGGTAATTCCATAAAAAATAAACTTTTTAATATTTATAAAATTCTCAGATGACAACTTTGTTAAATGTATGCTTTAAATGATGCTTTTCTTAGTCGCCAGAATTCTTTTTGGGAGAGAGTACCTCAGTATGAGCTAATGGTTAGCGAGCTATTCTACTTTCCCAAAAGTACTGAATTCATTCTTCACAGAGTGCCTCGTACGTCTGTTCATATACCAAACTAGGTCCTAAGCATTTACTTGGACGAAATCTTTCTGTTCTGAATAATACCGCTTTCGGAGTAATATCATATTTGAATTTCTTTTTTTGTTTTAAGTGCATCGGATAAGCCGAAAAATACAGTTTATATATTTAAAATTTGTTGCACTTATAGGTAAAGGAAGAATGAATTCAGTACTTCTGGGAAAGTAGATTAGCTCGCTAACGATTAGCCCACACCGAGGCACTCTCCCCCGGAGAGCATTTATAGGCAGTATCAACACACTTTCTAGCTATCTGTAACTTAGTTTTTTGTTCGTCATAAACGAGGAGAAATTACAACAGGAAGATTGTATTTACGCCAATCTTCCCAGTAGAGAGATCATTTTAACTGTATACATGACTTTTTATTGGGCTAGAATAACGGCGCCATTTAAATCTGAGTAATAGAAGAAAAGAAAGTCAATTTCTAGAAGTTTGCCTGATTTGCAACTCCATGAAGGCGGAGATGGTGTCAGCTTTGTCAGTGCGTGTCTGCTTGCGCTCATGCGAAAACGAAAAACGACTGATAGGGAAAAATAACCGTGTCACGAGTCGGCTGCACTCTTCGAAGTCAAAAGCTATATAGTGTGTCCCCTACTTCGATTCACTATCATATTACGCTTACTCTTGTTATCTGGCAATGAGATTAAACCTTTTGTTTTTATGGGATCATTCGAAAAGATTTATTATCTAAAAACTTAAAAAGCGATTTTTTCTTTTTGTGCAATGTCGCCAAAAAACAAATTAAAATCGTTTGCATTTTTTCAAAAAAGACATTTCTTTTATTTTTTATGCACAGGGGATAATTCTACTTCACTGGGAAAAGATGGAGATACAAGAAGTGAGTCAGTAGATAACAGTATTGTTTTTAGGATATTTATTTATATTAAAATGTATTTCGCATGAAAAACTACACCAGGAAAATTTAACAGTCCAGGGGAAACAACTCTTTAAACTTTATTAGTTTAAAGAGCGATTAAATACTTAGTGTTATTTGGAAACTTTGATTTAGTTAGATTAACGAGAGAAATTAACCTTAAATATTAAAACCCAGTTAATCTGGAGAAACTGTAAAAAATGAATCCGGGGATGTGAACTGGCTTAGTTGGACATTCCCCCCCCAAGTGTTTAAGAAATAAATGTTGTTGGTAATAAGGGTAGTTTAATAAATTTCCCGATAGGAGATAACGCAACTTAACGAGTAGATAAGTTCGCCTATCGCCCGGTTCACACTCTTTCCTCATCTTTTGAACAGAAGTAAAGGTTTATTCATTGTTTCCTATTTAGGATGGGGTCTCCGGTTACCTATTCTGAGGCCCTACTGTCTTAATTTTTTTGGCGATACGACTGGCTGGTGGCTACGACTCTTTAGGGAGACCGGTGTGAAAGTTTTCTGGTTTTTGCATACCGATTGGAAGTAAGGAGCCCGAAGTCTTTCGTAGCGCTTGGAGAGTCTGCTCTGGTCAACAGACACATAATATCGGGGTTCTTGGGTGCTATTTCGTGCATGGATAGGTGTTCCAGCAAGCCCTTCCGGTGGGCAACCCTGGAGCTACATTATATACTGTAGTCCTCGCCTTGTATTGACAGACAATCGGCAGCGATTGTTATTCTTGGCCTGCTTCACTCTAAAATATTTCTATGACTATATAAAAATAGAAGTAAAAACCCGTTTGTAAAAAAAACAAACAGACCCTGAACCCCTCAACTTTTCTTTATCTAACCTTTGTAGTATTTGTACCAACTTCTAAAGTCTAGAATCTTTTCTCTTGGAAAGTTCTCCAGATATCCAAGGGCTCTGTGAAATTCCTCAATCACTACCAATGAATCCTCTGTTCCGAACGATCTTCCACTTTATCGAAAGGATTCTAGGCTGGCTTCGGTGTATATGTTCGGTAAATTTTCCCAATGGCAAGGCAATTGATTCTTGAGTCTTCCGATTATTCTTATATGTGATTTCAACTTTCACTATTAAACTGTGTTAATTATCTCTTCGTGCAGTTTCCCTTCTTTACAAGACTATAGCTTGTTAGAATATCTGACAGTATTGAAATAGCTCTCTCTACATTCCTCTAGAAATATCTTTGTGTTTAGCGACTTTAATGCGAATCATATCAAGTGGCTACATTCTAATATCACTGATCTTGCTGGCATCCAGACCGAATTTTTCAGTTGCTCAATCTCTCAGTAAATAGATTTCCTTACTTACTTGAATTACTAATTCACACTTCTTCACTTGATCTGTTCCTTACCTTTGTCAGGCTTTGCAACTCTTGAAAACTGGTAACACGCTGTAGGGTTTGTAGATATTTCTTTTCACTCGTCTATTCGGCAGGATTCTCTTATTCACAAAAGATCATTTTGTTACCAATTCACTGATGGGCACGCATTTCTTGATTTTCTTCGCAACGCTCCATGGAATGAAATTTTTCATCTTCCCATTGAAGTTAATGTCACCGAGGTTTCCTCTTGGGTGAAAGCTGGCATCGATGCTTCCGAGCAATCGCGGAAATATTAAGTGAAACCGAAATCTTTTCCTTGGTAGGCACCGAGTGATCCAAGGAGAGTATTGCAGTTTCATTTAATTTCGTCCTCTCGCTTACAGGAATCATTTCTTCAGCTATACAAGCGCGTGATAATTTGGATCATAACAGACACCTCGTTGTTTCCGCTAGTAATAATTGTAAGCGTGTCCACAACGAATCTAAATCGCTTTTCGCTGATAGAATAAGACACTGTGTAACCTGTCACAATTTTGGTTTTCATGATTACGGCTCTGTAAGCGTGTGTTAAACAAGGGTAAATTCTCAATCATTCCTCTCTAAATCAGTTTGAAATTCTGTCATCTGCTGCTGCTGATAAAGCAGAATGTTTTGCTTATAAGATCTCTTCCAATTCAACTCTCGGCTCTTCCGGATTATCTTTGCCTGATTTTCCTCCTAGAACTGAATCTACACATAATATATACATAACTACATCCATAATTTCTGCTATCATCGTTAAATAAAACCACACATGTTATGCGAACTTGACGGTATTCCTGCAATTGTTCTGAAAAAATGTATTCCTGAACTGACTCTTGTTCTCTCTAAGTTTGCGGGGAAATCTGTCCCGGCTTTCCCGCATCCAAGGGTTGAGGTTAAAAAATTGGGTTGAGGTTAAAAAAAATGCGACAAAACGCGAGTAAAAAACAGCAAGATTAGAGAGGACAAACTCTCTCTTTTAGGCGTGGATAAATAAAGAAAAACTCCTGCTCGGTGTGTAACAATAAAAGAAGAAAGTGTTTATTTACATATACAGAAAAAGAAAGGGTAAAGGGATAAAGACAATTAGGAGTGAAAGAAAGGGAGAAGAGAAAATGTCCATAACAGAAAAAAGGCTTGCTCAAAATATTTCTCTGAGCGCCTAAAAGTTCTTTAAGGGAGTAGAATTTTGTTAAGGTTTAGAAACACTCACAGTTCTTGTAGAGTAGGAAAATTGTTGTTAGATATAGGAAATTCTGCAGTTGAGTGAGTTCGTAGGTCGACGACAGAGGTCCAGAGGGCACGTCAGAAGGAGTGGTGAACGGATGCAGCTTTGAATTAGTCTTGAATTGTGGGCCGACGTTCATTCTTGACAGCCCTTTAGTAGGTAGTTCTTTGGTTTAAAGTGGTTCTGAAGTTGAGTGTTGCTTCCTATCGCCGACCTCACAAACCGTGGTCGAAATTCTCACTGCCAAATAGGCAAAGATTCTCCAAATTTATGGAGATTTGGTAGGCTCAGAAGAATCGGGGACTTTTCCCTCCAAAATTGTTTAAACAAATTTCCTGTCCCCTTCATTAGTCAGAAAATATATTCTTATCTCTGATAAGAATCAAGGCTTTGGGAGCCGGTTTTGAAAGTAAAAAGAGGTTGGAGTGAGGATAGAAAAAATAGCGAGAATGTGAACTTGTAAAATATTGTTCTCAAATTAAATTCCAACAAGTTCTATCAAAAATACCTTAGCTACTTCCTGCATCCTCTTCTGTATTTTTAGTCTTTAAGAACTCTGATGAAGGTTCCGATCCTTCGAATTATCGTCCTATTTGTCTTCTACTTCCTCCTCTTGGCAAAGTACTACAGACTTAGAATTGGGTAATCATCTCACGGCCATTTTTCAGACAAAAAATATATTATATTCGCCTTTCTCGGTTAACTGCCAGTGTATTAACGATTATTACTGAAAGAGTCTGTTAAACTTTAGATGCGAACAGCGAAGCTCGAGCTGTGATTTTAGTCATTTCGAAAGCATTTGACAGTGTTAGGCATGACGGTATTTTTCACAGGCGGAATGGCTACGTTGCCTCTGGTTGAATTTTTTTAAAGATCCAGTCCATAACAAATCAAATAATGAAATACGTATCTTCTAGATGCTCACCCGGACGGTGCTCTATTCTTGGACCTACTTTGTTTCTTATCTTCGTCAATGACCTTTCCGATGTCGTCAGTTCCCAACTCGGTATGCATTCTGATAAAATAACTATTTACTCCTGTCCTAATAGTAAATCTGATAAAATAAAACTGGCAGCTGATCTCAAAATGGCCTTTTATCTGTTGTTGCAAACTGTAACACCTCTAAAAACAAACTGCTGTCTTTTAGTCATTTTAGAGAACCATCTGGCCTTCCATCATTATGGGTGATGCCAACTTTTAGGAGAGCAACCCAGTGTACCTTTTCAGTTTCACCTTTTCCATTGAAATGTAGGGGAACAATTATATTAAATCAGTTGTTAGGTCTGCTTCTAAGCAACTTGCTTCTCTGTGCTGTGCAAGATAATTTTTCTTACCAGAATTCTTCTTGTACGCTTACAAATCTACTATTAGTCAGTGCATTAACTATTGTTATCACATGCTGGTCTGCTGCTCCTGCTATATATCTTGAGATGCTTGATAAAATCCAAAGAAGGGTTTACGATGTTATTGGTCCTGAGCTTGCATCCTGACACCAGTCACTTTCCCGTCATCGTGACGTCGTTTCCCTTGGTCTTTTTTTTAAATAAATAATTTCATGGCAAATGGCCTGATGAGTTTTCATTCTTGGTGCCGCTACTGCCTGAAGTTTAATATAGTACTAGATTGGAAAGTAAGTCATCGTTTTACTGTTCAAATAACTGGATCTAACCGTAAGTTCTATTCTAAGAGTTCATTTCTCGATTGTGGAATTATTTTCCCGTTTCTTGTTTTCCTGTCACCTAGAATCTTCAAAAGTTTAAATAAAACATAAATTGCCATTTTCTGTCTTCCTGATTCCTGTTCTTGTATTGTATTTTCTCCTCACTAACGTTTTCTCATCCTTTTTTCACAAGCAGTAAAAAAACAACAACAAAACAAAAAAACAAAAACAAAAGAAAACTTGCATCTCAGTGCCAGTATCGCCTTGCTTGGGGAGGGAATGATTATGAAAAAAAAAAAAACCCCAAAAAACCCCAAAAAACAAAAAAATATCGATTTATATTCGGTGATTGTGAAATGATATTTGAAATCAATATTTATAACATTTTCTGAAAATGGGTTTGACTTTTCAATGAAATGTGCTTTATTTTTATTCTTATAGACATTCGGATGATTCAGCGCATGCAATCAAGCTTCATATTTGGTTTTGTGTGATTCCTGCAAATGTGGATAATTCTATTGTTTCTCTTTTTTCAAATCATCCTTCATCATAAAACTTTTTTTCAAATCATGAAAATACGACTATTCTTTGTGTATGAGCTTAAATTGTAATAAAAGAATAATCTTCGTTTAGGTGTCATGTTGCCTTATGACATAGTCGATTACGGGTTCTCGGCCAATTCCTATGTTCGTAACCCCTGTACATAGTTTGTCTCCTTATATTCATACCAGTGCATGATTTGCCATTCTCGTTAGGTATGTCACTCACTATTTCGCTCTGCCCATCTTACCTTCAATATGACCTGTGAGTGTCAAATGCCCTCCCTATATGTCCCAGAAAGTCCAATTCTCTTTCTTGTCCTAACCTTTTCGTTTCTATTATCCTGAAAATTAAGGGACAACCAATAACAGAGAAATAGTGCACAGTGTACCACAAAATCTCTTAACAGTCCTCCTTTTTTTTGATTTCAGAGTTTTCATTCTCCGAAATGATTTCCTCCTAAGAAAGAGAGAGAGAGAGAGAGAGAGAGAGAGAGAGAGAGAGAGAGAGAGAGAGAGAGAGAGAGAGAGAGAGAGAGAGAGAGATAGTGAGAGAGAGAGAGAGATAGAGAGAGAGCGAGCATTACTTCTTTGCAACAAAAAAATATATGACATTATTTATGATAAAATAAACGACTTTACATTGCAAAAATGTTTATCTGCAGCTAGTCAAAATCCGACATACAAACTAATTCTTATGCGTACATAGTTTAGTAATTTTTAGAATGTCTATTGAAAACCAAGATATGGAATTTAAATCTATTGATAGAAAATTTGATTCGATTAATGACTGAAAATTAAAAGATATTTCATGAAGAGCGTCATTTTGTTTTTTTTTTCTCGTTGAAATGTAAGGAAATAAAAAATTGCTGGCTTGAATCTCAAATTATTTTTGCCTTCTCCACAAACCAATTGATATTGATCAGATATTTTCAAGTGTGACAAAAAGCATGACATCGCGTTGAACCAAACACGTTCAGAAATAAAATTCCGCCTCATAATTTAAAACAGCATTTTACAGATAGACCTGAATAAAGTGGATTAAAAAGGAGTAAATGTGGAGTGGTAGAAATTTAAATTATCAAATGTCCTTGTCTGGTTGGAGATTGATGATTTTACAAGTATAAGAATTACTATCAGTGTCTATAATGGTTGGCTCGGAATTGAAGTTGAAAATGTATCTTCATGGAGAGATTTGTGATAATGAGCCTAACCTATCTGGCATATGAGCGTTTGGTCGATGTTTTCTTCTTTGTGATACACATATGCCTGTATTAGCAGCTGGGGACAGAAAGGTTTTGACAAGTTCATTTGGACATACAAATGCATAGCATCACTATTCAATTAATAAAAATAAATCTCTGGTTATCTATGATCTTACAAAACTGTTTAGATAATATTGTATTCGAGAAAAAAATTCCATTTTGGATTCGATGAGTTTGTCAAGGTGTTTTATCAATGATATGAACTTGAAACCATTGACAAGAAAAGAGGTTTTGTATAAACTGAAAGTGAAAAAGCTGGGAAATCCATTGCATACAGAAAGTCTTCCCGTTGTTCCCCAGTGATCATTTGTTGCGTTGTATTTACACATTGAAGTCGTTGTTATGCAACAAAATCACCGATCATTTTTCTTGTCCGGAATTGATGGTTTCGTCAAATGCAATATTCAAAAGAACTGATTGTATTATCCAGCTTCCAAGTTGTAATAAAAAATTACATTTAAATCCAACTAGCGAAGAACATTTGAACTTTTTAGATTTCGTTTCAATCGAATTATTGATGGTTATCTTGGATCTTGTTACTATTTTGTTTCATTTTTGATTCTCATTGACTACTTTTCTGTGACAAGCAAGAGGAAAAGCGTTTTAAACACTGAGCGATCATTTTCTATAAATTCGTATAGAAGACATCTTTCTATAATGGTGTATTATAGTTGAGCTCGACTGATTGCACAAATAATAAAAAAAACGAAAATAAACTACAAAGATATTTCGAAGATTTCTCTTTCATTATGTAAATAAAGGGCTGAAAACTTTGGCATGGATCTAATATTTGTGAATATTTCTTAGAAAAGCAACAACAAATATTTCGAATGCAGCTATTTTCTAGTTTTTTTGGTGAAAAGACAAAAAAGCTTAACTGTTCACAAGGTTGATTCGAAGTAAGATAACGATGGAGGGAATTTTCGCAGTCTATAAGAAAAAGACTAAACTTTTACACAGTAAAAAAAAAACATTTATTATGTTAATAAGAAAAAAGAAGATAAAACAGATTTAAATAAGAAAAAATACTTTTAATGCTCATTTTTATGCAAAAATATTGAAATATTAGTAAGAATTAAACAGGGTTTAGTAAAACCCTGCGAGGGCGAATGTTGTTTGAAGTTCTTGGATAAGTATTGTCATTATTTTAAAAATGTTCAGATTAGTGTCCACATCATTGTTTGTTCGATCCCTACTTTTGTCCAGTATGTTCTCTAGCATTCCATCTCACCCAGTCCCAACTTCTAATTAAAAAAACAAACCCCCCCATAAAAAAAAAAAAAAAAAAACAAAACAAAAAAAAAAAAACGAAAAAATATAAATAAAAATAAAATAAAATAAATATAAAAAAAGAATCAGCCGATAAAATAATCTTAAGTGCGGATCAAATATTTTTTGCTGGAATTTTTAATTTCTTTTAAGTGAGGAGAGAAAATGAGTTTTGAACAAGATTTTAAGTTACAAAAAGCCACAGATATCCTAGAAAAGCTGTAAATAATAGTGGATGAAGTATAATAATAAAATTGAGGTTATTAATTCGAATAATTCTTGCAACACAACAATATCGAATTAAAACATTGAACACGGTGTGAAGATTGTTGCTTGGATGAAGAACATTTAACTTTGATACAATAAAATACATTAGAAAATGTATTTTCTTTTATCAAAGTTAAATGGCGCTAACGGAAACTCAGAAAAGAGAGATGTCTATCGAGAAAGATTCTATTAATTAATGGAAAAGATTCTTTGGGGTGGGAGGAGTGAGGTTCAGATCCAATATGAAAATGTCTATTTTTTGGAAAGAAATTGGATAAAACTTTCCTTTGTCTCGTTTCTACAGTATTTAATGTGAAATATTTTTAAAATGCATTCATGCGTTGATTTGTTAGTGTTAGAAAGAAAGAAGCTAACCTAAATTATTTGGTTTTGTAGAAAACCTAACATCTTGGCATCTCTAAATGTTTCTCCGGCTTTATTGTTCCTGCTGTGTATTTGAACCTTTGTTATTTGTTGGTGAAAGCAGACCTTCATGCATATTCTTCTTGTTGCCAATATCTGATAAAAGCAGCACCAATGATACAAAAGGTTCCTGCAAAACCACACAGAGTTCCTCCCCAGCTTGTCAGTTGTGGGTCTACCTTTCCAATCATGATGGTCACACCCAACAAATCTAGAATTCCTACAAAAGAAGAAAAAAATGAAAATCATTATTTTTCGAAATCATTTACAAGATGTGGTTAGTGGTGTGATTTACAAGTTTTCATATAAATGCCTATTCCCATAGGTGTTAGAGATCAACGTTCCAACCCAAGTGAAAACCCTAAAATTTGGATGCTGATTTTCAAAGCGAAACTTGGAAGATTGTCGCACTTACCCATTTTGTCTTAGTAAATATCGAAAAACTGTTGATGCAAAAGTTGAAATGAGGATGGTATTAAAATTCCAACTGCAGAGTCTCGGTGAAAATATCATACAAAGTAGATTTGAAAAAAAAATATTAATTGCAAAATTTGACTTTAATTTCATGAAATCTGTGATGCAAACATTTTATTGTTTTTCTCTTTAATTTTGAAATTTCAGTATCTGCAAATAACTCTTTTTCATACACTCTGTCTTTCAAGAATTTCTCTCTTTTTTATCATTTCATTTCAAGTAAGTCAATATAGCAGCTTATAGTTATTGAGATTGAATTAAAATGTGAAAACTTTATTGAGGAGGAAAGACAATAAAAAACAGGATTCAGAAAGACAGAAGATGGCCATTGAGTCTATATTTAAATTTTGAATATCGTATTCCATAAGAAAGCAGGAAGCAGGAAAAAAGTTCCACGGTGGGGAAGTGCGAAAGAAGAAACCGTTAGTATAGAACTTACAGTTACATTTAGTTATTTCAAAAGTAAAATGTTGAGACCTAGCTGTTAATCTAGTATTACGGTTAAAATCATGAAATCGAGATATTAATGAAAAAATGTCATCAAAACAAATGTCATGAAAATATGTATAGAAAAGGTGGGGGGAAGCTACGTTACGGCTATGGGAAAGGGACTGAAGCCGAAATGCCAGGTCAGGATCTATAATATTACAGACCATTCTTTGAATTTAATCAAGTATCTTGAGATATGTAGCTGGGCCATCAGGCTAGATTCCGTAGCAATATTCAATGCACGGGTGAATGGTCGATCTATAAATATGCAAGTAGGTTTCTTGCGAGAAAAATTGTCTAGCACGCACAGTGAACCAACTTTCCTAGAAGAAAACCTAGCAATAGATTTAATATAATTGTTCCATTACATTTCAGTGCATAACATGAGACCAGGAAGGCACAATGAGTTGCTCCCTTGGAGGTTAGCATCTGCCATACAGATGGAAGACAAAAATGCTTCTCTAAGATTACCGAAAGACAACAGTTTTGTTTTGGGGGGCATTAAAGTTTATCAGCGATTTGTTACATCAGCTATAGATTCATTTTGAGTTCAGCTGACCTATCAGATTTACTGTTAAGACAGGTATAAAAAGCTATGTCATCAGCATAGAATTAATGCGATCAGGAAGATCGTTGATGAATATAAGAAATAAAGTCGAGATAGATTCCGAGGGAGACACCCGCATTAATGAAAAAGATCGAGAATAATGACCTTTAAACTCGACTTTCATTACGCGATTTGTTAAGAAAGTTGAAATCAATAATTTAGCTGGAGGCATCATGTCCTTTCAGCACGTGAATAAGACCAGCATGCCAAACCCTGTCAAACGCCTTCGAGATACATAAAGCCAGAGCCCGAACATTGCTGTTCTTATCTAAAGCTTGACAGACGTTTTCAGTAATGAGCGTTAACACATCGATCTAGAGAAGCGAAGGTAATATCGTTTATCTGAAAGAAGATCCTGCCTGGTGTGATCTTAACCAATTTAGAGCTGATAAGACCCATAAGTATTTTTCCACAAAGACGTAGAAGACTAATAGGTCGATAGTTCTACGGATCAGACGGTTCAATAGAGTTCTTAAAAATAGGAACTCCAGAAGATGATTTCCAAGAAGCTGGAAAGCAAAAAAGCAGCAAGGTATTTGTTATAGAGTTTAGAGAAAACAATTGTCAGTCCAGGATCACATTTCTTTAGGTCAGTTGCAGAGCTATCATCAAGTTCACATGCTTTGTTGGGATTAACATAGAATCAGAATTGTTTTGGAGGCTGAAATATTTTATTACTGTTCTCTTTTCCAGCGTTGTCACACCAAATGTAACTAATAATACACAAGTTAAGGTCTCTGTAAATCTGATACAAAACTTTCATAGAAAATATATTTATGTCTTAATCATATTTTCTGCATTTTGAACATCAATATTAGTATTTTCCAGGGTGCATTCAAGGGTTTATTTAATATCTTTTGAACACATCAATTGCGATCTATTGATGTGAGAGACGAAAAAAGAGAGGAATTGAAGTTGTCATGATAGTGACACTGTCTACAAGTTTATCTTAAAAATTCTTTCTACGTGACATATTTTATAGAAATATTCAGATTTTTACAAACAGTTTCACCGTTTATAGTTTAATAATTCTTGGTTTAATTATTTGGTTGCAGTAGATTCTTCTGTAGATTGGAACCATATGTTACAGTAAGCGAAATAATTTTATTTCAAAGCTCTTCTCGATTTTTTACTGAATTTTCCTTCATTCAAACTTCTGCTTTATGACATGGCACCACATGACCTTTGATCCTTATGTACTCTTTTAGGGAAGTGATATTTGCGTAAAATAACTTGGTTTAGAGATGACAGCTGAAATCATGGACGGAATTATATACCAATCACTCACTAGATACCATTGTTTATTGAAAATATATTTAAGGACTGAAATAATTTGGAAAATCATTAATTAATTTTAGAATAAAGATATTGGTTGTATTGCAATCTTATAGCAAAATAATTTGAATGCAAATAATAATTGGAAAACCTCAAGGCTATGTCGTTAAAACAATACTTCTTTCATGATGAAGCAACACCACCTGAAGAATATGTCTAATGTTCTTCGGTTCCGTCTTTCAATTCCAGTGTTTTATTAAATCTCCAAGTCACTTAAACTTACGCTCAACAATGTCGAAAAAAAAAGTAGTTATCTTAGCAATTACATCAACTGCACATCTCCAAGCATCAGCTGTTTGATTGAATTGGGAAAAAGCGAGTAGAGTAAAATTGTGGTGTATTTGAATCAAATTTAAACTTTTATAAGGCATTTTTATTTTTATTTGATTTTCAAAAAAAATTTTGGACAAAATCTGATTTTTAAGTTTCAATCAATTTAAAATGAATTTAAATTCAATTTTTCATTTTTATTGGTTTTCAATATTTTTATTTTGGGGTTTTTATAATTTTCTACAAGGCATTTGTTTAAAATTTAAAGTTAGCGATTTTATTTGGTTTAGTTTAAAGGTGTAGAAAAATCTGGAGTCGGCACTGCCTTTCGAGTAGTTCCTCTAATTATATGTACACTGGGAGACATCCTAAAATGCTTATAGTAAGTGTACAGCTAGGAATATATAAGAAGTATTCAAAGTACAACACTGTTAAAATCAAACAGGTAAATGCTGAAGACTTGTAGAAATTTACTGTCATTCGACATCACCAGAAAAATTCCTTTAAGAAGAATAAATACCGTGGATGATGTAACATAATTAAGGAAATTGTGTTACTTTAATCCACAAACAAAAGAAGCATGGGTCTGGTAAATTTATTTAAAAGAAAATAATTAGCAAATTTTTCATTTTGAAGAGTTAATTAATTGCTATAAAATGAAGGAACTGATTGTAAGAAATGAAACTTAAAAAATAAAGGCTTCAAAATGGGCTTGAAAAGCAAACTTTTTGTTCATACTATCAGGAAGGAATAAAACCTCAAACTGTCCAGCCGTCTTAAAAGACACTGAGAGAGTGGAAAACAAAGAGGGTAAGGTTGTGCAAACTTTCAATTCATTATAAGCTGAGGTATCACACTCCTCGCGAGGTTTGGGATCAATAATAGTATGCGAAGATGAAAGATTTAGCTGTCAAAAAGCAAACTATGACTCATTTGATTTTGAAAAGTGACGAATTAAATTGAAAAACACTGAAAGTTGTTGCTGAGAGTGATATATATATATATATATATATATATATATATATATATATATATATATATATATATAAAAGATTGTAAAAAGACATCTTGATGATGAAGGCGTTTGCCCATGGCGTTTTCGACGGAAAGAAATGTGTAAAAGGAAAAGTAAGAACTTACCAGCCACAATAAGGGAAACAAATGTTAATTGAGAACTGGTCTCGATGTAGTCTAATTTGTTAGCAAAGATGTACCAGAAAATGGCTGTACCCATACTTCCCAGGTTGATCAGAGCGCCAATCACTTCCAATGAACGGACCGCATCAAACCAACTATCAAGACCTGCAAAAGATTTTATAAATGACGCAAGATATATTTGATGTAGTACAACATCGTAAACTCAACATTACTGTATTTTACAGGCAGACCTGATTACTGTTGACACGTTAATAGAGCATAGCCATTACTGACAAGTTTGATCAATGTTTTTATTTTTCGTGAGAACGACAATGGCTCTTGGGGCCAGCAAGTGACTTGCAAAGCTTATTGTAAATGCGGCAAATTAATCTTTTCTGTACAGGGACTGGCCTGTTTTGTAAACTCTGTTCAGATTACTCGTGCGTTTTCTTGTGACGGGTGAGGCTGAAGCAGTTTCTGCAGGGTTTTAGACGTAGCGGATCATTGCTTTTCACAATTTTTTGTCCTTTGTAGCTCTTAATAAATGTCCTTTTGTTATTTCTTCTAAACCCTGTTCCGCTATTCAAGTTCATTAAGTATGTTATGCGTTGTTTTCCTCTGTCACTCAATCCGTCCTGTGAGTATCAGATTTGCCAAGCCCTCTTTCCTCATTATGTGCCCCATAAATTTCAAATATCTCTTCCTGATGTTAAGTATAAGTTTCCTTTTTGTTTCCATTTTCTCTAAGACTTCGTCGTTGCTCACATTTTCGGTCCATGGTATCCTCAGCATACTTCTGTAGAACCACATTTCTATTGCTTCTAGTCTCTTCTTCATCTTTGAGGAGATTGTCCAGCATTCGCTGCCATATAAAAGGACAGATATCACGTAACTGTTCAGTACTTCTTTTCCTTTAACGAAGTTTTTCTGTCTCTTGATATTCTGCTTAACTTTTGGAATACATCCCAATACGTCTTCGGATGTCAATGTCGCACTCTCCGCCATCTCTTAGAACACTTCCTAGATTGATCGTAATTTGTCATGGCTCTACTAATAGGAGTCTTTTTGTGACTAACAAAGCCTGCATTGGAGAAACATACTCTACCACATTCATCTCATGTAAATTGATGAAGTGTTGAGTCAATGATTTCCTCTTTCCGAGTTGCACGCATGATATTTGACCACCTCCACACAACACGCAGGAACACACACGCACACGCACGCACACACAGTTTAAAATCTTTTATATTTATGGAGGGAGAGTGCGTAATATTGTCGGGGATAGAACGTATGTGGATATAAACGGTGTTGATTTCTATATCCACAATATTTCTGTCTCGTCAGCTATTACTGAATACATCCAATACTTTACTAACTTTTTTATGCAGTTTTTTGTGTTTTCGTTCAGAGCAATGAATGTAGAAACGATACATACTTCTTATTATCGGGTCTAGCACTTATAAGGGTAACTATGTCAGGAGAAAAAGCCATGAACAGGCGTCGTATTTGCATTTTTACCAGAGAACTAGC
Source organism: Acanthosepion lycidas (assembly GCA_963932145.1). Lineage (NCBI taxonomy): Eukaryota > Metazoa > Mollusca > Cephalopoda > Sepiida > Sepiidae > Acanthosepion > Acanthosepion lycidas. The sequence continues at coordinate 1,027,209 of OZ010583.1, read as the reverse complement.
AACGGCTACAAAAATAAAAAATCCCCAACCACCAAAAAAAAAAAAAAAAAAAAAAAATTCGAAATAAATAAATAAATGAATAAATAAATAATAAGATTATTGACCTTTAAAATTAGAATAACAATTGAATAAAGTTATCACCTGTAAGAATGCTGAAACAGGAACAAGGAATAAAAAACAAAAATCAGCGGAAAAATGATCACAGACATTTATATGGTAACATAAAGAAGAAAAAAATATCAAGTTTAAAACTTAGAAAAACCGTTTTACTAATGTTCCCATTATATTCATATTGTTATAATATTAGTTTATAAACGCTGTTCGCCTCAAACACCTAAAATTAAACGCCTTACTCTTAGCAAACGTTTTGAATAGCCACATCTCTACTACCTCCTGATGCAAAAATGTTAAAAATACCGGAAAAAGAAGCAAAAATATTAATATATTTTATTTTCAACAGTAAATGTCCCAGCAGAGAGAAAATCGTTGTAATTAAAAAAATTATGACCACACCTCTACTAATGTTATCATTCCACACTTTATTTCTAAAAGAATTAGTCAACGTCAAACAAACTCTTATTAACAACGGATCTCTCAGATCTGTTATGGACAAACAAATAAAAATATACTAAATAAATAATAAATACACTGAATAAAATTAATCAAAATAATAATGCACACAAAATCATAATAAAAGTAATTGTATAATAAACTTATTGTAACCAGATGCAATTTATTTATAATCAAGTTGGGACAGATCTAAAAAATATAATTTATAGGAACATAGCCTCTGTTGACTAAAAAGTCACCAATTATCAGTTATTAATTATCAATTATCAAAAATTACAATCATCGATTTTCATCGTCACTAATATAACCAATCCTAAAATAAAAAAAAAAAAATATATACAAAAACAACGTAAAATACGGATTCTGATGTCGAACAGGACATTGCAACTCCAAACAAAATTTCATACCCGACCACAACAATTTCACATAGATTAACTTACCATCAAAGTGAAATAGGATCACATCTTAACAAACATACTTTTCCTATCAATAAAATTCAACTTTCGTACTCACTTTTGGGTTTAAATTTGTGATTTGCAAATTTGTCGCCGACATCCAAATAGCCTTCTTCCCCTGAAATCTGAAAATGGAGAAAAAATCGAAAAGTGAAACACAAATACAACATATAATTATATGTCTTTAAAATTAAAATGTTCGCTCTGAGGCGTGATCAAATCTCAATGTGCATGCTTTACCTCTCGACTGTGCAGAGAACAGACTGAAACTTTCATATTGAGTTCGGAAGAAAGAGTTTCATTATTTCGTCGCCACAATTTTAATTTGTTGATTTAAAAATATTTTCAACTCTTGAGAATTGACAAAATTAAAAAAAAAGATTTGTTTTAATCTGGTGAGATACTCGTCTCACTTTATAACTGAAAAATCACTTTTTGTTACTGTCTAATGATTTTCCAGACTGCACTTGATCATTGCACTATAAGGGAAAAATCAAAACATTTTTTATTGGCTGTTGAGATAGCATCGTCATTTTAGTGGTAGTTTATGTTAAAAATAAAGATACAAGACTAAATAGATGAAAAACTAGAAAGATATATTTCAAATTGCAAGCACAGTAAATTTGAATAAGAAATGGCGTGATGGAAGAGAATCTATAATTTTCACTTTATGTCTCAACCGTTCATATCATTTCTACTCTTGCTTTTGAGAAAGGCATGAAACAAACGGTTCCTTGACACAATACCTCGCAATTTCCCTTGCGTATGAGTCCATTCCAGGATAAATGGAAAAGGCTATTGAGAGTATTTTTAAACAAAAACCTCTCACTAAAAATGTTCAAAAACAAATACAAGTAATATAAAAATTCTTGAATAAATAATAATAATAATAATGATAATAATAATAATAATTAAGTTGCAATTTTCCAACATTTAAAAGATGATTTAAAGCATGTGAATTTCAAAAAAATATTTTTATTGCATATTGCTATTTGTAAATAAACTGGTAATCCTGTTATTCTACTTTATACATGCACACACACACACACGCGCGCGCACACACACACACACACACATATATATATATATATATATATATATATATATATATATAGAGAGAGAGAGAGAGAGTAGGAGATACGGAGAGAGAGATATTGAAAGCGATAGAGAGGGAAATCACCTTCACAAAAATTACCACGGTAGTTCAGATTTGTCCTATGATATCTGTCTATATTTCTGAGATGAGGTATGAGATGTACATTATTTACATTATTCGGACTATACTATTATAATACCCAGAAATTCATACACAGATGTCCTCAAAGGCACAGTGGATAAAAGCGTTAGTTAGATCCAGTAACAGGACCCAAAGAGTGTGAGTTCAATACCCGGTTATGGCAGTGGAGAACTTTCAGAGTGAAATTAACAGGAGATAACTGATAATTGACATAAACATGGCACGTGGAACTAGAACAGTCTACCCCAGTGAGCGAAATAAAGGGTTCAGTTCGACATTCGGCCGAAATGTAATAAATATGGCGACAAAGATGATGACAATAGTCCGAATAATGTAAATATTGTCCTATGATGTTTATGTAATTAGAAGCATTGATCGTAACCTAATTGTGCAGAACCATATCGAGAATGTGAAGCGTTGTAAGGTATTAAAAATGTCCTCAACTAAAAATCTAGTAGTCAAGCGACACAAACAAATTTATTATCAATGTAAATAACATTTAAATAAATAATTTTATTTATATTTTCATAACACTCACGATAGCTGTATTTTTTATGCTAGTAAATGTCTCCAATATTAAAAAATTAATTTATCTGAATGATAAAAGGAAACTGAGCTGCAAACGAACAAAATCATGTTCAAGTTGAGAGGTTTGTCTATGTAGGTCAGAGGCAAATCAACTCATGTTGAGTTGGTGGATAAGAGTTTTCTCAACGCTCGAATGATTTTATTTAAAGCAGGCACATAAATGGCAGAGAAATAAGTGATTGGACATTGACGGATAGTAGTGGAACTATTAGGTTGGTGCAAAAATAATATCGTTTTCTCACATAGTAACATATGTGAGAAAACGACATTATTTTTGCACCAACCTAATAGTAACGCTACCCGGAAAAGGCATGTACTTTGAAAGTGAATAGCGTTGGGAAAGATACCTGATTGTCGGCTGGTGGTATAATCGAGAACACTCAATTTTCTATTTACAGAGAAAGGGTTCAACGTTAGATTTGCAACTAGATTGCGCTCAAAATTCTAAATATTTTTATCGAAGCAGTCCTGCGCTACGACGCATAAAGTACAAAAACATTGACAAATATGCAAGAGAAAAACACCCAGAAACAATAAAATTATTCATTTTTTCTTGTTGACGAGCATTTTTGTAATCTTCGTGAAATAAAGTATAAATTTAAATAAATGTCAATATTTTTAAGTTTGTTTCTTACTTGTACATATAGTACACCAAACAATAAAATGAGATTCTCCTACAAATTTTTGAAATAACAGTTTTTCACGAGGAATGATAATTTGTAGTTTATTTTCTTTCAGGTTTTGTCTTCTTAGATGAGTACTGTAAAACTGACAATAAAAGTCGGAAAGAAGAAAACAAAAACTTTTTATACAATATTTAATCAAATTTCATATAATCATTAAAGAATGTTTTGCCAGAAAATATAAACAAAGAAAACTAACGATCCAATATCCAAGAATCGTAAACTTTAAGAAACTTTTTAGTCCGACACGAGGCCAGTTTTGACCGTAATTAAAAGAATGAAAAGAAATTTGGATATTTTTCTGGAAATTTGCCTAAAAATTTAAATTCAATGAATTTGTTAATTGGTTATAAACATTAAAATACAGAAAAAAATTGCATTGAGTGAATTTTGCTGTTTTTGGGGTTCACGAAATTTCCTTTTCTCTTTTTCTAGAAGCAGTCATCTGAGACAAACCTTTTCGCTATTTACATCAGCATTTTGGATTATCGATAGACGTCTACAGATTTCTCGTTCTATAGCTTTAGCTTAGAATTCATCAAACTTTAAGCATAAACAAATCAATATTTCTGCAAACGACGTACAGAATCGTGAAGATTGATTCATTTATTTTTGTCGTTTATTTCTCAATCTTGAAAATATTCAGATTTCCGATCAACTTTCGGGAACAAATGCCAGTACTTGTCGGTTCTGATTTGCTAGATAAATTTAACTTCTGAAAAAAAGTTTTGTTTTAAACTACAATATCAAATATTACCTCCGATCACGTGTTTTTTTTTTGTTCTCAAAAGTTACTGATGAACGATCGGAAATCTGTAAGTTTTAAAAGAGTAAAAAAAAAAAAAAAAAAAATATGGAGAATAATTAACGGGCAAAAATAAATGTTAGCAGCGGGAATTCTTGCATCTAAAAGAAGACTTTATTCAGTGTTATTTAAATAAATACTCTATTCAGTGCTAGTTATTTGATGTTTTCAGGAACTTTCTACTTGTTTTACTAAATGTCCATCCCATTAATAGTAAAGAAGAGATTAAAAACAAAGTAAAAATCGATTCTCAACATTTTATTCAAAATTATATTCCAATTATATCTGATGTTTGCAAACACAGTCTATTTATAAGTAGCAACACATGAAAATAAGTGCGGGCGTTTCTCATCCAGAAATATGACGCATTTTAATAAAAAAACGAAATATATATTTTTGTACAATTAACGATGTCAAATAGTTAATAAATATTACAATAAATAATACACATAATTTATTGTTCTGCGACTTGAATGATGTCAACACAAACAATGACGAAAAATCTCATTCAATATATGTGAATCGTTTGATATTTAAGCAATTACGTAAAAAGATTTGAGAAATCTTATTTCATCAAAGTGAACTCCGCCCTAGAATTGAAGTCACCGATCAAGAATAGTCAGATGATAAATTTAAGCCGAGACATTGTGTTTATTTTTGTCGACAATCAGAAAAAAAAATCATGAAAAACGACTGCTGTCTATGTGGATTTCTGATGAGTGGATAAATCAGTGTCGACCGGATTAAAATCTCCCATAAAATCAAATTTCGATAAATGAACAAATTTAACGAAAAGAATTCCCACGGTTATGGCTGAAACAAACATAGACAACAAGACTGAATTTTATTAAGAAGGCTGCCAAGTAAAAAAGTACCACAATTGATGTCAATAATTTAATGTTTATTATTTTGTCATATTAATAGTTACATTTTGAGTTTTTTTTTTTTTTTTTTTTTAGATAAAATGAAGTTATTTTTATAGTAACTTTTTTATGCAGTGATTTTTATAGTAACTTTTATGCAGTAATTTATTTTAAAAAAATGAAAACAATTTTTTAGGACAGTGATATTAAAAACTGATCTAAATTCATTAAGTGATTGATTTTATTTAATTATAAATTTTAGTTTGTTTATAGAAAATATTTGGATTGCTCTAAATATGTCCCGAACACCAGAAAAATGACCAAAATGAGGCTGATTTTCCATAAAAGTTGAAATGATTTATTTTAGGTCATTGGACGATTTTAGTGACTTATTAAACAATTCGAATATTAAGAAAAAATAGTTTTATTTTTGTTGGTTTCATTTTGAATATATTGATAGTGATTAAAAGAAGTTTTACACAAAATTTGTTCCGTTTTTTTACTTTTTAGGTGTAAAAGTTCGTTCTGAAAAAAATATCGAGGCTGTTTCATGGAGCAATACAATGAAAAGATTTGATTGTTAAAAATTATTATTTGAACTAAACTAAAAAGTAAACGCTATTATTCTGATCCCTGTTATGGGAAATCTATCATCATCATCATCATCATTATTATTATTTCCTATAACAGCTTTGCATCCAATTGTCTCCGATAGTTCATGATAGTAATAATAAGTTACAGCCAGTGTTATTAAAACGTTCAGGTAATATTATTATTGTTCTTTTTTTATTAGTCGTTGTAGTAGTATTGGTATCGAAAACAGATTTCATTTAATTTCGAAGTGAAAACTACAGAATAGAAACAACCGAGAGAGAGAGAGAGAGAGAGAGAGAGAGAGAGAGAGAGAGAGAGAGAGAGAGAGAGAGAGAGAGAGAGAGAGAGAGAGAGAAAACAACATTGAAATAATCATGACTAATATTCAGAACGACTTGTTGAAAAGGATAAAAAAATAAGAGTTTAATAAAGTTTAAATGACGTAGTTATGAAAATACAGACCTTATATTTTAATATCTGGTTCTGCCTCTCCCATAGACCACGAAGACTGTAGAAAGTAATATTTTTTCCCCCAACAACTTCTTTGACAGACGGTTCGTAGATCCAATATTTAAGCACAAGCCCTATAAGTTGCAGGATTAGAGCAATGCTACAGCATATTATGACACACAAAATGATGCCCTTTAACTTCATCATACTCTTTCGTATGTTCGGTCTGTTCGATAAACTGGTGTCTCCTCTTCAATAACTACTAAATGGAATGTCAATGTATTCGTGCGTCTTTATAAACGATTCACACCCTTGCACACAAATAAAAAAGGAAGTCTACCACTCCTTCTCCTACGGATTTTCTCTACACCTGAAGGAACGCTATCAGCACGCAACAGGTAGTAGAAAAACAATTAATACGTTAATATTTTAGTCAAAAAATAGTATGTCGCTGTAAAACTGTTATTTTTGTTTAAGTTTGTAAATAAATCTTCATTTGTTTAATCTCGCTGTTGCTGTACATTCCTTGATGATATAATTCTTTTCATTCATTCACTGCATCAAGAGATATTTAGAAATGTCGGACATTTATTAATCAATTTATTAAAGAGTGGTTAGGCTGAGAATGTCGGGTGTCTTACTTCACCTCATTTTGTAAATAAAGTCTCAAGTTATATTTCATAGCATTTCCCTATAATAAATGATAAAAAAGAAAAAAACATGTGAATAAGTAATCAATATTCTATGAAAAAGTAGGAAATATAATTAATAATTAGGTTATCGATCAGATTTATTTATTATCGATCATGTAATCAGTTATGTTTTTTGTAGTGACTTTATTGATTATGATTGGTGATTTTCTGACGTACAAGGCACTCAATGTTAAATTTATTTTACAAGAAAATTCGAATATAAGATGCGTTTAACAATATGGAAATATTTATTCAATCAATTATTCGAATTATTATCATCTTTGTTGCTTTTATGAAAATATTTCGTCTTATGTTTTCATAATGATAAATTAATTGAATTTTTCTTTTTGAAAACTAAAGTTTTATGACAAAATCAACAAAGGTAAAGATACTAATCTGAATAAATAAAGGAACAATAACGGCATTTGTAACAGCGAGGAAGGCCAAAACATAGTGATAAAAACAACAAAGATGAAGATCTCATTTCAAATAAGAATAGAAACGATGACAATAACTTATTTGAGAATTTCAGATAAAAAAATTAACTCTGAACTCAAAACCCATATGTAGCCCTGGTAAAGTACATACTCTATGCAGCGAATAAAAGAATCGAGGCCATCACAATGAGTCGACGATACTCCGACTGCAGTCAACCTCTTTTTTTCTTTCAGATTATATCAGGATCGTTTTATCAAACTTTGAACAGTTGATATAATGACAAACTGAAATCGACTAGTTTAAGTGATTATTAAATTGAGCAATGTTGTATTTGTGAGAATGAGAAATCAAATCCGAAGTGATGATAAGAAAAAGGCCGTGTGTGTGTGCGTGGGGGTGGGGTGTTGGCAACGTTCTTCTTTCGGCAACAGGTAATATACTCTATTCAAGGGAAATATATTTTTTAGCTATTCTGAATTTGTATCAGTTGACATTAACAAATATTCCTTTAAGATATAAGTATTAAAATACGAAAAAATCCTATTCCATGCAGCAATGCTTTGATTGCAATTAGCGCTTATATTTAAATTAATATCATTGAATATGCAGATTTTAAAATATTTCTATGCACAGTTTGCTGCAGTTGGTGGCATATAAGAATCCATCTAAGTTATTTTTATATTACAGTATTATGGAATTAAGTTTCGTACAATTATTCGTAGTGCACGGTGTTAGGTGAAGATTAGCTTTTTACCAGATACCTCAACTTTGCATATAAAACCCGAGAGATATTTGAAACTATTTGGGTCGGTGCGGAGCGGGGTAAACGGGAACTATATGGTAATTTGTGTACCTTAGTGACAAGAAGATTCAGATTTTCAAAAGCGCAGAGACGAAAGAAATAATCCTTTTCGAATAAATTTAAAAATCTACCAAGCATGTTGAAATGAGCTTTCTGTGGGGTAAACAAATTTAGAATAGCCGGATAGGTCTTAACTAACTAATGAATGACTGTCAGAAAACGCAGTAGTTCGTTGCCAAAATGCCATTTATTTCTTGGTCTTTAGCGTTTATGTGCATAAAAAAGAAATCTCTCATTTTGAAAAAAGACGCTAAAATTAGCTGAAGTTGTTTCCAGACGAAAACTTTATTATGGCGAATTGTTTTCCTTATATTCTAGCTTGTTATCACAATATTTTTGGTCGATACATTTTACGCTTGTGAAATCTTTATAAGAAATCACTTCCAACGAAACTCAAACTCATACAATCGACCTGATGAGTTTGCTTTACATGAATAATGCCATCATCATTTTGGTGCATCTTTCTGTAGTCATTTTATACCCATTACTTCCAAATATTCTACGCCATTTTATTTGCTTACTGTATAGTACTACAACTATTATGACGAAAAAAAAAATCCAATGAAGTTTGTAGAAATTAGAAACTAGTCCCTACAATTTGAACTCGATTCGACGAGAAGCTTTTTCTAACTGTTAATGCAAGCAAAGTTTATTATCTTTCAAACATTCTTCTGGGAGATTTTATTTTTTTCTGACTCAAAACGTTGGATAGTCACAAACAAGGAGTGGTATTTCTTATTCACATAAAAGGCATTTGTGTGTAAACTGTTACAAGTTTATCCAGTTGAATAGGTCAATCGTTCACCTTATATGAATTTCTGTTTTTTTTCATGACATTGTTTACCAGTAATCGCTTTACAACTTTATAAAGATAAATGTTGACAATCACTCAAATAGGCATTTGAATTCTCCTTTACAGGACAAAAAACAAACAAATTTTTAAGTTCTCGCATGAAACGGTTACATTCTTTTACAATAACAATAATAAAAATATTGACAAGTTTCTGGAATATTTAAAGTTCTATTTAAATTTGTTGGCCAAAGAACGCCGTGGAGGATTTTGATGCAAGTTGTTCAAATATCCTTTTTCATCTCGAATTTTTTCGGTTAATGGTTAAAGAATGAATCGAAGAAGAACTTTGTTATAAAAAATAAACGAAGGAAAGGAAATGAAGTCCTACTTTCTGTAAACTTACATTAGTCGGGTAGAAAACAATAGACACTTTTAGTTCATTTTGAATACAGTTTATCTTGATATCAAGAAAAGATAATTAATTAGTTTGATTTTGTAAATTCGATTGCATATTCCATGTTTAATTTATTTACAAGATCAAGTAAAATGTGTTGCAAATGTGTTGCAAATGTGTTGCAAAGATATATTAATAAAGTATCGGAAATATATTGTTTAAGTAAAATATTTTGAAATTAAAAGAAAACAACAAAACACCACGAAAAAGTAGATTTTATCAATAATCCGAATTGTTACTTATAAAAATCATTGTTAAAAGTAAAATAACATTGGTTTATGATGAGCCGGCAAACTTTTATAGTTATATTTATAGTTTTATCTATTGGTAGGGAGAGATTAGTTTTTGATTGTACTAGATCAGGTGTGTTCAATATGTTAAACATATTTTTTTGGAGGGCCACTTTCAAAACTTTAAGTCATAAAAAGGGCCGGTCATCTCAAAAAATTTGACATTTTTCGACAGAACATATATTTTTAACGTACAAAGAATGATTGTAACAACTTTTGTAGATGCATTTTCACATTTTTATTAAATAAATAAGCATGAGAATACTAGATATATTTTGTGTGTGCACAAGCTTTCAATGTCAGCTTTTACAGATGTGGTGGCAACATGTAGCTGACTCACTAAATTATCATCAGTAAGTTGACTTTGGCATTTGGCTTTTGTAAGCTTCATACTTGAAAAAAAAATGATCACAGCAGTATGTGCTTCCAACAAGAAAGATCATTTTAATGGCATGTTGTGTCAAATCTGTATATTTTCCACCTACATACTTTGTATAAAATGTCACCAAATCCTTCTTACAGTATCTGACTGCAAATAAATAAGCTCCATTTGATAGCAGTCATCTCTGTCTTCAGCTGCCGTTTCAAATGGCTGGGAAGTTTTAGTTCCTTTTCATATTTTCTGAAATCCCCAAACCTGTTGGTGAACTCCTCTCTCAGTTTTTGAATACTTGCAGAATATTTTTTACAAGTGAGGTCCGGGATCACAGCTTCTCTTGTTTTCACAAATGGACACATTCAATTGTAATTAAAAAAAGAGCCAATTTCTTTTCAAATGAACAAAGATGTTCAAATAACTTGTTCAGCAACTGACTTTTATCCTGTAGCTTTACATCTAAATCGGATATGTGTTGTAAAATATCAACAAGAAAGCAAAATCATTCAACCAATTGTCATCTTTGAAATAGGCAACATCCTGTTGTTTGCGTTCCATGAACATTTTTATCTCATCTCGAAGATTCCAGAATCTCTTCAAGAGTGGCAGCCAACGCACTGCAGAGAAATACGCAACATCAGGACAATCAGGCCTCAATTTCCTCTAAGAAAGCTTCAAACTGGCGATGATTCAATCTCCGTTGAACGAATATAATTCACACTTTCGACTACATTTTTCATAACTTCAGCAAAACCCAATACTTTTTCGCACAAATTTTCCTGATGGATAATGCAGGGATTCATCCCTTGTAAGTTCATATAATCTTGAAGAATTCAACTGGATCGTCTCCATCAACCTAATCACCTCATCATTAATATTTTGTGCAGTAGTTGTTGAAGCTATACTTGCCATATTCAGAAATTCTTCAACGATTTCAGAGTTGTCCATCACACTTCTAATAAACCCAACCAATTGAGCTGTGTCATTCACATCAGTACTCTTGTCCAATGCTAAACTGAATATTGCACACCTACTTATCCTGTTTTTTAACTTTTATTCAATATTGTCTGATCGGTAATCCTACGAAGCCAGAGTAAAGCAAGAGAGGCTGGTTTGCTGTACTAAATGCGTCTTTTTGAGACATGCATAATCCATGAATATTTCTATGCAATTTTTAACTATTCGCCATCACTGAAAGTTTATCATTTTTCAGCAATCAATTCACATACTTTGAAACTCAAATTTGTCACGACTTTCGAGTCTCTCTTATGAGTGAATACACCTTGTTGCTTTTTAATAGATTTTTTTCCATCAGTTCAATTTTGTCAATTCGTGATTTGCAAACGATTGTATCGTATTGTGCAGAACATCTCATCGCATAGCGAATTTCTAATGAAGGCGTATGATTAGTCAAACTTGAATTGGAATGAAACAGTGTTAAAACGTTACTATCATTTCAAATTCCACATGTAACTACTAACCGCATGATTGTACAATTCACTAATGAACTAAAGGAAACTACTAACCTATAGCATCAAAGCGAAAAGTAGGCGCGACAGCAGACAACCCCGACGAACCGACCGTGACAGTGCAAAAGAGCTTGACCACTCTTCGTTCACCTGTACTAAGGCAATGGGGGAGCGATGTACCAGGTTTATCCACATGTAGAAATAGGGTTTGAATCCAGCGGCCTGCAGAACAACCGCCTTGTACTGATGGTCGACCCTGTTGAACGCCTTGTTGACTAATCCAAATTGATCAGTGCGGCTTCATCGTTGTCTTCTGCGCAGTCTATGATCGTGCGGATTAGATGCAGGTTGCTCAGAATTGTCCGGGCCTTCACAGCACAAGTCTGCTCCGGCTCCAATAGGATCTCGGCAATGATTGCAAGCTCCGTCAGAATCTTGACCAAAATATTTAACTATGTGTTTAGTAGAGTTATGGGCCTGTAGTCATATAAAAATCCCGCCCACCATGTTTGTCCTTTTTCAGCAGCGTGATCACACTCCTGGAGATCCAATCTGGAACGGTCTCTGCCGGAACCAGTTGTTGAAAACCACAGTCAAGATCGGAACAAACACGTGCGACAAATACAAAATAAACTTCGTATGGTACACCATCAAGTCCAGGAGACTTTGTGACCACACACTCGCAACCAGCCGCTTTAGTCGACGAAAGTCGACAAAATAGCTGCGAAACTTTTTGTTAGAGAGACCAGGATCCTTGATAAAACGGTTCTGGAAATGCTGTCGTAACCACTCGCACATATCGTTGGTCGATCGCAGGCTGTGTCGATCCGTCGTGTCAACCTACTGAATATATCGATCGGAACCTCGAGATATTTCCTCATTCAGCAATTCTGCACTCATATTCACGGTTCCGTTAGACATCTTGTTTAACCCATGTTTTACTACCTGACTCCGGTAGCGTTCACTAGCAGATCGCTCTAGGGCCTGTTTAGCTAAGCCTATCTCTAGATCTCTCACGGTCCCCGACCCGGCCCAGACTATCTTTAAGTGTCTTCACCTTCTTAGCCTTATCTAAGACGAGTCGTTGGCTAAATTCGGTGTTGAAAGACCTAATCCTAACCTTATGGTTCTCCCACCACTTTTTCCCAATAAAGGCTCCTACTAACTACCGTTGCACTAATCTAGTCAGATGTAGCTGGAAGTCCTCCCTGTACAGTCGGGCCTCGTTGAAATTCCAGTGTCCAGCCAATCTAGGCCTAAAGCCTAACACCATACCGGCACAAACAAGCTTGTGGTTTGAATAGCCTAACCAGTGGAACGTTGGACAATCTAGTAGATCTAGATCGATCCTTTTCACTAACATTCTATCCAAGTAGCGGACCACCCGCGTAGACGGCGACTTAAGAGCCCTCGTCTACACCGCCTGCTCAGGATGATCGACTCGGTATCTATCGACGAGACCAAACTCATCGATCAGATCAACCAGTTGTGATGCTAGGTTCTTACCGGGGCACGACATTGACAAGTGTCCTGTGGTGCCACAGGACTACCAATGCGGCCAGCGGCCTTAGGCGATGATAAAAATTGTCCGGTCGCATCAAGTTAATGTGTCGGTGGAGTCCCAAAAGTTCTTGCGGATCATTGTCACTTGGAGGACAAAATTCCCGGCAAATGCCCGCTTTGCTCGTAACAGACAAGACATGCCCACTTTGTCCATACTTTGCGTAAATAGCCGCAGCTGATCCTCTGTATGACCACTCCATGTAAAGTCATCCTCATCTTGCGGGTGCCCATGTATTCAGTCTGCCAGACAGCTGCTTGGTTTTTTCCTCAGTCGTCAGTAGGATGTCCCATATGGCGTTCGATCTTTTTGCCAAAATCTTTGGTCCAATCTGGAGGCTTTTCAGCGCATCCATAGTTTTCCCGCTGACACCAATGAATTTACGGGTTTTTACGCACGTTATCAGCAAAGAGATGGTCCTTGTCATTACCGTATCCAACGCTTTGGGAATGGCGAGGAACTCATTTCCGATTGTATATTGGCGGTAGATTTCCTCCAAAGCTGCACATTCGCGTCCCCTTTTCTGGGGCCTATTGGAGGCCTAGGCTGAAGGCGATGTAGTTGGTGGGCGACACCGCCATAGTAGTCGGCCATCCTACATCAGGCACAATAAGCAACAAAAAGTTCAACAGGGTAAAGAACAAAATGTGATAATATAGATAAGCAGTTAACACACGCAAAACAAGAGGGACTTAGTTTTTTTTTTCAAAGCAAAAAAACACAGGATATTGTATAGTAATTATCCCGAAGAGTATAAATGCACAGATTACATTCTTAAGAATTTTATTTAAACTATTCGTAGGCCTCAACAAATAGAGCAGCTTTTATCATTTTTAGTGCTGTGAGTAATTTGGGGCACTAGTCGCTCTTTCTTGGGGAATCACAATAGAAAAATATTCCCTGGTAGTGAACAGAATTGAAGTACAAAAACAAAATACAGCCCAGTTGGATATTCGAGAAAACACACATTTGAAAAATTCAATCTCTGAAAAATTAAAGACTTCAAAATCTTCTCAAGGAAAGTCCACCAATTTTTCATTTGAATAACAAAATATCCTCATATTTATATCATTGAGCTGAAACTTTTGCCTGAAAATGTTTTTTTCACTTTTGTCATGTTTCTAGTTTAATACATTTTATATTGATTAATTTTATTTCCGTTTAACTAAAATTTCTGATTAATCTTTTACTATCGCAATCAATTAGATTTTGATAAAAGAGTGATTCATTTTGAAAGATTTTCTTTCTTATATCCTAAGCGATCATTTAAAAATGCACAGCAAGCAGCGTAAGGAACACTATCCATTTCCAACACCTTCACGAGAGCAATCCACATCCCATTCACATACGATATTCAATACCAAGGAACAACAGCGAAACACGTATGACGTCAACCCAGCTGCTTAAGAAATGTTTATGTCATCAAAATAGTTGCTAAAATTTCGTTAAAACATTTTTAAACATTTAAAAGAATAAATCTCGATAATGCTTCAATCTGAAAGAAGGTTCTAGTGTAAAATGAGTTGTGTGTGATGAGAGAAGAAAAAGGCAACGATTTCGCGCCATTTGTCTCGTGAGATTATGAACTATAAAACCTCGTAATAAATTGTTTAACAGGTAGAATACCTTGAAGTGTAATACCAATTGTCATTGTCGAAATCTGATAAGAGTCGTCGTTGTCATGGTTGCGAATAAGGCTATTGTTGTCATTGTAGTTTTGATAAAAATGTCTTCATATATTTCATAGAGAAAAAAATCAATATTAAGAGAATAAAATTTAATAGAAATAAAAACTTAATTTCTGAAATAGATAATCTAAAACAGCCAAGCAAAAAGCATAAAAAGAAATAAACCTTTCTTTGTAACCCGATAATTTTATTTTGATTTGGTTAGATTTTTGGTTGAACATAATTAATTTGGTAATAAAAATGGACTCGATATAACACCGCTAATATTTGAAATCGAAAAGATCGTGTTCATTATGTCTGAGATGGCAAATACTGTAATCTTTTCTCTGGTACAGTGGCAAGATTATACCATGAATATGTGAATTCCGGATAGATATTAGCAGAGAGAGAGAGAGAGAGAGAGAGAGAGAGAGAGAGATTATACCATGAATATGTGAATTCCGGATAGATATTAGCAGAGATAGAGAGAGAGAGAAAGAGAGAAAGAGAGAGAGAGAGATTATACCATGAATATGTGAATTCCGGATAGATATTAGCAGAGAGAGAGAGAGAGAGAGAGAGAGAGAGAGAGAGAGATTATACCATGAATATGTGAATTCCGGATAGATATTAGCAGAGAGAGAGAGAAAGAGAGAGAGAGAGATTATACCATGAATATGTGAATTCCGGATAGATATTAGCAGAGAGAGAGAGAGAGAGAGAGAGAGAGAGAGAGAGAGAGTAGCGCTGGTACCTCTCAACCCATCAGTCAACACAGTGTACATTGAATTTCAGTGGATTTTGCAGTCATCGACCAGTAGGGGGTACCACAAAATCAGTTATCGTGCCTCACTTCGGACAGAGAACATTATTATTGGACTGCGGAAGGCTGGCACCATACTGCCCTCTTAGATGAGATATTACCATCTCTTACACAGATGGTATATTTCTGTGTGGAAGAGAGTGCATAAGGCTATGGATTCGGAATATGAGCGAGGTGTTGTGTAAGGTGTTGGTGAATATGTACTGGTATGTAATCTATTGTGTTAGAGTTCTCAAGAAACGCTTGTGAAAATCAAATCTACCTTGACAGGTGTAATATACATTTACTCCCCATGTTACTCGGTTGTGATGGTCTGTTCCAGTAAGATGACACATCCTGCCACCTTTTTATGCAGTGTTGTGTAACCGCCGTTATCCAGGCAAAAGGAGAAGCTACACATTATTAGGTAACTGTCTCTAATTTGTTTGCGATTCAGCTGAGTTAAAAGCATTTTGTTTGTGCATTCATCTATTCAAAACAATAAACGTCAGTTTTTCTGTGATAAATTTAGCAGACACGTTTATCTTGAACACGGCGGCATTTATAAAACGCATCGAAATAGAAATGTCTCCTTGATAACCCCCCCTATAAAACTTTAAAAATATAGCTATTCATTATTAACCCATAAGGCTGAAGCAAGCGAAACATGACCTGCCTCGTAATTCCAGTGAAACAAACAAGGTTTATGTCTACCTTTATGGGAATGAGACGATTCAAAATGGCACACGTTAACCGATGAAATGGTTTATAGACTATTACAGCTGCAATTGACATATTTTGGCGATAGAAAAATAAATTTATTTAATGTAGGCTCCAATTATTTATTCATTGTGTACATCAACTAAAATGTTAATCCTGAGATGAATCAGTTTGCATTACTTCGGTTTTATTTTAAGTCAATTTACATTCATATAATATTAACGAATCAAATTATTTAATACAAAATAATCAAATAATTCGATTCGCTAATATTATATTAATGTAAATTGCCTTAAAAGTATTTTGACTTTAGCGGTTAAATTCTCTATAAGACTGTCGTATCTAATACCAATACAAATAAATCACAAACTTAAATGTAATAAATCACTTATCATTAATTAGAATAATTGTTAATCGTTTTCGTATTTAACTGAAAGTATAATAATTTTGGCACGGGGTTCTCTTGTAATGACAAATCTTCTTTATTAGAAAGGCAACATATTTGCCCATTCGTGAATCAGCAAACGAGGAAATCAATTTTGATACTTTTTGTTCAGTCAATTTTATTCTAAGAACTTTAATTGAAATCTCATCAATTTAAAAAAAATGCAAAAATGAACATTTGTTAAATTTAATCAAAATTGCATCTGTCGTTTTAAAGTTTAATCTTGGGCAGAATACACACACATATGCGCGTACTCTCTCTCTCTCGCGCGCGCATGCACGCACACACACATATATAAATGGACACTGTGGTCAACACAATGTGGCAACAGTCTGTTTCATGCTTCACTGCAATCTTCACGCCATATGTGTTGTGTTTAGGTTCGACTATTTATATATGCTGGTCAGTGGTGCATTATGAGTAGTAAGGTTTATTGTATTATCTTGACGGCTATTGTGTAGGCGGTAATGGTTATGTTCCAAGTCTATTGACTAGAAATAATTGCCGATCCGCATGTGGTTATTTGTTAACTTCATACACATCATTTATTATTTAATAATTTTTGTTGATTATCTTTATTATTTATAGTTGTGTTTTTGTTTGCATTTGTAGTTTGTTAATTTTTTTTATTATTCACTAGATTTGTCTATTTATTTATTTAGAACTTTTACTTATTATTTATACAACGCGGATAATGTAAGGAAGTTTAGAGAAAGCCAATACTTTAAATTAAACAAATAAGATAACCAACCCTCGAGAAAAAATAAATAAAATAAACCAAAAATATAAATGAATAAATAGAAAATCAAGTAAATAATCAAAAAACTACTACGAATGCACACATAAACACAAATAAGTGTAATAATAATAATAATAATGAACGACAAATAATTAATAAGCATTACAATATAATACAATATACCTTACTGCACATAAAGCACCATTGACCAGCATATATAAATAGTTGAGCCACAACGCAACACACATGGCCTGAAGATTGAATTCAAGCATGAAACCGATTGTAACCGCTCCATAGTTTACCTTTACTTACATTTTGAGTAGACACCCAGATGTTTTGTGCTTTTTAAAATTTTATTTGTAAATTTCCTTTATTAAGTCTCTCGAATGTCCAGGCCGGTAGAAACAATTCCCACTTAATTTAAAATTTAAAAAAAAAAAATACAAAAATATTCAAATTTAATTTAAAATTAAAAAACGAAAACAACAACAAATAATAAAAAAAAGAAAACAAAAAAAAAACATCGATTCTTCACAAAACATTAACTTACGTCAAGAGATATGTATAAACAAATGAGAAAATAAAAATTCAGCATTAACGAAATTAACTCACTTCAGTTTATTAAGCATTAAATTACTTTGCGTCCTCCATAGTTTACCTTTACTTACAGTTTTAAGAATATTTTAGAGTGTTTTTAAATTTAAAAAATTGAAAAGTTAATGATATTTTTACTTCTGTTTATAAATACACGTTTTTGAATTAAATCCTTACATTTACCGTATAAAGGTCACATGAACACATTGGCTATGAGTTTCCAAGAATGCCCGTCTACTAGAAAAGTTAGCCAATTCCTGTGGCAGACGCCCACACATGGACATTTGTGTTTTTTCAACATTCACAGAGTGAAACGATGGTTTAAGCTGCAGATATGCTGTGCAGACCTTAGTGTCTGACATGACACTAGTTGAAGAAGACATTCAAACTTCACGTTAACTCACAACCATCGACTGCTTCCGACCAGTTGCGTTTCTACCCAATTTCACTTACACTAGAAAGCTTCGATCAACTAGTAGGGTGACGGTTTTCAGGGACTTCACAATTCTGCCGACTGCTGGGATCGTGTCTGTCTCTCTCCACATATATATAATTTAAGTAGGGCACCTCGGCGTGGTGTAATGGTTAGCAAGCTTGTCTCCCTAGATATGTTACGACTGAAAAGTGAGTTCGATACTTACTAGGTGCTCTATACTTTCGGCCTTGTGCCACATCTAAGCTACGCTTAGAAAATAACCATATTTAATTTTGGTTTTATTATCAAAAAAATATTTGTTTAAGATTTATTTTAATTTTTCTTCTATTCGGACCATTTTTTCTGGTTTCCGGTGAAAATTGAAACAATACCTTTTGAGTGCTTTCGGCTTTCATAAACCATTATTAAACAATGTTTCGTGGGTTGATAAAATTTTCTCTATAGGTAAGTATTAATCTTTCTTTGGTAGTTTTCAAGTTCCATGTCTTCTCTTTCTTTTTCCGGCATTGAGTCTTCTCATGTCTGTTCGTGGTATCGTGTCGTTTTTGTGAAATATATTTGCCATGTTTTATGTTGGGTTATGCTTAAGTAGTCATTTTTTATAGTTTATGTGGTATAGCATTTTTGTACAATATTTGCCGGATTTCTTGTATTTTACTTCTGAGTTGTCTAGTGCTATGCAATTTAATTGATTTATTATTAGACACATTGCAATTTAACCAGCGTGATAACGTAGTGATTGTATAACCAATATACGTGTTCTTTAAATTATTATTATTAGAATGAATTATCTAAGTGCGCAAAGGAATTCGTAGACAGCATTTATTTGTTGAAATTTTGTTTTCTTCTGTCATTGATGGCGAGCATTTTGTCGATATATTAGGTTGGTGCAAAAATAATGACGTAATAATGTCGTTTTTTGACGTTAAAAAATACGTCAAAAAACGACATTATTAAGTCATTATTTTTGCACCAACTTAATATAAGACTTCTTGATTTTGTTTTCGTACAGTTTGTGACCATTGTGTACTTGTCTTTTTGTTAATATTGATAATTTAATGATTCTTTTAATACTGACATTATTTGTATTATTGTTATTTTTTATTTGTCTAAGTTTAATTTGTTTATCTATTCAATAGTTAGAAATATTCTTATTAATGTCTGTTTTTATACCTTGTGTTTATTCTAAAATAGTAAAATCGGTGTAGAAGATATTAAATGGACTTTATCAATCTTTGAAAATAACTCAATTCCTAATTTCACATATGAACTCAATTCCTAATTGAGAACAGAATCCCACTTTAGACATACCATTCGATTTTTTTAAAGCGTCGTGTATAAGAAACCACCAACCCATATTCATAACTACTCCACAATAGCAGTGAATTCCAACACAAATACAAAATAGCCATAATAAATAATTAAATGATTAGAGCGTATTTAATATTCTCTACACGCACAATAAAAAATTTAATCGTCAGCGACGTTGATGGCAATTCTGTTCCGTACTATAAAAAGTGTGCTGCTTGTGGATCTCATACCACATATTTTTACCGTAGTCAGATGCTGTCACACATACTGGATACACTGAGACGCTGTTCATCGAAAGAGGCCAGAACATTTGCCAAATAATCTTTCGGTTGCACGATAATTCCACACCACAGGCGGACAACCTAACAAAAGTGTGGCTCTACCATTAATGTGGTTGCGATGTTTTACCGCATCTTCTGCACTGTCATGTCATGACTCCTTTCTATTTGGTTACCTCAGACGACATTTATCTGGAAAGTAGTTCCGCAGAGGTGCATCAGTTGTGATAGAGAGGTGAGATTGGAACCATTCACTTGACACTACATTCATCAAAGAGCGTATTTATGCACTTGTGTACCGATGAAAGAAGTGCATGAACTTCGTTGATGGCAACACATGTACAATATTTTAGTTACTTATAGTAATAAACATGTTTGATAAGTAAATGACTACTTTGCATTCTGAACATCCCTGGGGTTCATACGAGTGTTTTTTTTTTTTTTTCTGTCAGTCATCGTGGTATGCCAGTATAGAAACATTTTATTAAAAAGTAATTCTCTCTCTATACCTCACACTCACTAAAATGTATATATAACAATTCGAACTGATCATTATGTGTATTCATGCTAGATCTAGACAGTGAGAGTGTTTTGTGTATTTATTAGATATAAAACCAGAATGTCGAACGCTGCTTTTCAAGGCAGAGTGTGATGTCAGTGCATCCATTGCAACCCCACCACACGCACGCACTCAAAGTTTGGAAATATGACGTGGAGGGAAATATTGAATTCAAGTGATTATTCACTTCTCAAGAATCACTACTAGATGAAAAACGTAACACAAAGGTTTTCTCTTCCTTTTTTACCGTGGTCCCTCGATCCAGTCGTAGAAATCAGAAGTTCACACAACTCTTTTAGAAAAAATGAGGAGAAGCTATTCCAGGGACCGACCTCCTGCTACCTGACTACAAATATACTTTTATTTATTTATTTTTTGAGGACTAAAGGTTGGGAAACTAGGGTAAGGCAAACCTATTCCTGCTGCCACAAAAGAGACAGTGTACGGGTTTTCAAAATCAGAGGAAACACTGTCTAAAATCAAAGAAATGCTCATGCTGCTACACAGAAGACAATTGATTGAGTAAAGAACAATCTGGTTTATTTATTTTTTCATTGCATCTGAAGAAGTTCACTTTTAAGAATGATTGTTTAAAATGTTTGAATTCAGATTGAAATTATTGGTTTAAACATCGAACAACTTTGTGACTGCAACGAGAGTGAAATGTATGCAGTGTATAAAACATGCTCAAAATATGATGGGAAATGTATTATTTATTTAGATTAAAACTCTTTATGCATTTGCATATTTCTCGGGAGATTGATAGCAACAACACCGATAGAATATTTTGGATTTTAGACATTTAACATCTACTCCGTGGACTATGGGTGGGACTCAGTTTTGAACTCTGTATATTTTTGTTCCTCGCGTCAGTGGTGTAATCAACCAGGAATCAGCGGGTATTTAGTATGTGAGTGGGCAGGCAAGATCAGATTAAAGGGTAGTCTGTATTTGTTAAGCGAATGATTTGGGAGAAAATCCTTCATTGTGTGACCAGCTTCACTGTGAAGTGTAATTATGAATGCGTTTAGTCATGAATTGAGTGAACTTAATATTTTTGAATATCTCGTTTCCGGTAAATTCCACACCCAAAGGGAGAAAATGTCAGAATTGAGAAGGTATAATTCTACCCAGTTTAGTGAACAAAATTAGTATTTGTGGAAAAAAGTACAAGTAACAAGAATAAAATAAAATAAAAATTAGAAGTGCATAGGTATATGGGAACAGTGAAAAGGATATTTGCAAGGCTGATCGTCACAAATTAGGAGTTTAGACTGAATTTTTAGTCGACATCTGCAAGCTTCTGAACGTAATTAGATACATCCATGAAATAAAACAAAACTATAACCCCCAAGAGAAGATGGTGCATCTGAAAACAAATAGCAAAACATTTGTATGAGTCTCTTATTCCTTTGCCCAAATCTAAAATTAGGAAATATATGTGGTTACAGAAGAATTATTTTCTAAATTGAAATTCGGGACGACAAAGAATGCTGATGAAATGTTTTCATCATCAGCTTTTCCTTAAAAATCTTTTCATTGATTATTGATGAGGGAGAGCAATTCGAGAAATGAAACTTAGAATATTGTCTGCATGTCATTTGATTCATCAATAAATGGAATGCGCTTATAATAATATAATACAATTATTAAAAACAGGCGTTGACAGAATTGGAGAAATGCATTTGGACCTAAATCCTGCTGAATTGAATATAGTCAATCTGTAAATGATTACACCCCGCTGCCAATATCATACTGTTGACTTCTACCAAATATCCAACAAGATCTTTGTTAGCGATGCTTTATCCAAAGATGGATTATATCACTCGTTTTCATTTCAACTAATCATTATTGTATTCCATATTGTCTTGCAAAGTCTATGAGAAAATATTTTCTGTTGTTGGTTGAAATAATTTTGTTAAATTATTTGGCGAATATTGTTTTTACAGGAGTAGAAAAATCACTTCTAAGAAACGCAATTTTATTTCTTACGAGAAATAAAATACTTCATAGGGCACATTCATAAAACGCTTAATCAGAGTTTATTACTTTTTTTAAGACGCGATATTGTTTTATTAATCTTTTATTTCTCTTCAGCATTTTCTGAATTTGATCAATATTCTCCTCAGTATGTATTCGTAAATATTGCTATTTTAGAGGGTTCTATGGCAACAATATTGCAAAAAGGTAATTGAATTTAATGTTTTGATATTGTTTCATTTTCTGATGTAAAAAGAATCGAGACTGATAAAATTTTATTGCTTTTATTACGTACGAAATTTTTCTTTTGAAAGCATCGTACTTTTGCTTGCCATTTTGTCTTCCAAGTAGAACAGCAAAGAATCTAAGTCTGTTAATTGCAAGGAAAAATAAAAAGAGGAATATTCTTTCGTTCAAATACGTTTTTGATTAAACATGAGTTCAAATCGTAAATCGAGGATTAGTTTCGGTTATACTAAGTTAGAGGATATAATCTTGAATAATGCTTTTTAGGACAAAACTTGATAAAAAAAAAACAACAACTTACATTTGGGTTTAGGTAAAAAAAAAAGGAAAAAAGTTTCCTCTAAGATCTCCAAATAGAGTACACATTAGATTTTGAGGAGGAACAAGTTGTGTCTATTATCACGACTTCCCGTCCTTCAAAGCAGTTAAACTTTCATTTCATCCATATTCCCATATTTTATATTTTCAGTTCCAGACACGATAGTTTATGAGAATTCGCATGTTACTTTGAGATAAAAACGGTTTGATATAATTTACTCTGTAAGAACGCATATCTGTGACTCCTCTGTGAGATTCTAGCAACAGTCATGTTCAAATTCTTCAAATGAGTAAAAAAGTGTATTTTTTTAAAAAAGATTTCAGTTTATAAAAGTCCAAACACTTAAGAAAACTTTCGTCCAAAACAGAAAAACGAGATTACTTTAAAGATAATTGTAACGCTAACAAGAAAAATGAACTCGCATTTCGGTTCTCTAAATGCGATTCCTTTATGTTCTAACATTTTCGCCCCAGCCCCTCAACCTCCGACGTCTTACTCTCTGAGTTGAGGTGTCTACTCGGTCCTAACCAAACTTAAGGGAGTGGCCGTAGGTCCCCTGAGCATCCGTAGATTATTCGACCGGTCCACTGGTTTAATCCTGCTTCCTACCCACGTTGTGTTTGGTTTAATCCAGAAAGCAGAAGTGATGTCCGTCCATTCACGGTCGACTGAAGGTGTAGACACGGCTGGAGAGTCTGCGCTAAGAAATTCAGAATGCAGCAAAAAAAAAAAAAAATATCTGCAGAAAGCCGGACAAACAACTATTCAATGATTGAATTGTTAATGTCTTTTATATGCAGAAAAGAATAGTATAGAAAAGAAACGGGTTACAGAAAAGGAAAGTAATTAACGTAAAAACGCATACACTGGATGAGATATATATATATATATATATATATATATATATATATATATATATATATATATATAGTTATGATGAACTTGTTGTTAAATCGTCTCAGAACGATATACGACTCTTGCGATGGGGGAATAAGATTTCTGTGCGCGGTTTAAAGTTTATAGTGTCGTTCCTCCTTAGCAGTAGTAACAGTAGTAGTAATATTCGTGGTAGCAGAAGCAGCGGTACTTATATCAACAGTACAAGTTAACGGACGCTTCGTTCCAATCTCTGACGTCACGTTCTCTCCTTCTTGAGTCTCCAACTCGACTCTCCACTGTCTCTAGCCCAACTCTTTCCCAGGCCAATTTTCTTCTGTCTCTCTCTTCCGTCTCTCTCTTTCGTCTGCCTCTTCTTCAGCATAACTATGCGTTTATATAGAAAAATACGGCTGGTTACAACTGAACCTTGGCACTACTACTTCGCACGTGATTATTACGGGGTTTTGGCTGTTTCAACCAAAATCATGTGAATTCTAAAGGTCGTCCTTGCTTACTCAGCTCTATTCCAAGTTTTAATCAATAAAAATTATTTCAACCATTTTCATTGTCTGCTAATGACCTAGTTCCAATGGGTACAGCTCCTGCCCTAGATCAGATTTCCCATCAGTAAACGAAATGCTCTGATCAATTTCGCTAGTCCAAATCTACTCCAATTTCACTAAAAAAAAATTAATAAAAATACGTGTGTTTGTTTCCCAGACTCTCTCTATCACACTGTAATACATTGAAGATAAAACATTGAAAATGTTTGGTGATTTCAAAAACTAAGTAAAACGAAATAAAACGCTTTTCCTTTCTTTGGATATGTTTTTCAAGACATATGCCCTGACGACTGAATTCAAAGCCGTATGTGCATCTGGTGGGGTACATACTTGAATTTGATGTCCTCTCTGTATAGCTTCAGTATAAACTACAGATTGGCTGTGTGGATGTTGAAGAAGCCGAAATGTGCCTGAAGAGAGGGGGATGCTCGGAATCGAGTGACTATGCTGAAGAGTAGAAACCGCACTCTGATCTGTGTAGTGTGCCTTCCTTTAAGTCGAAACAGCTCTGATAATGATGACGATAATGGAAATGATGTCATGACCCATTCAAATTTATTATAATAGAAGAAACATTTTCGACTGAGAATATATCAATCTTGGATTTCCGTTAATGGCACCTTTGAATCAAATTTGGAAACAATATTTTCTTTTTCTTTACACAATTTGGCATCGAGTGATTCCATTCATGTAAATCGGAAATAATATATCAGTCTACAGTCTGATTTTTGGGTTTAGATGACTACAATTCTTGTTCATTTTAAACATCAGTTCTCGAATTGTTACGTGAATAAAACTATTATTTGATTGTCAGGGATTTAAGAATCTTGATTGTCGTTAGAAAAAACAATTTGTCGAAAAATCGAGGAATGCGTGTTCACAAATACTAACAACAATTAAAAAAAAATAGAAATTAATTAAGCATATCTTCGTCTGGCACAAAAACAAAATATTAGAGTGCCTAAAAAATTGCATGTAAAGTATCTCTCATTAATAGGCGCCTTATTGAAATGAAAACTTTGCTTTAAAAAAGGCGAAATTTCAAACTTGGATTTGTGCCAAAATTAAGTAGTTTTATTCCTTCTTATTTCGAGTTTCTTTGAAATAGACAGGCACAGAAATAATGAGAGGAAAGTTTCACCCAGTGTCCTACTTGTTGACTTGGATAGTTCCGTGCCTGATGCAAAGGTTTCTACATGAAGGTCGATGGACTGGGTAGATTTTCTTGTTTTACTTTTAAAAGAAATGTCGACTCGTAATGATAGATTTCTTTGATAACACTGTCAATAGGAGAGTGTATACAAGATTTGTTCAATGAATAAATATAAAAAAAAAATGAGAGAAATTCTATGGTCCCTTAAAGAAGTTTTGACGTCATCAGAAGAAGCTGAGTTTGGAGAACATTTTTGCTTCCTTTTTACATTAGTTGGAATCGGACACCGGAAAAAAGTTCAAGACGTAAATTTGAAGAAAAAAGAAAAATAAATTTATAATTCAAAGGAAGATCGGATATAATACTAGTGGCTTTTTTCCAGATGGATTTATCGATAAGACTCTGAAAGACGTGCAACCGATTTTAAATTTATATAAATTCGATTTTCTTTTTTAAGAAATAGAAAAAATAAAATAGTACAAAAATAAGAAACAAGAAATTAGATTATAAAGCAAAGTAGTAGAAAAATAGGAAGAAGAAAAAACGAAGAAAAATATATGAAGATAAGAATAATGAAGAGAGAGAGAGAGAGAGGGGGAGAGAGAGGGGGGGAGATGTAAATAGTAAAATGTGAATAAAATGTATTGGGAGATAGAAAGATAGAGAGAACTATGTAATAAAGCCAAAATTAAACGACCTATTTTAGATAAGACGAGAGGCAATGAATAATAAAAGCGTTTGTCGACTTGCGCTCGTAATACCAAAGATGAAAAGAAGGCAGACGGCCAACTGATTTCAAATTTTAACGCCGATGCCGTCAATAAATTCATGTAGTCTTCAAAAAATAAACAAAAAATATTAACAAGTGAAAAATTATTTTTTCCAAATTTGTTTTTCTCGACTGTAATACAACTGGGAAAATCGAATAATGACAGTCTACACGGAGATTAGCATTCAGTTTTTTGTTTTTAAAAGATTCAAATACAATTGTCTTTTTGTTTATTTTTTTTCAAAATCTTCCTCGTTGAAGGTTACAAAATAGGCTTCTATGCTTTGAACAAATGCTGTTTCGTTCTTTTATCAAGATAGGCAAACTTTCAACAATTTAAAATAATCTTTGACATTTAAGTTTTGCTTCATGCCACTTTACTCCTGGGAAATGTTTTCGTCTGGCCATTAATTAACCCCTTTCGTAGATTCACAGCTTCATTTGATGATTTCAAGTTGCACGACTCTGAGAAAGTGTCAGTTATTTGGCTGGCTATTTCTATTTCTTCAGATTGAGTTGAGAAGGTCAAAAGTTCAAACCTGGTAGATGATACACCATAAATACATAAATATAAGCGAGGCTAGCAATTTCTTCTGTTGGTTGTTACGTTTTTAAATTTTTAAGAAAAATTGTTTCTAACAATTTAATTATTCTTAAGAAGATAGCAAAGATAAAAGACTTTCTTTTTGTAACAAGATAAAAGACTTTGTATTAAAAAGGACCCTAACATCACACTTCGAGATAAGATATAGACGTCGAATATCTTGTGTTAAGGTCAATCTTCCTTCTAACAGAATTCATTCTATAAAGTCTGGTTCTATTGAGAAAGCATTTTCTTATATCGTTGTAATAATACAAAAGTAAGGTTTCGTTGACTGGATTAAGGAGTTTGCTATGTTGATTAGGAATCAAAGAAGCGAGTTCAATCATGGTTAAGGTTGTTAAAAACTATTTTGTACTAATGCCATTGGAAAACGCACGAATTCATTTTCCCTCTCGCTTTACTCCATTACTCCTGAGTCATTGTTTCATCACTGGTACAAAACAACAGCTAGAGATAAAAAGCAAAAAAGAAAGCATTTAAAAACATTTTTAGAATTATTTTCAACCTTGATATCGGTTTAGAATTTATGAACAGCCTTTTTGTGATTTAAAAGACTCACCAACCTAGAATTCTTCCTCAGTTTTTCGATTTAACATTTGATCTACTATTACTAATATTACTGGTATTTTAGTGTTTTGCTCGTAGGATATCTGTATAGTGAAAATTAACAAATTTATCTCGCAGACTAATAATAATGAGTTTGACCCCATTGAGTAAGCCACTACTGTGGTTTTATTTCAGATGAACAATCTATAGACTAAAATAGAGAAACTGCCTTGCTGAGTGGAATAGTTGTGTATTTCCTAACGCTTGTGAAGAAAAGCTAAGATTTTGTCGCCTCTGCTTTAAAGATTTGCGTCAACTCATATTTCTATCTAGATTTCGATTTTTGTCAGACTCAGCTGATTAAATAAAATGCCATGACATTGAGCAATGGTGGACAAACTGTGTACATAAATAATTACTATTGTAGTGAGTTTGAAATTTACTGGGTGTCCCACATCTGGAACTAAGCTCAGTGAATAACACAAGTTTCTAAGAGAAATTATATTTTGTGAATGAACTGAAAGAAATTTATATCTAATTATCTACAATTAAATATTTTGAGGAAATTCAAC
Source organism: Acanthosepion lycidas (assembly GCA_963932145.1). Lineage (NCBI taxonomy): Eukaryota > Metazoa > Mollusca > Cephalopoda > Sepiida > Sepiidae > Acanthosepion > Acanthosepion lycidas. The sequence continues at coordinate 998,847 of OZ010583.1, read as the reverse complement.
GTTGAGTGTTGACTTACTGATCTCTACGGGAGAGAGAAGTTGGTATTTATGGACTTTTCAGTTGTCATGTATTTGTCAAATTGTTGTAGCAGAATGGCTACTTAAACTCTTTTAAAATGCGATTTTTCTCTCTCTCTCTAGTAAAATCAATGTAAATAATCCACCGGAGATGTTGAATTCAATTGAATATTAATTAGATAGTAAATAATTTACTTATAAATGCAATTCATAACACAACAGTGATAGTTTTGCCTTTCTTGTTAATATGTAATGTGCTCAAGTCGGCCTAAATATCAAGTAATAAAGACTGAATTTTATAAAAGTATACCTACTCGAAAAGGAGTGAAGTACAGAGGCTAGACTCTACTCAACAAATTATATCCTTACATTGAGATCAACAGATACTTTATTGTTTTAAATGTTCGGTGTTAATCAGCAACAGAAGAAAAGAGATTTTGTTAGACGGAGATGCGTGTTCGCGTCATCTAAAGTGTCTTTGCCATGTAAATCATTTATTGTGAAATCAGTTCTTGTTAGAAACCTCAGAAATGTAGCATTAAAAGAATTATTTTTCATTGAAAATAATTTAAAACATGAAATCTCATTTATAGGAAACAATACAGATTTTTCAGATGATCTGGACATTGCACAAGACGATTTCATTGATATATGTTTAAAAACATTTGAACGTAAAATATTATCTACTCTATCATTCATAGTAAACAAATTTCAGAATATCCACGGTAACGATTATTTTTACCTCATTTTAAATTTATTGAACTTTGTTTTTGTTATTTTTAGTACAGAGAAACTCAATTTGCGGATGTTTGACAAATAGTCATTGGTTATAATGGTGTTTGGGAGAAGAAAAGCGTTATTTCATATTGTCAATAGGTTGATCCATTAATCGCCATATTAGCATTAACATAGTTAGTTTCAAGTTGAAACTAAGCGTGGTCATTTAATTTTGAACATTCACATTTCATAATCTGTTTGTTTGACACCAAAATAGGGGTCAGATGGTTATTAAGGAGGCGTCGTATAACCACTCACACATTTGGTTCTCGTGACTACTGACAGCTTTGTAATAGTGTGTTAAATAATAAATCGTCAATTCTTCTTCTTTTCACTCAGTTTGAAGTATTATCATCTACAGATAAAGCATAATACTCTGCTCGTAAATTCTCTTCTAATTCTACTCCCAACAGATCTGGAATACCTTTATCTAACTTTCTACTTAGAACTGAGTCTCTACCGTTTGGTATGCAGGTAGACTCGGACATGGTTTCACTACAATAAATACCTTCTTGTTTTTTGCTTTTCACCTTGTTGGAAATCCTCTTCTGTAGTTATCGTTTTTAAGAATTCGGGTGAACCATCTGATCCTTTGGTATCTTCTAACTCTTTCTGGCAAAGTACTAGATGCTCTAATCAACTCCGAACTGGTTAAGCATCTTACTTCAGAAAAACAATGAGTTTCGATTCTTGAGGTCAACTGCCGATATGATTACGGTTATTTGCTAAAAGTGTCTGTCGAGTTTTGGATAAGAACAGTGAAGCTCGAGCTGTTGCCTTAGATATCTCGAGGTCGTTTGTCTGAGTTTCGCATTCTGAAAGTTTCTGATTGAAGTTTTGAAGTGATTCAAAATTTCTTATTAAATCGTGAAATGAAAGTTGTCTTGAACGGCCACTCTTTTAGATCCTTTTATATAATTTGTTCTATCCTCAGACCTAATTTGTTCCTAATTTTTATCAATGACCTTCCCGATGTCATCAGTTCTCGATTGCTGATGACACAACTACTTACTCCTGTCTTGATAATAGCACTGATCAGTTCGCTAACGTCATATTGGTAGCTGATTTTGAAAATGCGCTTCAATATTATGCTTACTGGGATAAGAAATGATTTGTAAAACTTAACGTCCCCCAAAGTAAATCTTAATCGTGTTAGAGAACCATCAGCATGGCTGATGCTAACCTTCAGGAGAATAACTCATTGCATCTTCTCGGTCTAACGCTTTCCATTGATATGAATTGGAGCGATTATATCGAATCAATTGCTAGGTCTGCTGCTACGAAAGTAGGTTTACTATGTTGTGCCAGAAATTTTCTCTCGCCAGAATCTATCTTGTACATTTATAAGTTTACCATTCGTCCATGAATTGAATATTGCTGTTTATCTGTTATGTATCTAGAGATTCTGAACAAAATCCAAAAAAAGAACCTGCGATGTAATCGGTCCTAACCTGGCATTTTCACTTTCAATCACTTTCCCACTATGTTAACTTGTCTTCACGAATTTAAATGTAGTACTAGGCTGGTAGTTATAGTTCATCATTTCAGTGTTGAAATTACTAGATCTAACCGTAACTTTTATGCTAATAGTTTCTTTTCTCGCGCTCCTCGCCTGTAGAACTCTCTTCCAGCTTCTTGCTTTCCTGTCAACTAAGATTTTCAAAAATTCAAATGCACTGTCAATCATCATCTTCTGTCTCTTTAAATCCTATTCTTTTATTTTTTTGTCTCTTCAATAAAATTTTCTCCGTTTCTTTCACTCTCAGTAACGCCTCGTGTCTTAGTGACTCTATCACCTTGTTTGGTGTGAAATGATGAAAGCAACGACGCATGTTTCAGCAAAAGTGAACATCGCCGTTAGAACTGCATTAATAAAAAAGATTTTTCGAATAATTTTGGCCAAGTTGAATGAATAAGACAATAATAAACATATATTATTTTGGTTTTCTGATAAAACAATAAAAAAAAACCTTTGATGAAGAAAAAGTATTCTCTTATCCTTATCTGAATTATTTTCCCAGGCAAACTTCCGACATGTAATCTCACCACCCCACGCAAAAAAATTGTTTTATTTTCTAACTATTTATAATAACATTTACCAAACCTTTCATTTTTCTTTTGCGAATATTCCTTTTTTTGTTTTTACGTCTACGATGATAAAAATAAAACTGTACAATGCATATGAATTTCATTTGTGTCAATCTAAATAAAAACGTTGATGTCTTTGACAGCATTTCTTTTAGTCATTGAATTATTTTTTTTGTAGAAAGATGATTTTTTTGGATCCAGATTTAAAGGAAGCAATAGAATTAATGGAAATGTGCATCGCTATGCTGAAGTAATCATTTCCAAAACTATTCTTCACTCATCTTCGCGTCCTGGGTATGACGGTAAACTGCATCCGCGTCCTGGGTATGACGGTGAACTGCATCCGCGTCCTGGGTATGGCGATAAACTGCATCCAACAGCAAGGTCTCAGATAATGTTTTCAGAAAAATAATGTTGCCAGCTCTAAGTTTTTGAAACAATAATGTTGCCAGCTCTAAGTTTTTGAAACAATAATGTTGCCAGCTCTAAGTTTTTTTTTGTAGAAAAGGAATAATGTTGCAGCTATACATTTTTTATTCCATACAAAATAGGCATTTAAAATTCATATAAACTGGATTTGGCATTAAATAACCCACAGTGGTTGATATGCCATAAAACCCAAACAAACAAACAAAACAAATCACTCATCTTCGTCCGTCCTTCCTACCTTCCACCAACTCAACGGTTATGTATAACGCTGACAACAACAACAACAACTTCTACTACTACTACTACTACTACTACTACTACTACTACTAAGTGTTAAACAAGGGGTAAATTAGAAAAGTCTACTGCAGAAGAATAAGAGCAATTCTACGTACTGAATCTAATACTTATAATCGACTTTGGTTATAAAGTCGTTAGCAATACAAAGCTGTTACATATAGCTTCAAAATAATCGACTGGACTGTACCTGAAATAAAGAAAATGACTTGCCATAATCTGCACCATTCTAAGGCGGATGTTGACTGTCTTTATATTGCCAGAATTAATGGTGGTAAGGGTTTAATAGAACCTGAATTGACCTAGAAAAAACAAATATTGGTTTAAATAAATATTTAGAGACCACATCTGACTGGCTGCCACAACTAGTTAACAGCCATGTGAAAAGAAGAATTACTCCATTTCTAAAGAAAACACTGTATGTATTCTAAAATCTAATGAAAGTCACAAGGAACTCAACATCACCTTAAAGAAAGTAAAAAGTATGCAGCCAACAAATGCAGCTAAAGTTATAAAAACGAATATTAAAACAAAAAGTTTAAACAATTTAAAAACGCCTAAGAACAAGAATTTTTACATGGACAATACCTACTCAGAGTTATTGATGCGGTTGGAGGTAAACACAAAACCTATCAGAAGTTGATGAGTGCAGGGCTAAACACAGAGAAAAATGAATTTATAATGGCTGCAGAAGGCAAAAGCCTAATTACCAGGCAAATATAATAAATAACAATGCAGACCAAAAATGTGGATTATGTGACTATTGACTTTTTAGTGTCTAGTAGTCCAATCTCTTAACACCAAAGAAATACAAACAACGACATGGTGGGATCAGACAGTATATTAACTGGAAGATAAGTCAATATTACATGGCACCACTGGCTGGAAATTGATATGAACATCACTCCGAACTTGTCATAGAAAGTATGAGATCACTATTTTAATTTTTCAGGTAAGGGGCTTTACCATTCATACGGAGAGACAAAAATTAATAGACAAGACATGGGGATTAAAGACTACAAACAACAAATGCCTTCTCATAGATATAGCAGCGACATCAGATCAAAATATATATATGACAAATAAGCAAAAATAAGGATCTTGTAATTGTAAAAAATGAGACCTTAAAATTACTGTTCTACGTATAATAATTGAAAGCCTGGTTATGATAAAAAAAAGGGTCCAGACAACAACGTAGAAAGATCCCCTGGCAGCTCTCGTGTTTACAAGAGATTCTAAAAATGGCATTGTGGGGAACTACTCATCTACTCAAGAGAGTATTATCAATATAAAGGACATATAAACAATGTATATATGTTAAATATCACTTAACGTCTGTGAAAACAAAATGCATACATTTACTATCTTGCCTTACCCTAGACTTGTGGTCATGACCGGTAATGCTCTGTACTCAACATAATAATAATAATAATAATAATAATAATAATAATAATAATAATAATAATAATAATAATAATAAAAACTACATTATATCTAAATCACACAAGAGGCACTGTCACCTCCAACTGACTGATCATCCGACGAGGAATCTTTCAAGGAGACTCCTTGTCACCCTTTCTGTTTTGTATGTCCTTAATCCCCCTTACGCATGAACTAAACAATATGGATACAAAGTGAACAAGAAAGTATTTAATCATCTACTCTACATGGATGATCTCAAACTCTCTGCCAAAGACGACAATGAGTTGGAGGCTCTCGTCGATACTCTAAAATGTTTCAGTGATGACATAGGTATGAATTCCGGATTAGATAAATGTACAAAAGTAACATTAAAGAAAGGAAAACTTGCAGAAACACACTAAATAGATCAAGATTTTGTTAAAAGATTAGGGAAGTGGAACAAGAAAAGGCCTATAGTCACCTATAAATTAGCGAAGGAGATGGAATACAGCATTACCCAAATGAAGGAGAAAGTAAGAAAGGTATACTACAGGCGTGTGCGTCTGGTATTGAATACAGAATATCAGCCATAAACACCTTTGCTGTACCCGGGGTGTATTACAGTTTCAACATCATTAATTGGACTATAGCTGGCATTAAGCGAATAGACGCCAAAATGAGAAAACTTCTCACTTGACACCGCATGCATCACCCGAAGGCTGATATTGATCGTCTGTATGTGCACAGATCCTAAGGATGTAGAGGATTAGTGCAATTAAAACTGTCTTATAAAACTTCATCAAAGATATCCGGAAACTACAGAAGACTGGATGATAATCTGTGTCAAAGAATATGTAAGAAGCAAGAAGCTGTATGCAGTAATAAAGGAAACCAACAAATTCAAAATGGAATTTCAAGTGGATGGAGAAATGCTGGTAAAACATAATATTCCGACTGCAGTTTATTTAAAAAAGAAAGCAAAAACAAATATAATTGACCAAATACAGAAACGATGACAAGATAAACCGCTTCACGGTCAATATTCTGCCTGTACCAAATAAGCTAATGTAGACAAACCGCGTACCCATCAGCGGTTACGTAGTGCATGCGTAAAGTCTGAAACCGAAGCTTTTACTCTTGCTGTACAGGATCAATGCTTACTAACTAGAAATTACCAATCACATGAAAAAGTATGTTAGCCCAAAATGTAGATTCTGTGATAATTATCCAAAAACATTTGACCATCTTGTATTTCATTGGACTGTATTGGCAACCACTGAATAAAAAAATAAAAAAACGGACAGGATCTTATTTTTAAAAACATTTTTTTTACAAAAATGATCAGTGGAAGATGTCATAAAGCCATTCCTGACTTTAGATCTCATGGTTGGGACCCGGAAGGAAAACTGTATCCAGCATAAATCAAAGGAAATAATAATACAAATAATAATAACAGCTTTACAAATGGGTCACTAGTTCAGAGATGCTGACGTATATTATTCAACTGAAATTCCACGATTGAAGAGTTTAGGTGAATATTATACTTTAAAATAATCTCAGTGACACGTTTTCTTATAAACATTTGAAATAACATGTGAAACACATTCATTTCACATGTAATTTGGGTCTTTAATGAAGTTTCCAAAGAATTGTTTAAGTATTCAAGTGTGTTGACCTGACAAGTGAGAATGAGTTTGATCGTCAGCAAGAGCTCAAGTAATACAGTGATTTTCATTATTCTGAACATAAAAGGCACTAAAAGATTCGTTCTTTTCTGGCAAGATCTGAGAAAGTATAAAAAAATTAGTGTATGAAATTATAGAAAACAAACTTGTATTTTAAAAAAATGTTATTTTCACAATATTGTAGTGAGTGCTCATTGCATAGATTACTTTTATACTTTTGATGTTGAATTACATTTTGTTCTTTATAAGTGTTTCAATGAGCGCCATTTTCATATATTTTCTATGTTCAATTTATTTTTTCATATGTCTCTCATTCATTTGAGAATTTGCATGATTACTTTTTATATTAATAATAGCCTTTATTATTTAATCATTTATAGTGTGGCAGTCTGGTGAACCATATGGTTTCAAGAAATTTAATCCAGCGGAAGTTTTGATCTTCAATCGCTTCTTCTTTGCCTACTTACTTTCCCGCCTTAGGCTATTTTGTTTCTTATAAAATTTATTTTTAATAAAAACATAAGGAACTGAGAACGACTGGCCAAAGACTTTTATAGCTGTTTAATATTGACTAGTTGAGACAAAAGTGAAAAATCCAAATGTGTTAAACTAAAAAAGGGCCGATGAGCATTCTAAATTAAACTAATTTTAACAAAAGAAAATCAAACCTATTTTAAATGAACTTCAATAACAAGTCTTTTCTCATAAAATCAAAATTCCTAACCAATCAGTTGAATATATTACTCTAAGTTAGTCCCTTTCACACGGCACAGTTGCGCTACATTCATCAAACTTTCGCAAACGTCCGTCAAATAAAGACTTCATCTCTCAACCCTGATCCCAATCTTAAGCTAGCGCTTAAAGGAGGTGACCAGATGTTGATGAGAAATAGAAGAATCATAGTAATCTTCTTATTTTGGGGTTACCTAAATACACATTCACATTATTACAGTTAATAAATACAGAAACACATTGTCGAGCAATGGACCGGCATTGCTACAGACAGAACTGGCTTTCAAGGAAATACAAAACCACTCCGCAAAACCCATAGCCTTCAACAAGCTTCCTGATTTCCAGACTGTCCTTGGGTGAATGGATAACAGATCATTCGACCTAGCGTAGGAGTCATGTGACGGAAATGAATTTAAACAGGATTCTCTCTATTTCAGTTAGATTGGTACATGTGAGTGTAGTGGGTAAAGGATGAAGTGGTAGATGTGCAAACTGCACACTACTCGAGATTTCCAGTTCAAGGAAATATTCTTTCAAACCTAAAGCCACGGCTTTTCCCAATATCATTTGGATCAATTCACCAGCTGGAAGTTGAGATCGAACTGGAGAATGAGTATCTTTCACGGCACGGCCATCTAATTGAAGAATTCGTACTGAGGTCAAAATCTCCATGAATCCAACTGTAAAGCAACATACATCGTAGTTAAATTTTGACGTTGCAATCGATTCATAAAAACAGATTTCTTTTTCAACTTTTTCAATCTCAAGTGAAGTGATTAAGTCGTGACACCACATTAGCCAATTTATTTGGCTAATGTGGCGTCACGACTTAACGCCATTGCGTGTAGAGTCGAGTTCCCCATTAACTTTCGCAGAAAAGGTTCCATAACTTTTTTTGTTGCTGAAGACCGTCAATAGGTGTGTGGAGGTGCGTAAAGGTGTGTGCTAATATTTTGCAGGATGTCCCGGTTAGATGTGTAAGGCAAGTCCATTACAAACTTTTCTGTGGCAGAAGGGGATAGGAGAGAACTTTTCTCGGCGGGAACCTTCTTTTCCTGAACAAATTGCAGCAACGATGACTTGCAACTTCCAAAACTCAATTCCAAATTGCAAGAATGAAGTTGAGGATTTTTTGGTTGATCATGACTCAAAAATTAGGGCCAATGAGTAACTAAAACGTAGTTAGGACATAAAAAACGTTCACTATTTTCTAACGCGAAAAATATTTTATTTCGATTTTTCGACAGCGCCAGACAATTTTCAGTTGTTGATAACACAACACATTGGATATAGTCTTATTTCTTCTGTTTATTGAAAACTAATTCCAAAACTCGCTAGATCCCTTGTAGATCTCTTGTAGACTTGACAATCATTTTAGTTTTTTGTCAGCCAAAAAGACATATAATTTTCTCAATTCAGGCAAATTTATTCTAACGAACCCTCCTGAAGAGCCTGGTATTTTAAATTAATAAAAAAAGGAGGGTGGGCGTTCTATGTATTTTGAAAAAAGACTCTATAGGTCATTAGTGCTCCTTGGTCTAATTAAGATTAACCCACATAACCACATCCATTTTTTTCCTATATAAATAATAAAAAAAAAACAAACAAAACCATTGCGTTTACTTTAGTAATTCAATTAATAGCTGCATGACTATCTCTATCTAGGTAATTCCAGGCTAATGAAAAGTCGTTATTTTTTTTTTTTTTTTTTTAAAAAGGAAAAAACATGATCTGGCCACGAAAATGGTGATTAGTCGAATTCTGAAAAAAAAACAAACTTTATACGTAAAATGAATTTCACTTTTTGATAAGCAGCACTGCAAAAGCGAGAAAAATATTTACATTTTGGCGCGCTTGTTTTGTTTTTGTTTGATATATCACGTGATTTAGCAATCCGACTATATGTTCTGATTGGATAGTCAACTGTCTTAAATTTTATTAAAACAATCTACACTCATAAATATTTTGTGTTTGTTTATAATTTTTAAAAACTTATCTAATCTCCTGAGCTAAACATTTGGTAAAATGTACACCCAAATATTTTAAATGTGTGTTTTATTATGTACTGCATACGCTTAGATATCAGGAGAAATGCATGTTTCTAAGAGATAAAATGTGTTTCAGTAATAAAATAATGCAAAAGAAGCACAACTGCCGAGAAATAAGTTTATAAAAATCCCTGAGCTGATTCGCAAAAAAACAAAAAAACAAAAAACAAAAACAAAAAAAAAAAAAAAAAAAACGCCAACGTGTTATACAGTGACATTTTGTCGTTGAAACTTGATTTTGATGATGAAAAAGAGTTCTCTGAATTAAAAATATGAACACAAACTTATAATTTAGATGAAATATTAAGAACGGCTCACGGCCATATTACGTTGAAACACCGGTTCTCGTAAGATCACCGATTAAGCAACGTTGAGCCTGGTCAGTACCGAGATGGGTGTCGGCTTTGAAATAACAGGCGCTGTAAGACTTTACCCATATGCATTGGATCAGCGCGGTAAGGTAATGACCCATTTCTCCATATGAATGGCAAAAGAAAAAAAAAATTGGGGAAGACCTACGTCTCACAAAGGACATTCATAGACTGGTTAAGAATGCCACGTAGATTATGTTATTGATAGCTGTTCGGTATTCTGTAGAAAGGTATTAGATTTTTTTATGTAGCAAATTCATGAGAGAAAGAGAAAAAGTGAAAGATGTGTGCGTGATCTGCATTGGTTTAGTCTATGGCCATCTCATCTTTATGGAGTAAATTTTGCAACTGACTAACTATAGTTTGTCCTTCCTTTTTGTACATATTCAATTGGTGCAATAGAATCGTTGGAAGTGTTTGAAGTTGAATATTTATTATATTCTGTTAAGGCTTAGTTGTTTTAGATGTAATGAATTTTTCCGGCTTTCGCTACAGTCAACTTATGGACACCAACAATCAACTTTGGGTTTCGCAGTCGATTGTTAGTAGCTTACACATACTGAATAATCTCTGTCCCATAATAATTGTTACATTTACTGACTGTTGTGGGGGCAGGTTTTTTTTTTTTTTTTTTTTTATTTACACTTGGAGAAAAGGAGAGTTTCATGACGATTAATCACTCACGGGACAATGTCTTTTCCTATGTTGGTTATAGACAATACCGACAACCGAAATTAATGTCTGCAGTTAAGGTTGTATTGTCAGAGCAGTTACAAATTTCTATTTGGTCCCAGTTTTTAATGTTATAATTACTTTAATCACAAATATTAACAGTTTATTAGATGACTACAGCTAAATCTCTAATAAAACGTCTTCTTTTTCCAAATAAAACATCTCAGAAGTTTGCTCGGATGTTTATTTATTTGAAGCATCCTGATTATAGTATTTAAGGTAACTCACTAAAAAAAAAGATTGAATGGAAAAGACCGCGTTGGGCCAATCTTACAAGTGGGGACGTCCTGCCTTGAGAATCAACATTCGAAATCCTTGTTTTTTACCTGTACGAACGCCGGCACCATGGCACCCGGTATGAAGCACGTAGCAACTTTAACTTTCAAACACGATACAGATAAATCAATATTAAACATATTGATTGACAATGCAATCAATATCTTTAATATAGTGTAGTAAAAATTAATTATTAATTATTTAATTTCAGCAGAGTGAGAAATGATAATTGAACGCAGACGAATTTCTTTTAATAATTTGATTATAGAATTTCCGTTATTCATTTTGTTAATTTTTCCTACTCGTTGGTGAGTGTAGATTTTACACTTATGTTCTGTGAAAAATTCTATCAGTCATGAATTATGCATAAATGGGACTGTTGGAGTCTAAGAGTATTGGATATTCCCTAATGGCATCAGCTGCTAAAAGCAAGGCTTTGAAGGTTGACAAACTCCCAATTTGGCAAAATTGACGCAATACAAATTTTCTTGTTCTTAGGGCTAGTTATTACTGTATTACTAAGTTCAATATCAGTAAGTTCAATTCTAACGGAATTTCCCAACCTAATCTTGTGTTAGATAAGTAAGCATCTTTGAAAGACAGCAACTGTTACATTTAAACCCGACCATTCGTTAGGTACGCATGTTATAAGTATGGATTGAGACAGTATTTAATATAGCTATCAGCGATTATTCAAACTGTAAAAATATTTATTTAGAAAAGAAAAGTACAGTGTAAAAAGTGTTCATATTGATGCAAAGACATTTTGCGTTGCTGTTATTCATCCCAATTCCTTGTCTTTTAGGTAAGTGATGAGAAGCCAATTCTTATTAACATTTGTTGAGAACACGAAAACAAAATTGCTTATTTCCTTTGTACAGCTGAGCCTCTCGCTTTAAACGTATCATTTACTATACGAACAATGACCATTAGAGTAAAAACAAAACAAAAAGAAAATAAGTCATGACTGATTCACTTTCACAACTGGTCAATATTTTCGCGTGAAAATGGAAATGTTTTTTCGTAACTTTAGAAACAAAATGAATATCAGTTCTTCCCCTGATTTTTTAAAATTGAGAGAGAATTTCTTTCTTTAGGTCAATTTAATCTATTTAGTCATACATAAATAATTCCCATCACACCCTTTTTGCAATGTTGCTGTCAAAATTGGTTATTCTTCCTTTCAGACAGTAACCATTAATTCAAGAATGAAAATTGATTAATTGGGAACAAAAGCGATGTTCTTAGAATTGCTAATGCACTTCATTGGAAATCCTTTTCCAACAGATTATTTAATCCCAAATCTAACAGAATAAGCTAACTAAATGTAACGTTGTTCGTATTGTAAGGAATTGATGAAATAAACGATAAATATGATAAAGTATTTAAACAGTTAAAAAAATCGACGGGGAAATGGGAACTGTGTGATAAAATGCATATTTCCAGTTTGTTTTTGTACTCTTCACTTTTTCTCCGCCATCTTAAGTCGAACTGGATTCAATTTTCTTGAAAAGTCTCCTTGGTTTCTGCGGATGGCATAAAAATCTGTTAATAGCTGTCATTTCATTACTAGGTTGTTGGTTTCTGAACCAAAAGGCCAATTGATTTGGGGCTTTCTTAGTGGTAGAAGTAGCTGAGTATTTCCTATGTGATGGGGAGCTCGAGTCAAAATGAAAATCGAGAGTCTACACTACGTCTAGAATGTTCTTACTTGTACGATTAGTGCAGTACGATCTTACTATTTCACATTTCCATTTTGCCATGTTCCAGACATCTATGCTGACTGAAAATGAACTGGTTGAACTTGTATTAGAAAATTCTCGATGATTTTCTTCATTTGTATTTTGATTAGTTACGTCTTTATATTTATTTTAATCACGGTGAAAATGACAATATGGGGAATGTTATTATTGGATAAGAAAAATGACTAACAAATTGATCCCGACTAAGGTGAACAAAATTTTGGTTCAGAAAAGAGACACAAGTGTGTGCCAATGAGAAACAGACGAAAGAAAAATCCTTTTGCTAAAATTGTTTCAAAATGTTTCTACTTATGTGAATTTTTATTTTTATAAATCTGAATCATTCAGAAACGCCAACATATTAAGCCCCAAATTTTCTTTTACTTTTGCTTTTCTATTTTGATATTTTCTGGCTCCCCTCAAGGAAGACATTAAGAGCAGCTGACAGATGGTTGGCCAGGGTAAACTTTTGTGTTTTTTTGGATAGTTAGTTGTTTTCACAACACCAAAAGCTAACGTAAGCACCTCCATGAAAATGTTTAAAGTCAGTAATGAAAAAAAAAAAAAAAAAGTATAGCGAAAACAATATAAAATCTTTTCCAACCTTTTGTAACAAACAAGTGCTGGGCGCGGTTCCGTTTTTGCGTGAGTCATAACAACCCGTTATTAGCAACTAATATAAATCCTAAATGCGTTTCAAGATGCAGAAATTGGCGCCAGATTTTCTGCTCGTTCACTGCTCAGGTTTGATCTTAGCTCGTCAAAGCATAGCAAACTTTAAAGACAGCAGGAATATCCGTGAAAAGCACAAATATTCCCTGCAGTTAAAAATTAATGAATTTCAGTCATCGGTGGGTAAAGAAGAAACAGCAAAATGGACTTAAATGATTAATTCAAGCAATTCAGTAGCATTATCCTCTATGATTTCACCGGATGGCATTTCACCAGATGGTTTAAAATCCCCAATAATTAAAATGGGATTTTTGAAAAAGTGTAGACTAAATGAGACAGCAAATCATACAAACATTGAAACAGAAAGTTCGCTGAACGGATCGAATATTGAGAGTAAAAATAATAAAATCTTCGCAGGTGAAAATGAATTTCGCCAAGGGTAACTGTATAGATTCCACAGAAGAAAGAATTTCTCATACGATGCCGGATTCGTTTACAAACTGTATACAAACCAAATAGTTAGCGTTTATTAAACGTGCGCTCTTGTTACGTTCGAGATTTTTGATGATTTAATCAAATTCCTGCTTGTCAAGAAGCGTAAAAGATCATTTCTTTCAAAATAATTGGTCTGAAAATATGTGCAACGCATGTCGGCAGCAAGACATTCTGTAGCTATTTGAATGTGCGTGTTCGACAATGCTACATAATGTTTCTTCGACATACAAGATATTCGGGCAGTATTCTTTCAGTTAAATATGACAGACAAGAAAGAATATTTCATGACTTTTTTTTATTGAATTTATCTTCTGTCCTTGAAGGTCTTCTTTTTTGAGAGCTGAATGCGTGGAGAAATTGTCCATATTATTGATTTCCCAAACACCGTTCAATAATATTTCAACCATTTTCAACAGGGGTTGATTATTCAGAGTGACGAACATTAATAATATATTTTTCAATTTTTCTTTACAACACACCATAGAAAACTTTTAAGGAGATAAGAAAAATTAAATCAATCACACACACTGCCATAACAAAGACACTGTCACCTAGACCCACTTGTGCATGAGAGACAATAAATTAGCCGCTCTTGCATTAATAACATTAGGGGAAAACATACAAATCTACTTTGAATATATACAAGGGGTGGAAACAAATATTCGTACACATACAATTTTTTAATTCATTGTATTTCCAACCAATGGATAAACATATTTTTCATGCAATTAATAAATGCATAATAACTAAATATGCATAAAAACAGAAAAAATTGACGTAACAGAAGTAAATCCCATTTTAATGAGTAAAAAAATATTCGTATTGTTCACCACTGACGTAGCCAGGTATTGAACTTACAACTGATGTGGTGAACAAAAACTTGGAGTTAAAGAGAGATAACTGAGACGTCCAGAAGAGACATGGCACATGGAACTAAATAAATCTACCAAGTAGATGAAATAAAAGGTTCAGTTCAAAATTCTAATCGCCTGAAGAAGGCCGGAGCGTACAACGGCTGAAACATCGTGAACAAGACAATAAAGACGAGGACAATAGTCCGAACAATGTAAATAAAGTAAATAATCACAATGCCTCATCTCAGAAATATAGACAGTTAATTTATTTAGTTTAATGCCATGTTTCAGAATATTTGTAAATAAATTATAAATAATAAAAGGTACTATTAAATTTTTTATATTAGGTGCATTTTATCTATTATTTTAATTTATGAATTCTATTAATAATACGTTTTAAAAATTTGGTTTTATATAACAAAGTAGATATTTATTAATATTTCCTAGAATTTCATTCTTTTTGTTTAATAATTTATTTTGCAATTGCTGTTGTTGATATTTATGATGTTCCATTAAATTTAGGTGGAGATTTTTTTTTCGTTTTTATCAATATGTATTTAGAAAGAGTCGTATTATTAGCATATTTGTCTCTCTCGAAAGGCATTTTAAGATTATACCAATCTTGAAAGTTTTTTGTTGCTTCTGTATATTTTTTCTTTTGTGTTAATATTATTTATTGCCGTAGCTGGACGTGATTAGAATATTAGATCTTTCTGTTTATCTATGTACGAAGCATAGTCCAACCACCACTTCCACCACCACCATATATATATATATATATATATATATATATATATATATATATATATATAGTCAGAAAAGATGACCTTAGAAAATACTATAGGAACATGAAGACAAATGGATTTTGCGCCTCCAAACTGGCTTAACCACAAATTTAAGAACATAAATAGAATTAATATATAATCCCAAAGATCAAACCCTACCCACATTTCTAACTTACATAAGACAAACATGCTTGCCGAGGTGTTGAGGTTTAACACTTATACACACACACACACACAAATATATACACATCACGTACACTCTCAAAGAACTAAAAAATAGCATACACTTAACACACGCATCCCATTCCTAGCAACCAATAAAACTGTCAAAATGACCAAGGAGGGAATTTTTAGTCAGGAATCTGCCATCTTCTGTCTTAAAAATAACTTCAAAGAGATAGTTTTACCAACACAAGGACTGATCAAAAATAAAGATGAAAATCAAATGAAAACTACAGATAAAGTTCACTTCCTTCAGAAACAGTCATTCACTCCTGTACTAACAAGCAGGGACTTTTTGAAACTAGTCGAGGAACCTAATTGAAATAATAAAACAAAAAATATTAATAAACCACCTAGTGTGTCTAAAAATTTTAATTTTTTTTATTGTTCAAAACATATATTATACTCCACAGAGAGACCGTTTCGCAGCTCATCAGCGTGGCTACACATGCGATTACCTCAAGCCGAGATCGAAACCCGACTGGTATCAGTCGGAGATTCTGCTCCTAAGCCATTGGCGTATGGTAGGGATACACACAAGATGCAATGAATAAATTGTCGCCATTTTATATTTTTAATTTCGAGCATGCGGTGATTTTGGTAAATATATATGTTAAAATGAGATGCCAGTGTTATTTTCATTTTTGCGTAATTTAGACGACAATTTATCCATCGATCCATATATATATATATATATATATATATATATATATATATATATATATATATAACATAACATAACATAACATAACATAACATAACATTACAACCACTTCCAGCAGTTTTAAAACGAATATAGATAAATATATACCAAATGCTTACAGCATAAATGTTTCGTCTGTAAGACCTGGATTCGAATCTATGGTCGATTTTTAAAACGAGGGGAATTTGATAATTTCGATCTGGGGAACCATTTCAATGTGCACCATCACTGGAAACAGTATGAATGCCATACCACGGGTTGCCAAAGTCTTGAAATTGGGTAGACAAACCTGATCGAAAACCGCCATAAATAGAGCTCGCGCGAAGTCACAAGTGATCGAAACCGAGGATTTGAACGTACTGGCTTTGGCTCACCCAGAAACTCTAAGGTCTGCGCAGCGTCGATGCATTTTCAACTGTTGGCTTTTGTGTGTGTGTTGAACAAACCAAAAACAGATGTTGCATGAACTGGTGTTTGCAACATGGATTCGCTACCCACGCTAGCAACCCGGACACATTTGGAAACGAGTAACTATCCCCCTACCCGACACACAAGAAAATGAATAAAGAAATGGTAGAAGAAGCTACCAAAAAAAGGAAGAGCTTGAGTTATTAAAAATAAATACGATAACAGTAGTGCAATAATTCGCTGACACAAAGATGCAGATAAAATAAATATTTAAAACCAGTGAAACAGGAAAATACGATTACATCTAAACCATTTGCTGGAGACCATTAAAGTATTTTTTAGAAAATGAACTGGCAAGGGCTGTACATAAACATAAACGAAGAATATTTAAACTATTTCTTATTTGTTGATGATATTTTACTCATATTGAAATCAATAGCTGAATTACAAGAAAAGCTCAATTACCTCAAAGTAAAGTCGGTTTCAAACGAAGAGTAATTAAACAAAACTAATATTTAATGATATATTATAATAGAGGTAGAAAAATAAAGGAAGTGTACGAATGCACTTGAAGGCAGGTTACAGCACCAAGGAAAGAACAGCAAATTGGAAAAAGAAAACCAAATATGAAATACTTTTTGGCAATCTGTTCAAAACATAAAGTGTATAATAAATGTATAAAGTCAGTTAAGTTGTATGGATGGACAATATGGAAACTAATGAAATCGCTTGAAAACAAACTAAAACAATGCGCTAAGATTAATGGAATGAACAATGTATGGGATTAATGGATGTGATTAAAGGTAAAAATGAGGTGGGCAGGGGCACATAGTAAAAAGAAATGATAACAAATGGATCAAAAGGTCGTTGTGTGATTGGTTTCCAGTAGAAAAAGCTCACACAGAAAAGTTGACTTGTCAGGCACGGCAGCAAATAGCAGTTACGAAAAGGTTTTTTTTTTGTCTTGGATGGAATTCCAGTGGCTGCTTTAGCTATGATTATAATGATAAAATATATTCACCGACCAATACATATATTAACATAACACTTCTTCATAGATTACAGAGATCAAGCATGTAAATTTAGCTATGGACAAAATGGTCGACACTCATAGATATTTATACATATGTTAATATGAGTGAATGATTGCAGGAAGAATAAAACAAAGAGAGGTAAGAGTAGGGAAAATATTTATTAATTTCTTTTTTTTAAATGTCGACTGAGTATTCCTTGTTTGAGCCGCAGGCATAGCGTTTATAATTCCTTTAATATTTATTTTTAAAACGTTTTCCTATTTGGAAAACGCCATATATAAAAAAAAATATTCAGAGAGAGATGAAACTGAGAAAAGCAAATTTAGAATCCGATCATACTAAAAACGGAATAATTCAGATATTCAAGTACTTACAAATCTCATTTTACTCGGGGAGGAGATGGACACTGCCAGGTCAGTCATCTTGTCGTAGATAAAGAGAAGAGTAAAGTCAGATGAGTTTTCCTTCCTCCTGATATCAGGGAAATCACCTGCCTGCCTGTCTCATGAAACCTAGAGAGTAAATGAACTCTGCCATGTTACACTTCTAGACCTAGGAAAAGATTTGAGCAGTCAGGTTCGGAGTTCTTTCCAGGAAGCTCAGCCACTGGCCGGTCTCATGAAGGAGAGGGAAACTATCAAGTTACTTCTATAGCCTAAGAGACTTAGAAGAGAACAGTCGTGTCAGAGGTATTTCCCTGCAGCTGATACAGGGTACAGTAACTTACTTTCTGTCTCAGGTTGTTTGTGGAAGTAGATACGCATTGCTATAAAGTAAAAAAGCAGAGAGATTATAGACTTTTCTCTCATACTAATAATGATTTTCTAAGCCCAGCTTAGATGTGGCACAAGGCCGAAAGTATGGGGCACCCAGTGAAGATCGAACTAACTACTCCGTCGTAAGTGATCTAGCAAGACAAGCTTTCTAACCATTACACCACGTCAAGGTGCCTGACTCATTTTAATACCAGTTGCCTCAACTCCTTGCCTATCTCGTGTTACTTAGGGAAGGTGATGGATATTACGATGTCTGATTTGTTGTCAAAGAGAATTTCAGGAGAACAGACAGACCAGAGGCTTTTCCATGCATCATCTCCCTGCCAAATTGACACTTCTTGCCGCAAAGAAAGAAATGAGTGCAGCCAGGTTAGAGAAAGCCGTATTAGCCGCGTAATGCACAAAGGAGAGTTCTTATTTCCAAATGGAACTGGAAGACACCCAAAGAATCCAAATTAATAAGAAAGAGTCACTATAAATACGCAAGAATACTCAAAGAAAACAATAAATCAGAAACAAATGAAAAAGTAAGAAAGGCACGGAGGAATGATTAGAAAAATATTAGAAACAAAACTCAACGACAAAAAATTTCATAAAAGAGATGATCACGTGTACAGTAAAAATAATGAGATACACAGGAACCTCCGTAAGCTGGATAAAAGAGAAACTAATATCGTTGGCTGCATACAGCAGAAAATGAACGATCATGCACAAGGTTCTACACCCCAGGGACGATACCAGCAGACAGGAAATTAAAGAAGAAAGACGGAAATAGAGGGCATATAAGCATCAAGAACTATGTCTAAATGTGTAAAATGGAATTTGAAAAATACACACAACATTGCAGTGAAAATATTGTGAACATAACTCGGGACAATGCAGAAAGACGAGAGAGACTGGAATAGTGAGGAAGAAAGAAAGGAAAACGGGAAAAGAAAACTATACACAGATAATTTAAAAGATGAATACTTATTATCCTAGATGAACAATCAAGGACATGGTTACGCAGAGAGTATTTGAGAAGAAAAATAGAATCCCTCAGCGGCTCAGAACAAAAACCCCAGAATTAATTAAATTATCTTAAATAAGTCAAAAACCTTTATCTTGTAAAGGAGATCAGAACAAAATACAGTTTGTCGGCTCAAAAATGTAAAACAGGCACAACTGAATGGGAACATTGCAAATGACTTCTAAAACAGGGATTATTGAACATTTTTGCTTATTGTCCCTTTGAATACAAGTCTGAATCCCTAACGAAACCCCCTAACACACACACACACACACACTGTGAACATGCAACACTTTTTTGATGTTTCTGTATATGAGAGTATTAAAAAAATCCATCATTTGCAGGTATCACAGTTCTTTACTGAATTAAAACTTATTGCCTTAGAAATAAGTAAAATCCAATTAGGTATTGTTCTTTACTGCTGTTACCCAGTAACCCAGTCTCTTGTTTTGTGTTATTTGGGGAGATTATGCACACTGTCATGCCACTCTTCTTACTGAGAGAAATAGTGTAGTACAGTCAGGTCAGAGTTCTTCCTTGCAGGTAACCTGACTGCCTGCCTGTTTTATATCACTCTGTGGTAGAGATGAGTACTGTTAGCTTTTACTCCTATTACGTTAGAAATACTATGAACGGAATAATATGGCATCTTGACGAGTTTTTAGCTCTCATCAAATGAAAGAAACTACCAATGCCATTCAGCATAAGAATGTTCATTTATATTTGATGCACTCAACCTGTGACACGTATCATTATATATTCACATCAACGTTTCACTCAGGAGTAAACATACCCCTCTCTAATCAGCAGTTAGTCTATTAAAATCTACGATACGGTGCTATGTTATTATTTACATAAAAAATGTTTCATGATATAAGCAGTTATTGCTTTTCATTTCGTTTTTAAGCTAAATTTAGTTCCTTGACTCGAGGAAAGCCGTTTCAGAGAAAATCTAATTATGGCGAATATTTCTGCTGTAATTTGATACGGAAGGCAATTTATGCAAAAGGAAGTTGGGTGACAGAAACGGTTTCATTGCTTTCCATATACAATGCAACATTTTCTGTCTGCAGAAAAAAAAGAGAGAAAAGGAAAGAGAGGGAAAGAATGAAATATAAAAAAATGAATTCTCCAGACAAAGTTTTCTTCTAAATCCCAATATGTGGAAACAGACTCACCTAAAAACAATAAGAACATCATCCAAATAAAAAGCAGTCAATTATTCTTAGGAATAGAATTGAAATAAAAACAGGGAAAATAATTGAAAGAAACAAAGTGGATGGGAGAAAGTTGAGAGGACACAGAGAGAGAGAGAGAGAGAGAGAGAGAGAGAGAGAGAGAGAGAGAGAGAGAGAGAGAGAAAGAAACAGACAGACAGACAGAGGGAAGGAAAAAGAAAGACTAAATAGAAAGTGAGAGTGCAAACGACTAACATGTAAAGCAGTGATTCTCAAATGTTTTTGGCCACTGTTTCTTTGAACCCCTAACGGCATATGATAAACAGACAACGAATCTCTTACTTGATATTACTGTATATATTGGTATATAAAATTCTCCATGTCAGCAGGAAATCTTTCAAAAGAATGTTG
Source organism: Acanthosepion lycidas (assembly GCA_963932145.1). Taxonomy (NCBI): domain Eukaryota; kingdom Metazoa; phylum Mollusca; class Cephalopoda; order Sepiida; family Sepiidae; genus Acanthosepion; species Acanthosepion lycidas. The sequence continues at coordinate 977,707 of OZ010583.1, read as the reverse complement.
GATGGTACATCGGATGTTACTGGGATTTCACATATATTCCAATTAAGAAACAAGTTTATTTTCTTGCATTTCTGACAAATTTATAAAATTGCAATATTCCGGAAAAAGTGGGTATTTTATATATATATATATATATATATATATATATATATATATATATATATATATATATATATATATATATATAGGGTAACCCAAAAAAACGGAATTTTTTGCCAGACATGAACAAGGGGCAACACTGCGAGACAGTGACCTTGAGCAAGTAAACATTTCGCCATTTAGAATTCAAGATGAAATTCACAGTATCCCAGGTGAGATGTTGCAGCAGTCAATGAGGAATCTCAACAGCAGGTTTCAAGAATGCATTCGTACAAGAGGACTCCATCTACAGGATGTAATTTTAAAAAAATGAAAATTCCATCATTGTTTCTTAAATGGTATATTTTAAGGTTTCAATTACTATGAATAAAATATTTTTCTTCCATCACTCTTGATTTTATTGGATTGTTAAAAAGTTACCGTTTTTTTGGTTCCCCTGTATATATATATATATATATATATATATATATATATATATATATATATATATATATATATATATATGCTGTAAATTTAAAACAACTTTAACATGCGCATGAATTTCACAAATAAAACTTAAATTAGTAACACTTTACACTACTTTAATCAGCAACATAAAAGAAAATGTACTTCTTGCCTATAACTATATTGTCGTCCTAATTTTAATTGGAGAGATGTGCTTGATGACGGGATATCAGCTTCTTAGAATCAGTTTGAAAGGCACACCGAAATAAATCTTAGATCCTCGCGTTCAGCAATTTTCATTTTGTTGCTGGAAATAAGCTGGGTAACTGCACTAAAGTCTCACTCTATAAAATACAATAATTAGAAGGTAATAAATGGCATCAACTTTATTTCACATTGTATGGTAGCGGTCGGATATGTTTTGTTAACCAAAAATCTTAATATTTTCAAACTTTAGTCTTATCTTAGTGTTATTTTGGAATAAAATCACTTCTTCCAACTTTGCAGTTTGCTCATTGCTAATACTTAGGAATGGATTGATCACCCAGTTTAGTATTTGTCCCCCAACCAAAAAAACAAAACAAAAAAAATCCTTAAATATGTCAGATATGACTCTATGCAGCTCAATACATTTCAAGGTCAACGTCTATTGTGCTCTTCTCCAATTTCTTTTACAATAATATTTACTCTGTGCAAGGCTCAAGAGCCACTAGAGGTAGAGGGTTACAGAGTAAGAGGCACTGTTTATGGGGATATGTGGAGAAGACAACTGTTGACCAAGATTGTAGTGATCGGGGAAGCATCCCCTTGGAAGCCGGTTCCAGAAAGCAGCGGTTCGTAAGAAAAAGCTGCCTGAATGGAACTTACATCTCACTAAAGTAATCCGAAGGGAATGAAGGGTGGTTCGCTACAATTGGCGTGGTATGGTGGTTCTTAGCCGTGAAGCTTACAACTGGCGGAACTAAGGAATATAGTTCGTCTGAATACTTTCCATAGAAAGCCTTGGAAGCTGGAAGAGTTCACAACAGGCGATGTTACATTGGAATAACTTCAAAATTGAACAGAAAGTAGAGAATGTTGATTCGATTTTGATAAGGTTAATCTCTTTTCCTTGCAGTTGCAAAGTAACTTTATTGAGATATGTGAATATATTTGATAAGTAAGCAATGTCATGTTTGATGTTTCTTGGAGAACAGAATTGGAGTCTTGGAAGAATTCAACAACTGTTTGAAAAAGTGAATTGAAATTTCTTTGTTATTTTCTCTTTGAGATTTATCTGAATTCAATGTGACACAATAAACTTTTAAAATTTTCCTCATTCTCAGTGCAAAGTTGTCGTTATAATCGAGAATTAAGATGATGTGTCTTGATTTTATTTATTTCTGTGACAATAGTGCTTAATAATTTGTTAAATCGACCACTTAGATATTTTGCAATCAGATGTTGCTTGTAGATGACACAGTTCACTATAAACAAAGCAGGCACAACTATACATTCTTTTTAAAAATATTTTCAAAAACCCGAAATATTGACTTCCTTTTTGCAACTGTTTCTTCTTGTTTATAGCGAAACATTTCCAGAAACCGGCCAGTGAACCACAGGCTGAAAATGAAAGAAAATTAGAAAACTAACAGTTCAGATATTTTCGTAAAAGATTTCAAATAACATAAATCTCATTAAAAAAATAAACAAAAACACATTAACAAACTTATCACAGCAAATAAAGTAGAAATATGTTAACTCAGATAAATGTCATTTTTTTTTAGTTTGTGGGAGTCGTCTGTATAAGCGAGATCTCTTCAGGCAGAGACATAGTTGGAGAATCGGACCCAATAAGGAAGTGATTCGCTCTGGTCGCATTTCGTGTGACGGAGCAAAAACAAACACACACAGACGGAGGCGGGTGAAGAAGAAGAGGCGGCTGGAAGAAGGCCGACATTGCTCCTAAGAAAATTGTCGCTAAAGAGCACATCCGTAATTCGCGTGGCCAGAACGAAAATACACACCCACACACACATGACAGAATTGAGAGAGATTCGACGGGCTGGTTATTACTTTAGCGTTTGCGACTAGATTTCTTAAACCACCATCCTGTAGTAGAGAAGTTGATTTTGCAGTGGATAATAGAGACATTTTAATCAACAGTTTTTTCTTTATATTCAATAAATCCGTTGTTAGAGTTATCAACAGTGTTGTGCATTTTATTGAAGGAGTTCTTATTCCAGCCTGATTCCCAAGGTAGCGCTTGGGCGCGAAGAGACAATAGTTATCACAGTCAGACAAGAATTACGCAATCTTGACTGTTATAACCAATGTACACAGAGGGGTGCATACTAGACTTCACTGTAAGATTTTAGGAAACCCGAATCAACCCTATCGAGACAACAAACCAGCCCTAATCGAGGAGGGAAAAGAAAGCCAGGTTACTCTTGTTGGTATGAATCAACAAAAAGAGCGAAACTAGAGAGTTGAGAAGAGGAAAAGAGCCAGTACAGATAGAGAGAGTGTGAGTTGAGTGATAGTGGTGGGTGCTTTTACACCTATAAGTGGGTGTATTTTTGTAAATAACGAAAAAACATTATTTTATATAGATATACAACCACAATTCTCTTCATAGACTGACTCGTCATAATTCTGACCAAAGTACTATACAAAATATGATATATGATATGTCATAAAATCGCAATAATATAAGAGAGCTCCCTATGACTAACACAATAAGAGTCAACAAAAAAAAAAAATGTAAATAAGATTACCAATATTAGAAACTTTCCTTATCAACGTACAAAATATCAAAACTCACTTGCGATTCTGGAACAAGGATTCTAAAATGTATTTAAATTCTCATGCTCCACCGGTTGTGAAATTCACGTGACACCACAGAGAGTATGTTACATTCACGTGACACCACAGAGAGTATGTTACATTCACGTGACACCACAATGATTCCAAACTGAAAACTAACATCACTTTCAGTGACAACAAAAAACAACCAAATTTCAAAATTCAAAACCTAAACAACGATGCGAACTAGCACACAGACTTTGGATTTCATTTAATTTCATTTAATTTCTTTCTTGATAGCGCCTGAAGCTTGTCGAAACTAAAAACATTAACAAGAATTAACGCGAATTATGTTTTCTTTACAACACCTTCACCCCAAAGATACAGAAATTCTATAAAAAAGCTTATTAAGTATTACATAACTTGTTTGCTGTCTTTAAAAAAACTTGTTTGAAATGTTCTTATACTGTTTGATAAATACTTTTCAGTAAAAGAATTTGGTAACTTCTCCAACTATAAGGAACTGGAATATATAAATTGCAGTAATGCGGCTTCTAAACCTTCTAGTAGTAGTAGTGATGGCAGGAGAGCGATGAATGATTACGAAAAGTTAAGAAAAATACTGGTATACTATTGAAGAAAATTCCTCCCCACTCCAATAAAAATGCATCTAAAATAGAAAATTGTATTAATCAGTTTTGTTTAAATGCTTAGAAAAACTATTCGAGTCCAATACGCTCAATAGCTTCCGAAGAAAAAAACTTAATTTACTTTAAGTCACTAAAGAGAAAAACTTAGAAAACGATTGGTACAAAACAACATTAATTCTTAAGCCATACTTACGGTTTGTCTGGCACATTCGAGTTGTGCAATTATTTCGAGTGGGACACAATTGCTCTCCATCGCTAAGAAGAATGTTGAATATAAAAAAGAATCTATTAGGTTGGTGCAAAAATAATGACGTAATAATGTCGTTTTTTGACGTTAAAAAATAAGTAAAAAAAACGACATTATTACGTCATTATTTTTGCCCAACCTAATATTTTTTCTAATTCATCTAATACGCTTTTTTTTCAATTTTCGTTTTCACTTTCAAATATACTTTAATGGAAAATAAAAGCAAGCCAAATTCTTTCCTGCACGATTTCGATACATTGAAAATACTTTGAGTTTGAACGATAAGGAGAAACAATTGTTAAATGCATTTATTGCGTAAAATACTTTTCTTCAATTTCTAACGCGAACCCTGAGTGGGTTATGTGGGACAATAAAATTAAATACATTCTCAAATCCCAGACGACTAATTCGTGAGTTGTGTGCTAAAAAGACTTTCACAACAGTCATTGTCCTACTTGGTCCGCCTAAAAGAATGAATTGTATTGTATCTGATGAGACCCTGGAAAATATTCGTATTTTTGTTTTGGGAAACAACGCTGAAGAAGAGAAAATATGTAACTCCTACTACTACTGCTAATACTAATACAAGCAGTAGCAGCAGCAACAACCAGTGATGCTGTTAACACCCATAGAAATTTTAGGGTTCATTTTTAGGTAATTTATATTGAAGGTTTTATAGAGAACATTTTACGAGTTAAGGACGCGGCTCTTTTACTAAAGTATTTTAAAATTTTCCAAAGATAAAATTCCTTGTGAAAGAAAATTATTTCTTGCCATTATTTTTTGTTTGATTTTATTACTGATTAACATTTTGAAAATCTCCGCTTGTCTAAAAAGGAAATATAAATTTGTGTATAAGGATATTCGGGTAGTGTAAAGGATATCAGCGTGGAATCGTCGAACCGAGTTCAGTTTCCAGATTAGTCTGTTACGTTAACTTTTTTTTCTTGGGAAGGGAAGGCATGAATGCGTCTCTTATCTCCCCAGCTATGGCTTAAATAGCAGGGCATACAGGGAGGAAACTCTGAATTCCAAACCGTTGAGAAGTCAGCGGGAAAACCAATGCACTACCTTTTCCAAGTATTTATAACCATTCAGAGATAATAAAAAAAAGGAGTGTGTGGAGAATCATTACCGTCTACGTTTTTAAGGGAGATGGTATCTTAAGAAATATTTCTAAATTGTGAGCATTCATTCCATTGGTTTCTCTTGAAGTCAAATGTTCACTGAATTTGACGTACAACTGAGAGAAATGATGGTAGATTAAGTAAGCGGAATTACTTATAAACCCAACAAGTCTAAAAAGTCCATGGAACCACACGAAAATATGTCGTATTAATTTGAAAATGTGAAAGTAAAATAATTAATGAATAACCGATTTTCAAAGAATCATCAAAATTCCCAAATTCTGGCAAATAATTGAAACCCCTAAAACTTGTTACTTCTTGTTGATTTTTGCTCTATGAGATATTTCTAAATTTATCATTCAGTCATTTATTCGATATGTGCCATCTAAAACAAATGTAATTCTGTTAGCATAAAAATTGCATGCAATTCCTGCGATGATCGGCCTATCTTCGTTCTCGCAACGATTACTCTTCCATTTTGAACACTTATTTGCTTCAACTCAGAGAAATTCCATTTTGCGACGTAAAAAAAAAAAAAGCAAAGATAATTGACGGGAGAAATATTTACAACAGCTGGGTAAAAAATGGCCTGCTTAAATTTTCGAGTCTATCTGCGTAATTATATAAAAATTTGTCTTCCATTTTTCTTTCCCCCCCACACTTACTCGAGATGTGGTTTCATTATGGGGGCTCTCTTAGCCTTCGACCTCGCCATTCGCAAACTCGTCAGTTTGGGGAAGAGCGGGTAAATGAAGCGGTGGTAGTTTTAGTTTTGTAAAGAGAACAAAGTAGCGGCGGTGGGTGGGGGAAAAAGAATGAGTCAGGGGCGATGAGAGAAAGTGAGAAAGATATAGTCTAAGGAGAAGTAAAAGAAAGAGTAGTGAAATAGAAAGAAAATAGTGATGGAATGATGTCGAAAGGGAGATTGGGAGAAAAAAGAGAGAAAATTTGAAACGAAATAACAATAAGAAAAGGATAAAAAAGAAAGGAAAAGGAAACAGAAATTGAAAAGATGCGGGTGGATGTGGCTTCGGAAAAGAAAACAATGGCAGAAAAAATAAACTTTGAAAGTAGGAAATGTAAGAGTGAGGGCTAAAGCTCATACACGCACGCACACATACACGGTGGCTTGGTGGCTGAGGCAGGTTTTCCCGGCGCCAACGATTGGCGCTCAAGTCTAGGCAAAAGTCAAGAGGCCGAATGCTCATTTCTATGGTAGGCGCTTACCAGTTAGAAAACTGATTTAATACAATCTTCCTGACGCGTTCTCTCACAACCTTGCACTAGACGATGGCGAGCTTATTAAATAACACACATACATGCACACACAGATGTTATATTGACTGTAAGAGACAAGGAAAAAAAATTGAAAAAGTCTTCGGATGTTTTTACAGTTATCCTCATGGGGAGTGGAGCTAAAAGAATGTAGACATTGTCCGTAATGATTATTGTCCTCAGCAGTTTCGGTCAATTCCTTAACAATATAAGAGGGGATTGTTGTTAATATGTTTTCAAAGTTTCTGTTCAGAGGTGTACTGTATGGAATACCTCTCACATATACCTTCCACATATACCTCCCAGAAAGGCAGATGGATGAAGACACCATTGCCACTAATATCTTACTATTATGTGAGAGATATTTCTAGGAGTTATATGTGGGATGCATTTCCGCCGCACCATATATATATATATATATATATATATATATATATATATATATATATATACACACACACACACACATATATATATATATATATATATGTGTAGGCAAATATATGGATATAGATCCGACAGTATGAAGAAAAATATACGGAAAAAACAAACAAAAATCCTTATATGCAATTATGCTGTTTTAATGTTAATATGTCAACGTTGGACGTTTCGGTCTAATAAACCATCTTCAGGACATATTCATAAAATATAATTAACATTGTCAATTGAACATGACAAAGACGATGGACACAAGAACAAGACTTACTTTATCCTGTTTGGATAAGTCTTGTTCTTGTGTCCATATATATATATATATATATATATATATATGCATGTTTCATTAAAAACCACAGACAAGGTTCTACGGTTAAGCGTTTTATTTATTTATTCTTGTGTTCGACCAAGAGCTTTCTTTTCTGGACAAAGAGTGTGTAAACGCTGTCCAAAGACATATCATAAAGAAATACACTACCCCAATTAAATGGAATAAAAAAAAATTAATTATCTATTATAAAAAATTTAAGACTGCTAACCTTATCCTCAAAAATAACAACACAGCAGCTAAGTCAAAATTACAAAGAACGAACATTATCTATGAGTTCAAATGACCCTTAAGGAACTGTGTTCCTGATCAAACCAGACTCATAAATAATTACATCGGTTACACAACTACATGCTTATCCAGACACCTTACGTTACACCTATCTGATCACAGCTCCATTAGAACCCATTTAAACAAACACACAAACTTACCAGACTCCATTAGAAACATACTAGTAGAAAACACAAATATAATAACTGCGTCCACCTGTAAAAAAAGATTAAAAATAATGGACGCTTTAATAATAAAAAAGAAACAGCCAACAATATTAACTACGAACAAGGCCACAATGTTCTAACCATATTCGGAAATTAAAATATCCCCACAACACACTAAGACATACACATAATACACACACTCAATTAAGCTGAAAAATCGAATCATCCTTGATAATGGCTAATTATAGCCGAAAGCAATCGGAACTATAAAACATTTGGACAGTTTTTACACACACACACACACACACACACACACACACATATATATATATACATATATATATATATGTGTGTATGTGTGTGTGTGTGTGCGTGTGTATGTATGTGTGCGTGTATTTTATTACTTAAAGTTTATTTTTAGTGGATACACATGTTTGAGCAGATGCTCTGATATATGTATGTATATGATAAAAATATAGTTTTATGGTATGCTATATTTATGGGTAAATGTGCTTAATATAGGGGATACCACGTATAGCCCAAAGATTGTGTTTAAGCATGAAACAGACTGCTGCCCCACCGTGCTGATTTCAGTGTTCTCTTTTATAATGTGTGTGTGTGTGCGTGTATATATATATATATATATATATATATATATATATATATATGATAAAATATCATTTTAAGGTATGCTATATTTATGGGTTAAAGTGCCCAATATAGAACATATGTAAATACAAAAGTGTACATTGAAATCAACATCCGAAGGCGACAGCCTGTTTTATGCTTAAATTCAATCGTCATGACTCTGGGCTTTAACTTCAATGTCCATTTATATATATATATATATATATATATATATATATATATACGTGTGTGTGTGTGTGTATTTAAAGAAAGAGAGATAGTAAAATGGCAGAGAGAGAAAAAGTGAGAGGCAACGTATATATAAAGAAAAAACGATGGCCTAGAATAATACTAAATGTTTTATTAGTCATAACTGAAATTAAATAACAAAAAATTATATTGTTTTAAAAATGTTTGGCTTATTTTGTTCCCATTGCTGTGTGGGGTATTTTCTTGCTTAATAACCTCATTACTTGTGATTCTGAGCTCAATTTTCAGTTTTTATCTTCATAGCAATCGTCATCCCATCACCGAGATCCCCATCATAATCTTCAATATAATCTTTACAGTCCTCCCTCACTCTCTTCTCTTCTTCATCCTCCTCGTAGTCATTATCGTCTAAACAAGAGGAAATGTTTTTTTTTCAAAAACTAATCTTATTTTGAGCAAGGAGACGGTTTGTAATTTCTTCACGAAGGCTCGAAATAGAAAGTTTAAATTAGGTTAAAATTAAAAGAAATAGTTTATAAATTTAAAGATTAAACTAGGAAAATAAAGATTGCTTTTAGATTCGAAATAGTTATAATTTTACAAGTCTTCAATCTAGTTGTTGAAATGTCAAAAAGAATTAGGAACTCCTTTTTGAATTTTTTAGTGAACATTTTAGTGTTCACTGAATTAGTGCACATCGCTACTGTCTAATGACAAAAAAAAATTGCTCCCTCTTTCCTTCTCTACACTAACTCGACCACAATTCAAGACAATAAAAAAAAACATTTTCATTTTTTGACTTCTAATTTTTTCGGGAGGAAGGAAACATTTTCACCTCTTGATTTGGTTGGTTGATTTTGTTTAGTGGCAAGTCAACTTCTATGTGTTATTTAATGCCAACATTTAAATATTTTAAATGCAATTTTATGCCTTCAACCACAAATAAAGTGTATCGGTCATATTTTTTTTTATATAAAAATGTATTACTGATATTTTTACTATAAAAATGTATTTTATACTTTGATAGTGTTTTGTTTTTGCTTGGAGGTTCATTATTTGCCCATAGCCGGGACCCTCACGGATGCTACCACCCCGGGTCAGGTTAGAGCTGTTGATTAATAAAACCATTATTGGAAAGGTAATGTTAATTTCAGAAGTTTTGTTGTGTTTAAAAGAAAGTCCTAAAAACGTTTTTATTTTATGTGTAATCATCGCACGCCTGAAATCCCACTACTACCGATTTCATATTTTCACAAATCAGAACAAAACGTTGAATGAATCCATTCTTAAGAAGAACTCCACTTTCAGCGTTTCAGGCAGGGACTAGTGATCAAGATTTCGGCGGAGTGAACACTCATATCTGCTACCGATGCCATTCATCATGGCCTAATCGTTATTACCCAATTTTTGGCATCAGAAAAAAAAGCGTTAAACTCTTTATTCTTCATCAAGTGAATTGAATCATTTAATCAGTGTTGTAATATTGAGCAATTCTTTACGTTTCTTCTATTACATCAATAGAGGTAAAGATCAAAGAACATAGGTATTTCGAGGCACCTATCCACATGCAAATTACCTTCTACCATATTTGTTTTTGTACAAAACAAATACAGACATGCGTTTTAAAAGACTGGCAAAGAAAGGAAAAGTGGTGAGCCTCTACTTCCAATTTAATCAGCTCTCCGAAGAAAGTAAATACACCCAAATGGGACCAAGAAAGATTTTACTAGAAAATGTCACTTTTTGCTCGTTATTATGATATTTTGAGTCAGTTATGAAAATTTAATTTTTCCTGGACGACAATATTTGGTCTATGTGGATGAGATTACTGATTTCAATTATTAATTTAAGAGAGTTAAAACTAATTAATGATTTATGTTGTCAAAGATGGAAATATGAAATACAGACGAATTTGACTACGTTTACGTGTTAGAAATATTTTAAAATTGAATAAAATGGAAGTGAATGGCGAATCCATAGCTACGCCGTCAGTCTGTGTGTAAATGTTAGCATACTAATCATAAATAGGTCCTTAGTTCGTGTTTACATAGATTGTTCTGATATTAGTAATTGAGAGAAAAGTAATAATAAAAATGGCCATGATTGATTATTTTCTTGTGTAAAGTTGACTTGTTTAGCAATAATTTTTTGACATTGCTGTTTCTGCTGCAGCGGGCCCAAATTCAGAAATTTCAATGCCAGGGTGATTAACTATCTGACTTGTCTACCCATTGATCAGTATATCTGGCTAGTGATTCAATCATTGCATGATAATACTACAACATTGATCATTTAAGTGTGACCTGATAAACCATTAGTAATAAATTAATCGCTTGGTGAACATAATTAAATCCTGTCACACGAGAGTGCACCAGAAGAATTTTAGGTTTCACATTATAGAAAAAATATTTTCCTCCAGTCATTGGTGCTGTTTTTACAGTAGTTTTTCCAATTAAATGTCTGTGTCATTTATTCTGTGTTGAATGTAAATATGACAAGCGTATCAGGTTTTTTATGTAGCGCAAGTTTTGGCCGAATCGTTGGTGTCTGTTACCTTTTTGCAGTAAATGTCACTAAATATAAACGAGAAGTTAAGTTGTCTTCATCGCCAAGGAATAAGTAAACACGTAACTCACAGAGAAATGCAACTGCACGGAGGCAAAGTGCCTTCCACTTCTGACTTTGTATGCATCATACCTATGGCGATGACGTAATCATATAAATAATTCTTAAGAAAAATGGCACGAATGACCCTGTATGCGTCTTTAAAAAGTAATGTTGTTTCCTTCAAATAACGGTTATATTTTAATTTAAGTACTTCTGAGATCATTTTATTATCATGCTTCGTCATTTATAAAAACCATTGACTTAAATAGCAACAATAATACTGTGAACAATTAACTATATTTAATAATTTATATCATTTTTAAATACATTCCATCATTATATGTTCATAAAAAAGAATTATATTTAAAATATTTTCAACAAACATGTCAATGTTTGGCACGCCAAACAAATATTCAAAATTTTGAATTACAAATATTAAAACAAAAACATTAAAATATTTTGAAAAAAAATATTTAACAAAACATGCAAGTATTCCAATATCTTAACAAAAATTCAAATATTTTTAATTTATTCAAATATTTATTAACAAACTTTCGAATATTTTGCATACCATTAAAATATTTTGTAAAAATAATCATCTATTTTGAACAAACATTCACGCATATTTTGAACAATAACTCAAATACTTTAGATGCCGTTCAAATATTTACAACGAACATTAATTGTTACCCCATTGAAATATGAAATATTAGCAAAAATTAAAATATTTAAAACAAGCACTGAAGTATTTTAAACAAAAATTCAAATGTTTTGGATAAACATGGAAATATTTACATTAATTAAATTTATTTAATATTTTTCTTATTTAAGGAGAACTACGAGAATAGCGGAAGTATATTCATTGTGTTGATTGTTTGAAATATGACGACAGCCTCGAGTTTTGCCAACTCTCAAAGAAACAATAAATGTTATTTTATTTGATAAAAACAGTTCATTGATTTTCTTTTGAATATAATGGACACTGGGCGTAGCAGATTTTCAAGAAAGACGTAATAGTCACACTGAAAACTATGATGTAATTGAACCTGATTAAAAAGAACACAATAAAGATATGATCTCTCATAAATACCGTTGTATTTGAAAATAGTAGTTATGTTCTGTCCACATATTAATATTGGCGATATCGATCCATTCAATATTGATATTTATTATTGCTTTCGATACTTGAAGATAAAAGATAGGCAGCTTCTTCAATTATCGGTAATCAGCCATCTTATTTTTACATGACCTTTTGCATTATTTTAAAGCTGATATTCTGACCAGCGTGTGGGCTATTCGTTCAGCGGTTGGGGGCGTGAACTCCTAGTTATATTTAGCAAATGTTTATACAGTTGCGTTGCGTAAGGGATTAGACAGTCGTTGATGGCAAACATTTGAAGGCGGAAACAAAGCAACAGACATGAATATGTGATAGAAAACAGCTTTGTCTCTATCCTTACAGAAATGCTATCTTTCAAATGAAGGCACTCTTTGTTTGCATATATATATATATATATATATATATATATATATATATATATATATATATATATATATATATATAAGTGTGTGGATGTATTTGTGTGCATCCATGCATTTGTGCTTGCTTGTGTGTGTATGTGTGTGCTCAGATCGTACAGGGAACAAAACTTTAAGATGAATATGGATTAAACTGAAATTTGACATAACCACTTATGGTCACTGCGATAAAAATCAAAGTTATTTGTTTTTCTTTCTCATTTTCTTAGATTTAAATTAATAAAGGATGATGTTTTGTTCATTTTCCGATTTATTTGTATTTTCTGGAAATAAACTTATTCCACCATTTTATATATTTATACTCCGACAAATGAAACCCGACTTTGCCGAAAGTTCTGGATATTATATTCTGTCGTGTATCGTGACTGTATTTCCGTTACTTATTGTAACAAAAATACAAGAATAAATCATAAAATGGAAGATTGTAATCTGAAATATTCTTCAAACTTATACTAAAAACAATTCCTGATTTCGCATATATTTTGCTCGTATTAACGTAAGTTTAAAAGTGAACGACTTTAAGAATTTCCTATGAACGACATTTACGAATTTTAAGACTTCTATGAAAATATTCATCATTGAATAACTTTAATTTTTGATGATTTTGAAGGCGTCTTTGTCATATAAAAAATGTCATTTAATTTATATTCGAAAATATCATTTATGTAAAAATAATTGCCGAAAACATCCGTTGATTATTTATGCTTATCAGCAGGAGTCAGTCTATTATAGAGCACACACGTACACACACAAACACGCATGCACGCGCGTGCGCGCACACACACACACATACAGATTTTTGCATACCATGACTTCCAATTTTCAAACAGAGATTTTACAATTTTTGCAGTAGGTTTAGGGACGTATGGTAAGCCTATACGTAAATGTGTATACAGAGTTTGTGTATGCAGGTGTGCACGTCAACTCCACATATGTGATTGAAAGTGACAACAAAGATAGATAAAGAGTGAAGCAAAAATGGGGAAAGAGACTAAAAGTGGGACTCTACTTTCCAGATGAATATGTTCTTTTGAATCGGCTTTTCAGGACATAACGATTCTGAAGTGTTATATTGAAAGCATCAACTGCATTTTAAGTTGCACTTTCAAAGAGAGATCACCCACGCGCGTTTCGACATCGCTGACGCATCAAAGACATCAACATATGGTTATAATTGTTTTCAAACTGACGTCATGCCAATTCGTGCAGCCCACAACTAATAAATTTAGTACACTTGTACACATGAAATGATCTTCAAATTTAAATCCTTTTTCTTGGTTTTGATGGTGATATTAAACAACTTGTAATGTTACTATTTTTTCTATGATAATAATAATAATAATAATAATAATAATAATAACAATGATAATAATAATAATGATAATAATAAGAAGAAGCGTTTTTTGAGACTGATGATCGAAACCCGATAAAAACCATAGTTATAATTCTGGTTTCCAAAACACAGAGGCTATCTTCACGTGTAAGAATGGCGTAACATAATCATTCTACACCAATTCCTCGATATTTGGACTTTATTCTAATACCAAATACCATTCATTTCATTCGCTGTAGGTCTAGAAGCACCTACGCACATCGAAGTCTTCTGTTAACATAAGTAGCGAGATTGTATCTCTCGCCGGCTTCATCCATCTAAGTACTGACCAGGCTAAACAGGTTTCAGCATGATATGACCGTAAGCATCAGGTACCAAATGATAATAATTCAGAGAAAAGATGAAATGTTGTGGCATTAGAAACGGTATCAATTGTTATAAAAGTTACATAAGTAGGAGTTGAAAAGTAAAGTTTTGCTAAAATCATTAAAATGGCTGGGCTTACTCAAAGTGATACGGGAAAATCAATACTTCATAATTAACTAGAAGGAGGAAAAGGACAATAGAAATGACACTCAAAATGTGCATATAATTACAGGAGTTATTTATTAAAAGTTGTTTAGTCAGACGTAAATTCACAAGTCACTTACAATACCATGTATACCTAAGTCGTCACTCATCTAAACACTTATCAGGTCCATGAGTGCTCAACTTTGGTAAGCACACTCGTGCTGGTTATTTTAGCGTGGCTTAACTACGACGCATGAAATTTCAGTTGCATGTAAGCTTAATGAAGCTGATTGATAAAGGTGAATAAAACTATCTCAATTGTTCTCTGCTTATCAACTTTGAAAGAAACCCTTTTCCAGATCTGTTGAGCAAAATATTTTAAAGCAAATTGGATTTTGTCTAATAATTGTAACAAATAATTCTGTTTTGGCTTTAGTTTGGTTAACAGAGTAGAGAGAAAAAGAAAGTTATACATTTTGAATGAGAACGTCGTTAGAAAAATTTTCTTAAAGGTTTAATATATGCAATTTAAATTAATGGCTTTAAATTCAAATTTTAATTCAAAACGTAGGGTGAAGTTTTCTTTGTTGCATACACTTATCATATTTTATAATGATTTATGTAGAATTAATGCGTGTTTAAAGATGATAGCAAACTTTTGAGAAAACCATTTTATCCCTGTCCTTGGATTATTGATAAAACGAAGTAGGACTGAAAAGTTCTAAGTTCAGTTAACTTTAATTAGTATTCTGATTAGGAGAAGTGGGTTGGGTAGAGAAATTTTCAGTACCTACTCTCCATAAAAGTTTGGGTCTGATGTTACCTCATTACATCATTCGTGATAATGTCAAAATACTGAAACAAACACGATAAAATGGCGAAGTGATTGATCAATCTTAAACATAAATTACGTAGAACTGATATAAAAACAAGAGTCTGAAATAAACATAGAAACATTTTAAAAGAAAAACTCTAAGGCAGACTGCAAACTAGAAGGCACGAGAAAACAATTGAATAAATGGGTTTAGGTTTAAGTAATTAACAGTTCTCCATAAAAGACTAAATATTTCTGTGTTAATGACACGTAGTAATTACAATTCTGATCCAAAACTACGCCCAGACGGAATAATTATAAGTCATTACATATATATATATAACTTATCTGCCTATGATTTAGAAAATCCTCACAAAATACAATTTTCTGAAGAAATATATTAACAGCAAGGACGTTGAGAATTTCTTCACGAGAAAAAGAAAACATGCTGAAATCCAACCAGAGGAACAAGTGACCTATTATATATATAGAGAAAAACACCTAAAAAAATTAATTATAAATAGATCTTATGATGGAGATTAGATATTTATTGCTTATATATATAAAAAACCTTAAGACAAGTCAGATAGACAGAGTTCTTTCTAAAACTTGAAAAAGGAAATACTGAGATTAAAAACAATAATGATGTCAACAGATTATCTGGAAAATGAAGGCAAGAAATGTGTTCCTGCTGCAATTAAGGGATTGGAGAATGGAGAACTACATGATAAGGTAAAAGAATGAAATTGTTTATGACAGTCAAAAACTGCGACAGAACTGACAGGAACACAAATGAAGGACCAGAAAACTAAAAAAAAAAAATATGGAAAAGTAAAGCACTTGAAGTTATAAAAAAGAGTATTTGTAAGGAAGATAGCATGAAGATGGTTACAAAGAAAGCATTCATCCTTATTCAGGGCAAATCTTTCCACAGTAAAACAATCCTGTAATTATCAACTATATTAAGGCCAAAATAAGCAGAACACGGCAAAATATTTATTATTGATTATGTGGGAATGATGTTTGTTTTATAATAATCAAATGCAGATCCTTTTCTCAGAAAGAGTATAACATAAGTATGACTGAGTAGGAAAGGTGATCAATTGGGAATTGTACAAACAGCTGGGATTGTACCATGCAAGCCAATAGTATATCCACAAAACAAAAGTTATGTTAAACTAAAAAAAAATTAAAATTCTCTGGTTAAACGGATCTCTCAAATTAAGTCAGGAGACCATATCTAGTTATAAAGAGTAAGAGTATCTGTTAGTTAATAAATAATAAATTATAAAGTGAAATTGAAAAGAAGCAAAAATCTAGAAAATATCTAAAACGTTCGAGAAAACGGGAAATCTTGTAGAAAGTGAAAGCGATAGTCGTGTAGATTTTTTTTTTTGCTGCACAGCAGTTCTCAAGAGTCATAGAAAAATATTTGGCGAACTGAGAAACTGAGTGAGAACCGAAAATTTTACAAAAGGAGACGTTTTGTCACCTGACCTCCATTATAAGTTAGCACTTGACAAAATACAATGAATGCATATAATAGTAACAATGGTTCTGTTGGGGTCTGCAGGGATAGGGAGAAAAGTGCTTGAAATATAAGGAGATTTGCTATCACCTAATCTCCAAACATGTGGTGTGTATATGCATATGGAAAAATATAATAATAAATATGAGGCCTTCTCTCGTGGGACTCCAAGACAAGGTGCTTATTGCACAAATCTCCAAAAACGAATAACAGAAATTTGGTAAAAAGACGTACAAAAATTGTAAATCTGAAGTGATATCTTTTGAAGTTTTTGTTAATAGAATTTGAAAATATGCCAGGCAATTCAAATTCGGCGTCTCTGAACCTAACACAAAAAATCTGCTTGGTAGTTAGTCAGTTAAAATTAGTCGCGAGTCAAATAGAAACCTGTCTTTTTCCAAGACATGCCAGTACCAATTTTGAAATTTGAGGAACGAATTTTTTTTTAGAGAGATGCACTTAGTTTCAATCCGTTTGCTGAAAGCTCCTAGAGCCAATCCATGTGTGTGCCGATGCACGTTGGCCGCTTTGAAACAACTAACCAATCTGTTAGGCACTGTGCCTTATCTTGGCTAGCAGCTGCCGAAATATATTTAGTTAATGAATTTGCATCTGACAAGATTAAAGATCAGACTATCCTCATTAATTTAAATGGACTTAAATGTCGACCAACAGACGCTAAGTTCTGTTTCTTTCAAATACTAATAAAAAGTTGTTGAAAGTTTTTCATTTTTTTCCATCAATATTTAATTTAATCAAAAATATAAAATTAAAAAAAAGAATGAAACTCCTGCAGGCACAGTCATAAAAACATCCTCGTAAAACTGTCCCATAGAAAGAGGACTTTATGCAACTGACGGCGCTCAAATCACTCATAAATATTGTATAGCAATATAAAAAAGAAATTGTTGGTTATAAAGCAACCATATCACAAATTAGACACTGATTGTTATTATGTCTAGAAAAAAGAGGTCAGTTGAGCAAACAACACCATCTTTTCCCATAAGTAAGAGAGTTGCATTTTGGGCACCCATAAAATTGTTTTTGAAAGAGAAAGGTATCTTCACACTTATGGACAGTTTAATACGTTTTCCTTCGTCGATTTGTGTTCCAATAAAACGTAACATTTTTAAGTGGCCATTTTTTTGCCATTAACCTGTGAAGAAAGAATAAAAAATTTAGTTTTAGGTGACATTCGAACATGCATTCGATACTTCGGAAACTTCTTTATCAGGACTACTTTGCTTGCATAATTAGTTCAAGTTTTGTTTAAAATTACTTCCTTATATTTTGGAGTGATATGTTGTCCATTGACGCATTCTCACCTTTGTTGTTCCGATCGGTGGAGCTTTCTGGTCATTTTCAGCACCATGATTCATTAAATTTTGATTTCAGTTTTCCAACAGATAAGGCCCCAGATACTTGAGTGTAATAAAGGTAGAAAAAAAAGCAAAAATCAAACAAAGAAAGAAATAGAAACGAGCAAACAAAAATGATTCATCTGAAACATTTAAGCATTTTCTTTATTATATTTATTTAATCTTTCTGTTCCGTTCATAATTAGAAATTTAGTTTTCTCTACCAGACGATAAAAATTCATTTTAACTATCACTTTATTTTTCTGGGTACCCGCTGCTCTTAACCATTATGGCTAATATGACAGACAGGAAAATGGCAAAAGGAGCAAAAAATGAGAATTTAATTCTTTATAATGGAAAGAGCCTACTAACTGATACCTATGAAAATTCTCCAGTTTCTTTCGATAACAAAAACTTAATGACAGGCATCTAAAAAGTTAAACTACGAGTTTCTAAAAAAGAGGATATTTTTTTTTCTTCTGAAAGCTTTTATTGTTTTGCATTAGTCCTATTGATTAAAGCATGTAAAACAGATGCTTTTGTGTATCAGACAAGATTTCGTTAAGAGTACAAAGAGAGACTTTTTATATAAGAATTCTACACAAACTTTTCTTACAATCTAATATTAATAACAAAACATTATCTCCAAGTTGGGTTAAGGTATAAATAAAAGTCAAGCTTGTTTAATGTCTATGGAAAATTGATACGAAATTTTCTGTATCCAACACGAATGGCATTTTAGGACAGATAATTGTTGAGTTAAAAGTAGCTAAAACCAAATTAGTCAATTACGAAATTGGACGATAATTAAATTCTGGAAATGCCAGACTTGGGCTTCATCTGGTGAGGCCTCTTTTCCAGAAATGCCTCGAATTAACGATTGTAACGTAATTTTATTCATTAGAACCACAATAAATAAAATCCAAACAGCAAATCGCAAATGTTGATCATCAGATACTTATTATTTTTCTAAAAAGAGAAAAACAAAAATATATATTTATTTATTTTTGGTATTTACTAAAGTAAGCTTGGGCCTGATATAAGTTTCCATAGGAAGAGAATTCTGTTCCACCAAATTCCAGGAGGTTTCTGTATACCTTTAAAATCCATATTCTGGATTCTAGTTTTCAATTGGGCTTAAAATCCAAACCTTAGTAGCGTTGGAAAATACATATATATCTCAAAAGTCTTTGAAAAAAGCCCCCACCAAGCAAAATAAACAATAAAAAAGGCTAATATTTTGATTAATGACAATTTCAGGTTGCTGTACTGGTGCCGATTTTCTAAGCATATTTTTCGATAATATCCTGTGTTTTTTTTATCTTCAGAAAGTAGCTTTTTCTTGAAACAGTTTTTTGGTGGTTTTCACCACTCAGTGGCCATGAACAAAATGTAGGTTTGTAGTCGAAAATTTATTTAAATTTGCCACGAATATATAGAATCATCAAAATCTTTTGTTTTCTGGGGTTTTGAGATGGAGGATTTTAACTATTTCATATATTATCTTAATCTTTGTTGTTTTTAACATATTTTAGATTAACATGTTTCTTCAGCTTTTTCTGTCATTCTAGAGCAATAGATTTTCATTATTTCACTTATTATTCGAACTATTTGCTTCATCTTTATTGTTTTTAACACAGCTTTTAGCCGATATGCTTCAGTTTTCTTCAAGTTCAGATTTTACTAGAAAATGTTTCTACGTTTTTCTTCTTGAACTCCTCCACTAGAACACAAAAGCTGAACAAAGGCACAGGATTGAGTATTAGAGTCACATGATTCTGTTGGACAATGATGTTATGGTTTAGGAGAAGAAACATGAAAAGAAAAATAACTTCTAAATATCGCCTGATATATTAAAAACTCTCAGGTAGGCCATGGCCGACTAGTATTATCTGGCCCCACATGTCACATAACAAACTGAATTCTAACAGGCCGATGTAAACAAAAACTGAATAACCGCTTAGAAAATGCCTAATCTGAAATGGAGGTAACTTTAAAAATTGAATTCTTAGAAAGTAAATTAACAATATACAATTACGTAGAATTTATCAGACGTTATTTCAATTCCCTAGGCATGTTTTCAACACTAAAATGCATATGTTCACCTTTTTTCTTTTTTATTAATTCGGCTGTGAGTTACTTTGCTTTTATTATTTTCAATTGCGTATACGCGGCCCGTTTTTCAAATGAACGCTATTAGGTAAATTTTCTACCTCATAGTCCGTTGCATTTAAAATTAAATTATAAAGTTTGTTGTGATATTTTGTTTAACTAAAATGGTTAACAAATGTGTTAATTGGCTGTTCTAGTGGATATATTACTAACAGAGAAAAAGTATCGACATTTTCTTTTCCTCTTGGAAAATTCGACCTCGTAGAAAAATGGAAAAAATTCGTTAAACGTATTGATTGGTTTCCTGCAAAAATTCAGTTTTCTGATTTATTTTGAAAGGAAAGCGAAACAAACTGAATTGGGATTTACATCCAATACCTACAATACATTCAGAAAAAGAAAAAGAAAACCGTCTCTTTGGCCGAATAGAAGGCAATTCAGAAAGCCTCCAAAACTACCACTGATCCAAACTGATGAATTACATAATTTTATTTCAGCATATACAATAAAGGATTTTACTCAATTGGAAGTAAGTAAATTGTTGTCCTAACGGTTTAGAATTAAAAAAAGAAGATTATACTCTAATTTATAAAATAGTCTTTGACTCTTTAACACATTTTCTTTCTATAAAAGAATGTATACGCATTGACCAAAACTTTCACGTCCAGCGATGGAACTCCTATACGGTTACCACAGTAGTTTACACATAGAAATAACGCTAAACTCAAAAGATTTAGCATTTCAGAAAATTTTTCAAACTACATGCAAAACATGGTGAAAGAACAACCATACTCAATTCTAAAAGAATTACAAAAACATTACCAACCAAGAGATCGTCCTTTTCTGCAGAACTAATACATTATGCCTTACTACTGCACTTTACGTCTGAACAAGCCTACAAATGAATTCTGGAGATGTCTCCATTACCATCTTTTTCTTTATTAGAGAAAATTAAAAAAAAAAAAAAGTTTTCAATGTAAAATGTCCTCCCTGGTCATTGTAGGCAATTATAGTCATGATGCTACAAAGAAGGAGTACTTTGAGTTAGTTTCTCGAGGAGGTCTTACGGTTTCATTTAGCCAAATGGCAGTTTGTTTGTGCTTGTTTTGCTATGCTTGACTATGCAGATAAATTTATTGTAAAACATAATGAAATCTCTACAAGAGTCTATTGAAAGAATTTTGGAAACTTATTCTCCAAAATGTGTTTTTAGTTCTGAATAACACGCTAAAAACGGAATTCACTTTGCAGCAAAAATTGTTGTGAATATATTTTACAACAGTTTTCATCGGATAAAGTTTGAAAAAATATTGTAGAATGTTTTAAAAAAGGCAAAAGTCAAAAGAAAATTAATTTATAGAGAAAATGTTGGTAAGTTTTTTTTACTTGTATTTGTTTCATTTTACTGCTTATCTCTTTAATAACATTTTGTCTGTTTACAATCTTTTATTATTACTTTTCTGTTTAAAAAGAGAAAAAAACAATCATTTTTAACATGTTTTAGATAAAACAGACATAAATTGACTATAAACCAAATAGGCCTGTTAGAATTAGCCTAAAATGTGACATGCGGGGCCGTAAATATTAGTGGGCCGTGAGTAGACAAAAGACCGGATTGGTCCAAATATAGTGTTAAAGACAACAGATCAAATAATCCACATAATTTTCATTTTCTTTTGTATTTGAATTATTGGTTTTTGAAATCTTCAACACGTTCACCTTTGAAAAAAAAAAAAAAAAAAAAAAATAACATACAGCACAATGAAAATCACAGCAACAACAGACAACGCGGATTTAGAGATTTCTTATTAAATGAGTTAAATTTAGAAGTGGTATTTGGTCATTTTTTTTTCGGCTTTCAGTCGGTGTGCGGGTAACATTTAGAAATTAAAAAAAAAAAAACAACTTTTTTATTTAATATTTTACTTATTTTTATGGTTCTGTTTTAAAATGTGGTAATTATTATTTATAAGCATTTTTTTTTATTTTGAAGACCTATACACTTCAATGTGATTCCCACTGCACGCAGCTATAATAGTTTTGGTTTTATTGGTTGGATTTTGTACTGATCTGAAGATTTTAAATGGAAAATGCCCATTGTCTTTGGAGAAAATTACAACTTTCAACTGAAATTTGATCTTTTCTGAATAAAATGAATAGGTTCAAGTTTCTAGTATGTACTCTTGATGATGTTTTATCTGTCTTTCTTACAAACCAGAAAAAATTAAATTGTTGAGAGAAAGTTCAGGACATTTTTGTCATTGGTGATGGCAATATGCTTTCATTTTATTTCCAATTCTAGCAACGAATAGAGGACATGTCTGGAGATTTTTTCTTGTTGGAAACGAATTTATTATCTGCCAATCGTTAACATTGGTTATCGGGCAATGAGTATGAAACGTTTTCTTCATTATCTGCCTTCCTTATGATGCATAGCAGCGTTTAATTTTGCTAATCTAATGCAGATTGTGTTTACTATTCAGGCTCATTTGGAAAACGGTTTTACTTACGCAAAGAATGATAACTCCTCCTGATTTCCTTTCACGATGACTAGTTTTTCTATTTATTCATCTTTGACGCAGTTACCCTCATACCATCTCCAACGGACTTTATTTCCTACGCCTCCCACCTTTTCACACGTTCCCATTTCGAAAACAGACCATGCCCTTTTCTTCACGAAAGTTTTTCACTTCCTTCATATAACTTTCTCATTCAACTTTTCTTTACAAGAGCTGCTGAGAACATCTGCCATTGCTGTTATTGTTCGCACAGTAAATGGAAGTCTTACTTCGAGGTTCTTTTCAAGCGTTTGACCTCGAGCTGTTTTCTCCTGCAAAAATATATTTTAATTTATTGAATGTATAAGAGATTTTAAATTTTAGAATTGGATTTTATACGTGTTTCAGTTATGAAGTCTGATACACTATTTAAACGTTTGTGGCTAATACCGTTTATAATTTTGTTTAATTTGATGGTTCTTTACCTTTTCATCCTCTTTTGATAATCATTTCTTTTCTTTCTTTGTTATTGCCACACGCAGCTTCTCTCATGTGCCTGAAAGTAGAAATTCTTCTATGCGTTGTTGTAGATTAATATAAAAAAAATCACACACACATTGAGAGTTGTTAATGGCAACGAGAATTCTTTGGTAGTTTTGGTGATTTTTCTAAGCGTAGTTTAGATTTGACGAAAGTATAGGACACTCAGTGAGGAACAAACTCACTATTTAGCCGTAATTGACAAGCTTACTAACTTTTTCACCACGTGTAATTGTCCGTCCTTTGGTAGTTTTGTAATTATCTGCAAACATAAAGACGAGAAGTGCAAGTCACACGAAAAGAATAACATTTTGCTTTTGAGACACACACACAGAATTTTGTCTCTCTCTCTCTCTCTCTCTCTCTGCTTAGTTTTTACTTTTATGGGTGGCATCTTTGTGGCATTTCCAAGATCTTATTTGGTGGAGTTCAGTAAATTTCTGCAGAATCGCAGAAATCAGCTCTAAAATGAATTTAAATATAGATTCAGAAAGTAAAATTTTTTCATCGACGAAGTGATTGCCTAAGTTTCGTTTTTTTTTTCACAAGGACACAAGACCATTATTTACATTCGGACTAGTGTCATCATCTTTGTTGTGATGATAAAAAAATGATGAGGATAATAGTCCGAATATAGTATAAATAAAGATAATTCATCATCCCAGAAATTCAGTGAGACGCTGACACAAGGACATGCAGCGAAGTTCGATCCTCAGGGGTGGAGGGCGAAACGAAGTTTAATATATTGTTATGTACCTAATCACTTGTCTGTTTATACATTCAGAGACATTTTCTTTGGAAACGGATAGGCTTGTTTAATTTCTTAGAGTTCTTATCCGGGTTTGGATTGTAAGTAGTAATAGTTGGCCTATTCCTTTGTGAATATTATCAGCCAACAACAAAGTTTCTTGAGAAGCCTTGTTACTTGCCGTGGGAAGTACGAACAAGAAATGTTTAAAGGGATATTTGTTAGTCAAAACAATGTATTTCTGTTTAATTGCCACAAGGGAAATTAAATCAAAACATAAAATAAAGCCTATATGAATATCACCAAAAGTCACAATTGTACGATTGGGTGTTGCTGTTTAAGAAATTGTTAAACTAATTGTACCCGATTTCTAAAATATATGGGAGCTCCTTCAAATAGTCACACTTGAAATGTTTCATTATTATTCAGTGAAATCTTATTCTTTATTTTTTTTTACTGCCAAATCTTCTGAGCTAAAATCCTGTCCTTATTGCATGAATTATTCCGATTGGTATTATTATTTTGTGTTGTTTCAATTACAACATTTTGACAAGTGTATTCTCCGACCATCACTAGGTGTATGTTGCATCCAGTATCTACACCAGTTACATATCCGAGCGTCAAACATTTGGGCAGAAATTAAAATTTAAGAAATGGAAACAAAAATCGGTAAAAAAAGAAACAAAAGAAGAAATTCATTAAATAAGTGAGAAAACTGAAACAAAAAAATTCAAAAGATTACTGGATAGAATATATACGTGAAAATAAATGGAAAACAAATCGACTGAAACATTGCAACGAAAGCTATAAAGATGAGGATATTAATTTGATTTTTTTAAGTTTGCAAGAGAAGTCAGCTATACTACATATTTAAGACATGTGACGAAGAAATCTTTTCATTTTGATTTATTTATAAATATAGAATCACTGAACGGATATGAGAAGTTAAAAATATTTCTGAAGAATGGTTGACATTTTGTTCTCTTAAAGAGAATGTTAAACTTGCAGCTTTAAGACAGAGTTATAAATATTTACTGGTACAAATCCACCAGGGTCGAACTCACAATAATCTTAATAGAATACAAGCTAACCTTCATTTTTCGATACGCATCGAAATTTAAGATAAGCTAACAAAAGTGAATATACAAGAGAATGTAAGTTATTCGTAAAACAAAATATTTTTAAAGCCATACGAAATTTATTGACAAAAAATCAGTATGACGTTACATTACAGGTTGATGTGAGATTGTACATCATTCATAGAATGCAAAGAGGTGTCGGCAGAATCACTTTTGAAAAATGATCACAACAAGCGAAAAAATGTCAAGAATAAAAAAGCAATTGAGGAGAAACAGAAGTTGGAGAAGAAAAGAACAGAAAAGAAGAAAGAGGAGGGGAAAAGAAAGATATTTGTGAGGGAGTCATTCCTGAAGGAGAGGAGGACAAAGTTAGAGCAAAAAAGAGATAAGGAAAAACCGTTAAACTGACATATATATATATATATATATATATATATATATATATATATATATATATATATATAAAATGTGCCCGCGAGAGAAAGAGTGAGAGAGAGAGAGAGATGCGAGTAGATTGACAAAAAAGAAAAAAAATTAGTAAAAAAAAGAGAATGGCATAAAACACCAATATATAAATAGAGATAAAAGGAGTGAAGTTAGAGAGAGAAAGAAAGAAAGAGAGAAAGAAAGATGAATGAAAACCAAAATGGACGGTGGTGAATTTGCCTAAAAAAAACACGTAAAACAATTCACTGATATCACCAACTTCATTTGTATTAATTTTAAAAATTATATCGCACCATTTGGACGAATTTTTATTCTCCTCCTCCTTAACCCAGCCTGTCCAAAGAAATAAAAAAACTTCATTTGCTCTGAAGATAAAAATTCATCTATATTGATAGAAACGTTTGTAGGATGAAAAATTTTAATGTCATGCAAGTGAATTTAATTCTTGTAACTAAAACAGAATACAATTGTGGTTGAAACCTTCTGTTGTTTTCATTAAATACGTTAATTGTTGATTAACAGAATGAATTAAAAAATACTGAAAAACTTCTTTCGACAACATATTCGAATAAAACATTTGATTATTCAAATATCTGACAATTTTGACATACGAAGGAAGAGTTCAGAACTAGAAAATATTTACCTTATTGAGTTTGTATTTATTTCAGACGGTGATTTTAATAATATTTATCTTAAAGTTACTTATCTTATGAATCCATTTTTACAAAGTGTATTTTTATCGGTTGATTTCTTTACGAATAGGGCCAGCATCCCGACAAACACATTTGAAACTCACGTAACAGTTGCGGGTTTTAAGTTTGAAAAGAATCGCAAAATGGAATCGTTTTACTCGAAGTATAGCTTAGGTAGGGTAGAGAAGAAACACAAGAGTGGAACATCCATAACAGATCGAACTATATAAGTACTCGGCTGTGAGACTGGCTTGCCGATTTTTACATAATGGCAGGCGTCCAGGCAAAACTACCCAAACACAAAATTACGTTTGGCATAAGACAAATATTAGATTAAAAATAAATTTTAAAAATATAATTAACTTAAAATTCGAGAAATAGATTTATTTAACATTTGTCCAATAATTTAGCCATGACTACTTTTGTTACCGGGAACAAACCCGCCGGTGTCAGTTTTGAAAGTCATTAACTTTTAGAAATGAGGAGAAATAGAAATAAAAACATCAAATTGAAGAGAAATGTTTGTCAGAACCGAAGATGCACAAACGAAATTTGAATTCCGTTTTAAGAATTTTTGTTCACCCAAAATTCTATAAAAAATACAATTGAATGAAACGAAACGGTGACAAATCCGACATTTGTTCGATTTAAACAGAAAGCACTTCCGGAAACGCGACTAAAAAAAAAATTGACAAAATGTTTTGTCTTTTTCAAGTTGATTCTCAAGGTTTTGGATTTCTTTAAATTGCTGACCTTTTAGGTTTGTATAAACTAACGAGTAAACTTGCGAATAGACATAGCCCAATAACCATTGTGAGCACAAAACCCTGATGAAGGCAAACATCTGACCCATCGGTTTTAAGCGAGTAATGGCGATAAATAGAACAGAATTAAATGCTAAAAATAAATTAGAAGCTATTAATACCTTAGCAATACTAATTCTTACATATACTTTCAATGTGATAAACTGGAAACTAGAAAAGATATGAAAAATAGATCAAAGGATCGGAAAACTCATTAGTATATATAAGATGCACCACCCCAGGGCAGATGTAGACGGACGGTAGCTGTCTAGGGCAAGAGGGAGTAGAGGACTGATCCAACAAAACTCACATACACAGCAACAACCATAACTCTTGAAAAATATTGAATTAATGAATGATTGGATGTTTAAGCTTGTCTACTAGCGTGAATCTATCAGAAATCTACATTCAATTCTTAAAGAAAGCCAAAAATTCTAAGAATATATCTACAACGATGCAAACAAAATGAAATATGAGATGAAATGGCAAAAATACAAGCCAAAAATGTCAAACAAAGAGTAAAAGAGTAAAATGTTAATTAACTTCAAAAGGAAATGGGAAGAAAAACCCTTACATGTCCGACACCGATTATGAGCATAAGACCATGATGTCAACAAAACGTCTGAACCGTCAGTGGGTTGCTGAGCATCCGCGTTGAAAGCAAAAATAGAAGGCTTCACCAAAATCTGCCAAGAAGATCCTGTTAGGCACACATTTAATGACTAGGGCAGAAGACACTTTTATACAAATGATCTAACCAAGCAGTAAACGAATTTAAACATTGACATGATAGCGTTTGGAAATACCTGCACTGGAAGATATACCGACATTATAAGTGTCTCCATACAGAAAAATGGTACTAATACAAACTAAAACTACTGCTAAAAGGTAAAAAATGTTTAGTGCTCTCGGATTTCATTATACATACCGACCGCACTCTGCAAGTCAATAGACCAGACATAATAATAAAAGACTTAAAAAATCATAAGGAACACTCGGAATTATTAAAAAACAATACTAATAAAGACGTTAAGAAAATTTTAAAGAAAAACTTTAGTATCTGAGATGTAAAAGATTGTAGTCCTGAACACTGTTCACATAATCCAAAAAAAAGTCTCAAATACACTCAATAACGTTCTAAGATAAAACCTTCCTTTATCTCATGACTAGGATAAAAGACTTAGCAAGGGGTTATATCAAATAGCACATCAGGCAAACTGTGAAAATACTACTACTATTAATAATAAAAGAAGAAGAAGAAGAAGAAGAAGAAGAAGAAAAAGGTACCACTCAGTTATATTGCAAACGAACTAAAGTGAGATGAACAGTCGAAAATATGAAGAAAATGGTAAGAAAATAACGGTAAGAAACAAAGACAACAAATTGCAGAAAAAATGACATAAACATGATAGCGAAAAGGATATTTACTTAATGGTGACCCAGAAAAATTTTGCTCGAACGAGTTAAGTTAATGATAGGGCCAGATAGAAGAAATAGTAAATGTAAACTATGCGGATATAGGTATAGAATTATCAATGAAATGAATCCCAGAAGGATTACATAAATAGACATGACTGGGTAGGAAAGGTGATTCGCTGGGAATTGTACAAATTTCCAATTGTATATGTGTGAAACGGAAGTTTTGTTAAAATTAATACATATGTCCAGATTTATAATGATCGTAAACAAAGATAAAACCATTTGCCAGGGATTGTTACGAATGCATCAGCGTATAGAGTAAAACTGAAAGAAATTTAAAAGCTAAAACTCATCTACATTTTGCAAGAGCATTGGAAAAAAAGAAATCTGAAAGTGACCAGTTTTTATAGTTATTAAAACAGTCCCGAACATTCTTGGGAAAAGGTTTGGAGATTTGAAAATGTGTAAAAGAATCGAAGCAATCCTGATGACAGAAATTATTAATAAAATCGACAAATAATAAGCAGGGAAGGTGTTAGTTTTGCGGATATTTGCTGTCACTTGATTTCCACTCACTATTTGTGTGAAAATTCAATTAAATACTTATAAATAGGAAAATAATAACAAAATCCTTTGAATTTTAAGTTCAAAACCAGATTCTTTCCTTAGTGACGTTCATGATAATTAGTAAATGTACCTCAAGTCTAAGATAGTGATCGCCAATATTTCAAGTGGGGAGTGTCTACTTACCTTAAAACTCAGTATTCAATATTCAGACTCTGGACTCGATGGTTGATTTTTCGACATAGTAAATACCCAAGTACATCAGCCCTTTAAAGATCACCCATAACCCGGCTGTTTCGAAATAGCTTTTTCTGGCGACTTTCTTGTCAGTTATATCTGAAGTTTCGATCTGTTTTTAAGACTTGAGGAGAAATTCCTCAATAGAAAAGAAGAAAATACATGTTCACTTTGTTCAGTTTTTAACGCTTACTTGAAAAATAAAATTACTGCAAAATTAAAACAAGTATATATTTACAATTCTTTCATTTTTAGCAAACATTTAATTCGCACAGACAGGCAACTGATTACATGAATGAATGAAAATAATTCAAATTAGAGCAACTACTTCTGATTCTGACAACGAATTAGTAAAAGGAAAGAAGGCAATTTTTAAGTTCACGAAATGAAACAGGACATTTACAAAGCGAAATATTTTGATTTTACACTCAATAAACATCGGCAATTCCATTTTATTATGTTGATGTCAGCGTTGGGCGTTAGTGATATATGGCAGTGGATATTGAAACTTCCCATCAGTAACCCATATTTATTTGCCTTGATATCGAGTGGTAATCTGACAAAATAATGCTCGGCACAAAATTACGTAGGAAACAGAAGTGTGCTATTGAATGCAGAAAATTGACCCATTAACATTCAACACTTGCTGAACGTTTAAGGAGACGAAACAGCGAATGTAAGAACAGTTAGGCGGTGGATATTTAAGTTTTGGATATTACATTGACGATAGTGATATATGTGAAATCTAGGTTTTGGGCGGCCCTACACTGTTATAAAATCCCGAAATGAAGATCACCGCGTTCAAATCATCATCCGCAAGAATCCTTGAATTGCAAACACAGAATTCTGTACAGAGGAGAAAAGTCGGATTTAATGCAATATTAGCATACTTGTGATATTACAAATTTAGTGCCAAGTAGGTCCTACAGATTCCCATCAAAGTAAATGTGCAAGTCTAAACTATCAGCGTACAAAGCGATGTGCAATGATTTTTGAAATAGGAGAAGAGTGATCCTTCTCATTTTCCGATAACGCAGATAAACCGTTAAAACTCTGGACGCCACATTACGCTACTGACTAATGTGTAGGGATCGAATTTCCAAATTCAGGTAAAGAGAAAAACGATTCAGGTTTGCAAAACCATAACACCTGGTGCCATAGTAATTTGAAGACCACGGATTAAATTAAATATTTTTGTTTGACTGACCAACAACATCAACTGTATAATCAGAATTTGGCACTTTTCGACTTTGTTCTGTTTGAGCCGATCAAAGATAGACTAAACATTTCACTGACAATGATCCACTGACAGATGCTGTGAAAAAGAGATACGTCTCCACTGATACTGATTTTACAAGTAGAGTATGTATGTTCTTGTTCAACTTTAGTGAAAGTGCATCATCAATGCTGGTGACTAATTGGGAGAAGAATTTTTGTTTTTTTTAGCAGAAGGCTGGTTCTACCCACCGGCGTTATTGTACTGTAGTAATTTCCATGGAAATAAATTGTAGCAAAAATAGAATAGTGTGTGTGTCTGCATGCGTCGGCGTGATTATCTCATCTGACAAACTTTTTAAAAGAAGTCTTTAATGGTGTGATATCAATTTAGCAATCCCTATCCCCTCGACGTTCAGCCAACAATCTTACTCGGGATAAGGTCTGACAGCTATCAAATTGGATGCAAACCAGAAGGAAGGAAGGATTATTATTGAAGTTGTCATCAGGCATTATCGCTTGGATAATAGAAATGATTTTATCTCAATCAAACAAATTTTACCGAAAACTTTCAAATACTTTATATCCATCCATGTATTTTTTCCGGGCTATTGTCTTCATTATTGTTTATAACGCACTGTTTCCTCAGATCCATTTTTCATATTTCTTTTGTGAATGTTGTATCCGGTGATCTTTACAAGTCGTTTAGTACAGTTAAATTAAAATATTCGATATACTAATGTGGTTCGAGTTCACTATGCTGGTTAATAATTTGATTTATGTAATTACTAACTTTTGTTCTACAGCAGGCGACTATTTTATAATCGGACACCGAGTAAGGCTTTAATTCACTAGTCGATAAATAACGCTTTAATGTAGGACTCTACACTCCACACACACACACACACATATATATATATATATGTGTGTGTGTGTGAGAGAGAGAGAGAGAGAGAGTGAGAGCAAGAGAGTTTTCCATAAAGTAATGGCAACTTTGGGCAAATATCAAACTATTAACAATTCAAATATTGATTACCTATCATAATGTTTTCGGAATTACTTTTTATCTTTATGTCACATTTACTAATTAATGTTATCCCAGAGCTTTCTAATTCTAATCACTAATGTTATAGTTCAATAAGAAAAAGACAATCCGTGAAATTGCTGCTTGTATACACGAATGTAAGTACATCACGAGAAACGTTCTTTTTTATTATTTGTGTGGGCGTATGAGTGTGTATGAATTCGTCTGTATGTGATAATCGTTAAAACTAATAAAAGATATCCATTAAAAACGATACAAAATATCTCTAGAAGCGACTAAACATAATGAAGTTTAGATAATGTTTTTCATTCAAGTTACGAGGAAAAATCTAACCGCATTAAAAATCTAATCTAAGAGCATAAAAAACGTGAGAATATAAGAAAAAAATTAATAAGCACACTCAGAGAAAAAACAAAAACGATAAATGTAATAATCTGATAAACACTATGTTTTTTTTTTGTTTAATTTATACCTTAAAGACGCTAATCTATATCGAACGCATAAAAGCAATTCTTATTTATCATCTGCAGTAAAGCAAATATCGCGACAAATTAAAATCAACCTCTGATGTTTAATCTGAGGACATTAATGACTGAAATACTGAAAGTTGACTCAAAAGTACTAATAAGGTATACACGACAGAGTAGAAATAGAAATACACTGGGAATTGCGCAAATGACTTAGTGCATATGAATAAATAGTATGTAAACAAAGTAGAAGGTAACAGAATAATAATAAAGTCTTGGATCTCGAGGAGGAAGACTCGATCTGATACATGTAAAAGAGGACTTGAAAGATCTTAGATGTCCCTGTACCAGCGAAAAACAGGTTAAAAATGAAAGAAAGTGCAAAATTAGAAAAATA
The DNA here is from genome assembly GCA_963932145.1 of Acanthosepion lycidas. Classification (NCBI taxonomy): domain Eukaryota; kingdom Metazoa; phylum Mollusca; class Cephalopoda; order Sepiida; family Sepiidae; genus Acanthosepion; species Acanthosepion lycidas. The sequence continues at coordinate 945,092 of OZ010583.1, read as the reverse complement.
CCAGGACATTGTCCTCGAATATTGTGGGATATGAAAGTTAGAATTGTGCATTTATGACTGGGGCAACTGAAACCGTTTCCCAAACACTAGAGGCAAAATTAAACGAATGAAAAATTCAAGAAGGATTTAGAAATCACAGCAGTACTGTATCTTTTTCCTTCAAGGATACTCTGAAGATTAAAAAAAGCTAATAATGAGTGGTTCCCACTAAATCCCCAGTGAAACAAACAGTGAACAATAATAATAATAATAATTTTCTGGTCACTACTTAATGATAACGAATTTCTAATATTTTACTGGTAGTTTGTAGGAAAATTTTAATACAAAATTAAACCTGAAGAAAGAAAATAAAATTCATGTTAAAATTGATTCTTAATTAAAAATAAAAAAAAACAAGAAAACATTTTAGAGCCTAACCGTTTTCCAATAAATTATTTTATCTGTCGATACTTTTAATATTAGTTCAATTTCAAAGTAAAAAAGACAAAATATTTTGTAAAATAATTACAAAAGCACAATTAAAAAAGTTCAAGTAAAAAACTGAAAAACAATTGAATTTTTAACCTGAAAATTTCGACTCACTGCAAAGAAAAGGAGAAAACAATATTTTTAAAAAATGAAATGTTGAGTTACGTTATGAGAAAGACAAGAAAAAACCTCGTTGTTTGTGTAACTTTCAAAGTGAACATTTAAACTTTTCAACTCCATGAAAGACGCTTGTTAATAATATTGAAAAATAATTCATTATAAGGTTTGAAATATAGATTGAGTTTGTTGACCAATTCGGGACTGACGGAATGATTTTTATGACCTTTGCATGGTGCCAAACACTGAGTGCTTGAATGCGTCCATAAACAATAATAACCCTTGGTCGAATTGTATACAAAACTATCTTTGGTTATTAACCGTTCAAGACCCAGGAAATCTTGCACTTTTGAAAGTTCGTCTTGCGGTTCTACAATCAAATTATTGCCGTCGGCGACATGGATTTGGTTGGGAGAAAAGTAAGTCAACCAGTTGAGCATGTAACGATAGTAGATTGATCGAATCACCGGCAAATACTGAGTTCGCAGTTTTTTCGTGCTGTTATCATATACCAGCTCTTCAAAGGTGTAGTTGGTCTCTTTCCTTCCAGAGAACGTAGTTCGTCGGTGAATATAGTCCGATATAGCTCTTTGGACGGGATCCTTAACGATGATGATTAACTTGATACTGTGGTTCATTTTGTGAATTCGATAGGGGGCGACACGGCTATAGAAATATTCGGGTGATTTCTCTAGCGTAATCTGATCTGGACAAGATAGAGGCATTTTTTTCAGATAATGCTGGTAGCCTTTGTAGTAGTTATCATTCCGATTGAAGAACTTTGCCTCTCCCTGGGCAATTTCGACGTCAGGATGAGCCCCGATGAACTCAATTAATGCTTTTGTGCCGGATTTCGGAGTGCCAATTATAATGCAACCAGGCAAGCGTCGTTTGACGTCACAGTTGCGGTAAGGTTGCATCCAACTCCTACTTTTGATATTCATAAAACGAGTTATAAGGTCGACATGACCCAGTATAATCCACACTAAAAGGCCACTGAACAAAAGCGCTGGAAAGGCGTAGCAACTTCTTCCTCTGAAATGTAGTCGATGCTTTAGCAGATTTATTGGATACGAAAGGAGGAGGGTCTGAAAAAAACAAAAGAAAAAAAAAAACGAAATATCATCAACAGTCAAAAAGTGTGACATCAAAGAAAACACAAAAATAAATCCATTCCACGATCGAAAAATAATTAGCAAAAAATAAAAATTCGGAAACATTGAATTCAAAATTTTTTACTTCTGATTCTTGCAAAAACTAATGATGCAATTTTCCTTATTATGCAAGCAAATATTGACTCGTTTAACAAGATAAATCATCATTAATGAAATTGACATGCTGATTGAGTTCAGAAGAAGTCTAACCGGTTTCTTGAAATCCTATATTTGTTAGAAGGGGACAATTACCCATCAAATTTCCACTGTTTTAAGCAATACAAAATAAAATAACTGTCTATATTTCTGAGATGAAGTATTATGTACATTATTTGGACTATTGTCCTCATCTTTGTCGCCATATTTATTACAACGCTTCGGCCGTTGTACGCTCCGGCCTTCTTCAGGTGGTTGGAATGTCGAACAGAACCCTTTATTTCGCTCACTGCGGTAGACTGTTCTAGTTCCACGTGCCATGTTTAATGGATGTCAGTTATCAGTTATCTCCTGTTAATTTTCCTCTGAAAGTTCTCCACTGCCTTAACCAGGTATTGAACTCACACTCTTTGGTTTTTGCCATTTTTGTTGTTGTTATCGCTTTTCTCTGGCACTTCTTATTATTGGTCCCCATATTATATTCATTTCTATGCTTGGTCAGTTCAGGAGATTTTTGTGGCCTATCATATGTGCTGATACTTTAAGTTTACGAAAATTGCAATATGAGCTCTGGTAAAAACATGTAATGATAACAGCAAAAATTGCAATATGAGCACCTAAAAAATGGTTGCTGAAGACATTAGGTTCATTATTATAAATAACCAGAAATTCATACACAGATGTCCGCAAGGACACATGGCATAGTGGATAAAGGCGTTAGTTAGATCCAGAGACAGGACCCAAAGAGTGTGAGTTCAATACTCGGTTAAGGCAGATAACTTCAGTTTAGTTCGACATTCCAACCACCGAAATGATAACAGCAAAAATTGCAATATGAGCACTGAAGACATTAGATTTATAATAACGTTGTAATAAATATGGCGATAAAGATGAGGACAATAGTCCAAATAATGAAAATAAAATAAGTCATTAAATTAAAACAAAAATGCTTTTTAGTGTTAATTGCAAGTCTTTTCGGATTTCGGTTAAAGAACAGGTTTCAAATACGTGCAATGCTCCTAAAATCGCAGCATTCTATGACCTTGTATTTATATTTTTTACTTTGCACAGAAAGAACGAGACTTTGGCTTTTTGCATACGAATTTGTGTCTCCTGAGAACTTGAATTCCTCATGCTCCAACATTTCTTGTGTCACTTGTCTAGCTGTGACATCCTGTTGAAAAGCCCAGATGACAATACAGAAAAGCTCATACGAAATTCTGGATTCAGCTTGCTAAAAATATATATCTGTTTATTATTATTATATAAAAGCAATTTTAATATTAAATATTAAAATTAAATTTTACACATACATAGCTTAGAAATATTAAACTTATTTATATAAAGATAACGCTTATTAGTCTATCATTCATAAGAAATGGCAACAAAATATTTTTCGATTAAATTTATAATACTGTTCATCGACATTGTTTTTACACAACTCCTTGGTTCTTTTAGTTTGCTAAAATCTTTACGTTTCCTATCGATGCTTGTGGTCATTGTTTGCATTCAGGTTTTTGACTTCTATTTTTTGAGGCAATCTATCCACATCGAGAAGAATCCAAAAACAATCAATTGTACTCATCACGCTTTCCATCGAATTCAGCTGAGGATCTGAGTGATTTTTGAAGATCTTAATTTCCTATAGCTGGTAGCTTTTTGGTGAGGCGGAATATCTAAATATCTAAGTCTGGTCTGTAATCAATCTGTGAAGAACGCATTACGCAATTGACCATTGATTTTTATCAAGGAAATTTGTATAAAATATTTGTGTGTTAGGACAGATAACAATTTCGAAGAAACAAGTTTTGTCTCTCTTCACTGAAGAACCTTTCTATATAACAAAAATAATGTGTGATTTCAATAAATAGTAGTCTGACACTTAAGAGAAGGGTCTTTTATATTTTTGACCCGGTTTGAATGAAAAGTTTCCTTTAAAAATGTAGGTTTGAGTTAATTAGCCTAAATGTGGTACAAAATGGAGACACTGTTACCAGTTGCATTGGGCTGAGGAGGGGCTTGTCTTGTGGGAGGTGCAAGAATGGTGCAAATGCATGCAAGCGTACGTTTATGCACTGGAAAACAGATTAAAATTACGTACGTGCAGACAATGGAAAAATACAGACTATATATATATATATATATATATATATGATTTATGACCCTATACTCACACACACATGCACGTGGGCACACATGCACACATGCACGCACACACACACACATATATATATATATATATATATATATACTATGAGTAGAATCATTGAAATAGACGAAGGAAAACTACAAAAAATCTTCAAATATTGTGTGAGTTTGTCAAAATGAATTCGCAGTAATCCTAAAAGGAGAACACCACCACCACCACCACCACCATCACCACCACCACTACCATCACCACAGTCAATGCCATGCTCACTGTAGCCGAAAGCCTGAAACAGTTTGACAAGTACTTTCTGATATTCAGAACTAATGGGGACGAATGAACAAAGTCAGTGTATCATTGCGAATAGTACAACGTAACCGAATCGACAGTAAGAAACCAATGGTCCACATGCCGATCTGTTTCCTCATATCTTAGGAACAATCTCATCAATGATTGTGTCGCATTTATTCTACAAAGAAATAATATGACACTACAACGGCAATTCTGTTCGTCGAATACTTTCTCTTCTTTGTAATTTGGAATCATTCAAGTGCTTTTTCCTTACTTTCTCTTTCGTCCCGGTTTTAGGAAATATAAGTTTTCATCAACCCAACGGAATATGGCATGAAAAGAGAATTTGAAATTTTCTTAACATGTCAAAATAAATATACTAAATGTTTAAGCATTCACATTATTCGATGAATTATTCAACCCACAAACATTATTGTTGTTGTTTTGATTACAACGTTTACATCAATACATTCTTGCACGTTACTAATGTATATGTTGAATGAAGAAACTCCTTCATTCATTTTCTTTTTAACTCCTCAAAAGAAAAAAAAAATGTTGTGCACAGATCTGAATCTCAGAAACACGAGACAACTAGGTTTCGTTGTGAAGGGTATCTTTGATGTACTGATATCGTTGAGGAAAATAAGTTTTTGTATAACTGCATCTGTCAGACATGAACTTGAAAAGTACGTTAAATTTTTACATTTCTATTTGAGTTGTTTTAGTTGAAAGAAAAAAACTGTTCAAGGCCAAGTGGGATGAATGTTAACTTTGGTATATTAAACAAAATTTTCATCGGGTCTTGAAGACTGAGGATTTGCCGTATTTGTACTTTGAATTGTTATACAGACTCTGTGTGTGGGGTGGTGCGTGTGCATACGTGATTGCGTATGCGTGTATGCGTGTATGCGCGCGCGTGCGTGTATGTGTGAGTGTAAAGCGAATAGCAATTTGAAAAATATTTCTATCTAAATTCACAATTGGATGGAACGAAGAAGACGGATCTTATTATTCTATCTGGGCCATGGAATTTCGTTAATGTTTGATGTGAATAAAACCACTGGGACTTGATTATTTCTTTCTATCAATTGTTCTCTTTATTCACAAATTGCATAGTTGACGCGCTTTGTTTTGCACATAGCTTTCTATGTGTTTTGACTTGTAGATAAATAGCTTTTGGGTTGCATAGTCAAACAAGTATATTTCGATGCAGGTCTGTGTTACTGAGATATTTTTCACATAGAAAATATTCATATAGCTTCTACGCGCAATTACAGTTGGGCGCCTGCCGTAGAGCAATAGTTAGCAAACGCATCTCCCAAGCAATTTACTAGTGTATATAATGATTGCCCAACCCATGTAAGCTTATGTTAATCTAAGAGTATTTGAGTAAATAATAGCAAAATGATAAGCTTTTCTTCAAATACAAACTTCTCAAATTCCGTGAAAAAAGGTTTGATTCAAGTCGACTCCAGTAGTTGATGCGAAGAAAAGGGAGCAAGGAAATGTGTTAAGGAATTATCGCACAAATCGAAAAGATGAAAATACGACCCTAAGTTTCTTCTCCTCTCCAAACAATTTTTAAAGAACTTATCAGGCTTTAATTAAGGATAATGCTGAACAGTTCACGAAAACGATTTCGCTGAGGTTTGTTTTCTTTGTGGAATTCCAGATCAAGAGATTAAAAAATTAAATTTTCAAAGTTGTCTCAGAATCATTAAAACTTTTATTTCCAATTTCTGGGATTCAATTTTTAAAGTAAGCAAATTATGTTTAGATAAGCATAATTCGCGACAAAAATATGTCACAATTTTTAAACTCGTTACTCATTCTCAAATGTCAAGCTGTGTGCCTACAACTTCCTCATCTCTTCTACAAAGTAAAAGTTCATGTCTTCTAAAGATACGCCGACATTCTTCAGTGATAAAGAGACAAGAACTCAATTCAGGGGAAATATGAGACCCACTCAAATCCTTTGGGAATGTGGTGCCATTCCAGTTTGACGAGAAAGATTAAAAAATATTTCTCTACTTCTCCAGCTTCCGGACAATGTCAACAATAGCGGCTTTTGTATAATTATCCTATTTGCTAAATCCAAACACGCTATTTGATATTGTTACACAAATATCAAATCCTCGATAGATTGCCCGGCTGTTTGGGACCATTTTTTACATGTGACTTTCCAATTAAATATTCTTTTTTTCCCCCTAACGTTTAGATTTTTTCATTTTTGCTTTTCTAGTCAAAATCCTAATAGCCAGCAATCGGGCAGTATTATTGATTATAGCTTAGAAATAATTTATATAAACTCCTTCAATTACTGAAATAATTAAAGATTAAAGTACGGCATGAGAACATTTTAACAACAATAGTAGATACTGAGGAGAGAGATAGAGAATTTTTCAGACTTGCTGTCAGTTGACCCTGAGCGATATCCACTAGATAATCCTGATGTAAAGATATGGAGATTAATAAAAATAATAGTGCAAACGGAATTCAAAAAAAGAAGATGCATCCCAAATGATTGAGACAAGAATTTTAAAAATAATCACTACAAATCAGATTGCCCATCGGGACGTCTCAAACTGTCATCATAGGTTTTTAGCTTTCACATATATTAGGCTGTACGTTCCTGAGTTTCCATCTGACTCAGAATAATTAGGTCATATCCATTGTTCACCTTGAAGGATCTTTTGCATAACACCAATGTAATTCAATGTCAAATCTGGTCTGTTAGATCCTGCGGCCGATGCCTTTACTGTAAAGGGCTGGCTTCAGTGTGATGTGTTTTGCCAAAGGGGAACCCGTGATTTGCTCTCAGGGGCACATACAGTTTTGAATTACGAGCTGTCCTTCACTTAGACTGATTGCAAACCAAGGCTAGAGAGCCCAATCTTCAATGTTCTTTAACCTATAGCTGGGGAAAGAGGAAATGAATTCATACTTTTCCCAAAAGTAAGTGAAAGTAACGATCTTGACTGAAATTTGAAGCCGCCTCCTCGATTTCTCATTCTGAGCCGCTTTCAAATGCCCCAAGCGCACATCCATTAAAATAATCAATAAAGAGAAAATAAATCAGGCATCTCTTTTGGGGCAGTCACGTCAACTCAAATCATTGGAGAAGAGTTGCATAGAAAATGTGTCAATGCATGTAGATTTCCCATTAAATTTACTGATATTAACTATTATTCATAGAATCATTCTCGCCTACATATGCACGCACATCATGCACACGTATATACGCACACGCATATGTAAGTATGTGTGCATGTTTTACATTAGAGAAATGCCGTAGGGAGATGTCTAATAGTATCATCTGCCAAGCCATTAGTAATGAATTTGTTCCCCATTGGATGTCCTTCCCCGGTGTCTCAAAAGCTGCGGTAAAGTGAACTTTCAACAACAACAAAAAATCCCTTTTTATAAATAATCGGAGATATACGTATTTCTTTTTCATACACAAACACACGGTTTTCCCGAGCCTTTATCTTCGTCTTTCATTTATAGACGCCAATGTCTGCACATTTTGTTAATATCTTCGTACTTAAACATTCATTTGTCAAACAAGTCTCGCAGACTAAGCTGATCTTAATATTTATATTTGAAATAAAATTGCAACGCATAAACAAGTACGAAGTTGTCGACTTGTTTTACAAGTCTTTTATTCCTTTAAGGAAAGTTTAACGCCGACATTTGCATGCATGAAATAATAAACTTTAAACAGGGACAAACAAATCAATCCTAGTGTATTTTCCCTGAAGATATATTTTCTCTCCACTGTTCCCATGCGAAGCTTTAACTATTTCTAACCCGATGTCGCACTAGTGACATTGTTAAAATGTCTATTTTCGTCCATCAGCTAACATTGTCCCAGAAAATGCCATGCCTGTCAGACATCTCTAATGGTAATCCAAGATTGAAGAGCACAGGGTAATCAGGGGGCGTAATTCTATACCGACAGAAATGATGCACGCAGATGTCTAACGAAGACGTTGCTAATGAGAACGCTAGAAATATGGGTAGATGAAGTCTTTTCGGGGTTTATTATTTGCTTTTTTATCGTTTCTTTTTCTTTCGTTTATTCTTTTGCTCTTTGTTTTGTGCAATTTTCATTTTATATGGAAATTTATTGTTACATAAAGCAAAGTTTTAATTTTTACCTAAACCTTCAATAACAATTCTGTCGACAGCATTTTGACTTTTATTTTATATTCTGTGGTGAAAATAATAAAAGAACTCTTTAATCTTTCTCTGATTTTCCAGGACTGAATGATTTCCCTTTGTTTTTGTCTTCCTCTCTCCATGATGTAGTCAGTCATTTTCTTGTAACGGTTCGCTACCGGAGTAGATTTTTAGTAGAATAAAGCTTCATTCAAGCTATACCAACTCAGCCTACTTTCACTTCCACTCAAACCTTTTTTCCTAACATTCATAAATTTCCGTATTATTTGTTATATTCTCCTTCCTTTTCTCTCTCTCTGTCTCTCGCCAACCCGTTGGGTCTTTTTTATCATTACTTTTTTTTCATTCTGTCTTTCGTTTTTCCTTTCCCTTCAACTTCCTTTCTTTTAAATTCATAATACTTATTAGACATCAGAATGATGGCAACACTTTAAAAACCTCACACCTTCATATAGTAACATGCAATATTTTAAAGTCACTTGTACAGTAAAACATTTGAAAAGAAAACAGCCAGGCATGCGCAAATAAAATTTTGGTCCGAATCGGAAATAATAGAATTTTTCAATGTTTTTCGTCACCATTTTCTCCTTTCATTACGGAAGCTAGAAAAATGTGAGAATTAATTTTTGAAATCATAAAATAAGTGATTAAAAATAGACAAAAGCAAAAGAAATTATTATGAATTAATCAAGAAAATCTTTGTAATGCGGATGTGCGGCTGGTGTTATGACTATCAGCACGGCATGAGAAATCAGAGAGACGAGTTCGAATTCCAGTTGGGTTCGTTACATTCACTTACGCGAATATAATTAAACATGAAAATACCCCTGGGAAAGGTATGAGTCCATTTCTTCTCTCCCACCGCTATAGGTTAAATAGCTTTGGTTGGCAACCAGTCTGCGGGAAAATCTTCAGCCTAGTCAGTTACGAATCAAAATAAACATGATCGCCCAAGCGTGTATCACTTATGGCGCTTGATTGACTGACTGATAATAAATGTTTTCAAAAGTTTTTTGATGCATTAGAACTAGTTGTAAATGTTGTTTCTGACGTCGTACATGCAAAATGTCTGCTAGATTTTGAAAGGTTCCAAATATGGAGAATACAACCTAAAAATAACATTATTATATTGATGGTTTAAAATCTATTCAAATTCATTATAGAATATTTATCTATCTATTCAAACACATATGGATATGTGTGTCATTTTATTTTATTTTAGTTGTACTATGTGGAAATGTTATTTCACTGTATAATGTTGGATCTACGTGATTAGTTCACTACATAATTGAAAAGGGAGAACATTGTGTATTCTATAAATATATGTTTATAGTTGGTAATAATGTTATTATTAAGGCTTCAATTTATTCAATATTTTCTGCCTTTTTGTCTGTTTTCCTTACGAAGCTTTAATAAAAGTGATATATTTCCAATTTAAAAGTGATATATACATACATACATATATATATATATATATATATATATATATATATATATATATATATGTGTGTGTGTGTGTGTGTGTCTGTGTGTTGTAAATAAAATAATTAAGGAATTGCTTTATTTCATGGAAATTGCAGCTATCATAACTAGATCACAATACAGTGTGGGATAATCGGAAGGATGAGACGATGGTAAAGAGATAAAGATACCTGTCTGATCGTAAAAACTTTGGTAACTTAGTTGTCTAAAGCGTTGTTTATGAAAGATGTGATCCCAAGTTTTATCAGAAACGACATTTTTCTTTTGAAAAAGTCACACATTTTATATGCTGTAGAACAGATCCGCTAAAGACATGATAAAAAGCAGTAAAAATCGATAGTGAAATTTCGTTCAATAATAAGTATTATAAAGAAAAATCAATTTCAGTCATGTTTTGAAAAGCTAAGAATTAATCAGAATGTCTTTCTCTGTATAGACTAATATGTGTCTAGCCTTGGATCTCTTCATTGCATTTTAAATTGATGTTTTTGTGATCAAATAGATGTTTTTGGATAAATATGATATGCATATCAAGGGTACAAATTCAGTAAATTGATTTATAATGTTTATCAGGCGTAAAATAAAGGTGGGGGATTAATGTAATTTGTTTACACTTCATAAACTGTTGGAGACTCTGTACCTGATTTTTCTAACATTGAGCCAGAACCAATATATCGGGATAGGCACGATGTGAGATGAAGGACGTGTTTCTGATTTTTATGTGAGTCATGTTTATCTTTCGTTGGTACTTACACATCTATGTTTGGTGCTATAGACGGAGTCAGTACCAATCTAATTGATAGTTTCCTTAGGCCGAAATGGAGAGAGACATGCTAAAAAATAACGATGAGATAGAAAGAAGTCATCATTATTAGACCATAAAATGGAGGTTAGTGAGACAATCAGAAAAAAATAAAGGATGATAGGTGGAGTAAAAGGTTGCTTGATTAGTGTTTAGTATTTAACAAACGTAGTAGGAGAATTTCAAAGAGACGATAGAGAGATGAAACATGAATTTTACAGGCTGAGATCCCCGGGTATGACGTCACGATTCGTATATGTGTGAAAAGACTATTTTCATTGTCTCAGATGGAGTTTATATATGAAATTGTTTTAACTGTTTTTCAGTTCTTTTAGGTCTTTCTGATTTTTCTAGAAACTCTTCGAAACACCTGTATTGTAACACACACACAGTTTTGTTTATCTCTTTTCGTCTTTCACTCTCTCATCGTCTTGCCCTCTCTCTCTCTCTCTCTCTGTCACACACACATACACGCGCGCACACATGCGCGCGCACACATACATACATACACACACACATATATATATAAATATAAGTGCCTTTAAAAGTTTCTAAAACTTCAGAAAAACTTTTTATCAAAGCAATTAAAGAACAGCTAAAACAACGAATTTCATATATAAACTCCATTTGCATTTCCTTACTTCCGTAGACGGGAAATGATTTTGTTTCAGCTTTTGTTTTGACTCGCATGAACATTGAATGACAACTTTTCGGGGAGTTTCTTAATGTACTCTTGTATGGCCACACTCACACATGTTTCTGAGAGAGGTCATTTATGCAAGTAGGATAGTTAATAATATACTCTCTTGTCTCAGTGTTTTGAGTATTTGAAACAGATTATTGTATCCTGCCCAAGGAGCGTATATTTCCAGATAAATATTAAATTGTTTAGACATAGGGGTGCTGTGGTAAATCACTTTAAGAATTTCAGCCAATCCCTTTATACTGGAACAATTATCTGAACAAGTTGCCACTAAATCGACTCTTTTAGGCAGAATATTAATTTATACCGAATTAGTGGCCGAGGTCGTTGCATATTTTGCTTTCATGTCTGTCGACAATATTTGAGAATAAACTCAGGAATGTAAATGCTGATTTTCAAGCTTGTCCCTTTTCAATTGGATCCTTAGCGCAACACAGTCTTCTTAATTTCTCTTTCTCATGTATCAAACTAGGTTTCGTATATGGTTTTGATAATATTTATGAAAATATATCTTTAATTAGTTTTTATAATTCAACTTTATTCCGGAATCTGATTATGTTATTGGGGATGCCAAATACAACCAGGGATAGTTTCACTTTAAGACGTTTCGTTCAGAAAAAATGGACGAGGAAACTCCAAAATATATGAGGAGACTTCAGAATGAATAAGGAGACTTCAACATGGGTGGGGAGACGTCAAAATGGATAACGAAACTTCAAAATGGATGAGGAAACTTTAAAATGTGTAAGGAGACTTCAAAATTCTATCTCTGAAGTCTTAAGCGACATAAATACGTACATTTTCAAAGAACTTGCCAATATCGCTTTGTGGTTTTCGCGACTACTTATAAATATGAAGAAAATAGCAGAAGCATAGAAATATTTCCCAATATTTACATCTCGTTATTCTATCCAATCCAAGATATATTGTACTTGGTAATGCAAATATTTCCGTGAATTTCTTCATTAGTTATGTAGAGGTACCAATAAAGTTTATTTTTCTTATTTTCAACATTAAATTTAATGAGCAACATGGCCATTTTGATCCACAATCTTCTGTCATCTTTCTGTAATGTCCATAATTCAATCGTCCCAAAAAGTTTTTCATCTTTCGCCGTAAATAATTATTCTGAGAAGTATTTTACAAATTTCCAGGGGAATATATTTTTCATTCCGAAAATTGTATAACGACCCCAATTTTCTTATTCTATGTGCCGTGTCCCTTCAGTTCGTGGACGATCATGCTTCTCAATAACTTCCTGTCCTTTGCAACTCTTAGTATGGTTAATCTTTTCCTATCACACCTAATCCCTCTTCTGTCAACCATTTACACAAACTCGTTATTCGCCGCTTTCCTCTTGCCCTCATGCCTTCAATACGTCCTGTCGGTACCAAATTCTTCAGGCCCTCTTATGTAACAGGAAAATTTCAAATGTCGTTTATTGATACTAAATATAAGCGTCCTTTTTGTTTCCATTTTCTTTAAAACGTTGATGTTCAGTTTGTGAGATTCTCAACATCCTTTTATAGAACCACATTTCTGTTACCGCAATTCACTTCTTCATCTGTGTGGAGCTATACAATGCCATATAGAAGGACCCATATTATATAACCGTTCACTACTCTTGTTCATTTCTAACGAAATCTTTCTGTTTCTTAATACTTTGTTTAGCTTTTGGAAGACACCTTTCGCAACCCAAATGCGCCTTCGGATTTCGGTATCGCATTTTCTGTTCTCTCTTAAAACACTTCCTAGATATTTACTTTTTGTACTTGTGTCTCCAACTCGTAGCTCACATCTTGGGTTATTCCTTTTGCTGACTACCATACATTCTATTATCTTACAATTAATATTTATTCCTTTCTTCTCGCTTTCCTTTACTGCCTTCATTAGGATTTCGCACAGTTTATTTTCTGTTTCTGCTATGAATACTGCATCACGTGGCTGTCAATAATGAATCCTGGGAGGACTTCTAATTCCCTTAGGAACGATTCACTGTAAAGGTCGAATAAATCTGGCGAGAAAACACATTCTTTTTTTAATTCTTTTTCTATTTTTATGTATTTACTGAATTCATTTACTATCCATATGCAGGCAGTTCGCTGCCAGTCTAGGTTTTGGATTATTTCAATATCTTTCCCAAATAACTCAGGCTTATCTAGCAGTTCGTTTTGACGAACTTTATCAAATACTTTTACATGATCTATAAAACATAGGTTTACATCCTTTTGCATTTACATTAGTCTTTCCGGTATCATACTGAGTATAAACATCGCATTCCTTGTTTCCATATCTTTAACGAATCCGCACTGTTCTTGTACTATTTCCGGTCTGACTCTGTTACGTGCTTGATTCAGCAGAATTCGGATGATAATTTTTATTATGTGGCTCATGAGGCTGATTGTCCGATGGAGCTCGCATTCTTTTGTACCTGATTTCTTAGGCAGTACTATGGAAATAGATCGACTTATCTTCCTGTATATCACCACTGTTGTATATTATATTGAACATATCTGTAATTATGTAAATGGCAAAATTATTTAAGGCTGCCAGCAACTTCTTTTGCATTTTTCCTGTTCAATTTGGCAAGTTCTCATTTCACTTCTAACTTTAATATTTATGGCACTTCTACATTTTTGTGTATTATGGGTTTTCGTCTTTGAAGTATTTTTCTTTCTCTATTATCAGGATTCCCTCTTTTGATTTTATGCATCCTGCTATTTCTTTTATGCATATCTACCTTATCCGTGAGGCTCATTCTTTCTATTTCTACACACTTTTCGTTGATCCATTCTAATTTGCCTACCTGCATTTGTTTCTGATTTCTTTGTGTAACGTCCTATATTCTGTACCATACCTTGGCATTGTTTGCTGTCTCTTTTTCATCATATCAAGAATTTAATCTGTCATCCATTCCTTTATTCCTTGTCGAACTTTCTTTGGGATGGTCTCATTTGTTGATGTTGCTAAAGGTTCTCTTATTATGCCCCAGTTTGAATTTCCATTCTCATTTGGTTTATTGTTACTGATTATCTACTGTTTCTTCTTCATTGTCGAGAATGTCACTTATTTTCCAATTTTTTTTGTCTTTTTCTAGTAATCTATATTTTTTCGTCTGTTCCTATCTATCTATCTATCTATCTATTTCATTCTGTTCACATCTGTTATATTCTTATGCGTGTAAAAATTGATGGCAGTTATTATAAACATGAAATAATTTACAAACTGCAGTTTTCCACGAAGCAATAAAGAAACATTTCCAGCCTTAAATACCCAGAACAGATCTATGGTGTGTATGTGTGAGGGTTGCGTGTGTTTATGTATGTATGTGTTTGTGTGTTCTAAAACTTCCTCATGGTTACATTTCCATGAAATTTTATTATTTTCGATGTTTAACGATTAAAACCAATATAAGAGTGAGAATTGTTTATAGTGATAAGCAGAAACTTATGATGTATAAGCAAAGGTGACATTGGATAGCTTTCATAAAGAGAGAAACTTGTTTTGGTGAAATATGGTAATTACTTACAAATGATTGGAAAGAATGTTAAGCGTAATGACAATATCAGTCACTTCGACTGGAAAGAATGCAAAGCGCCATGACAAAGAAGTTCACCGGCTGGAAAGAATGCTAAGCGTCATAACAATGTCGGTCACCGGCTGGAAAGAATGCTAAGCGTAATGACAATGTTGATTATTTCACTGGAAAAATACTAAGCATCATGGCAACATAAGTCAGTTCGGTTGGAAAGAATGCTAAGCGATATGATAACATAGTTCACTTCGGCTAAAAAGAAGGCTAAGCGGCATGTCAATGTAGGTCAGCTTAGTAAAAACGGAATCCGATTTGTGAGTTTCGTTTAAGGAGTCGTCGTTTATTTCCGATAATTGCGATGGCATTCACTCTTCGCAAATATCACGACAACAGTGAAACAGTCAGAAGAACAAACGAGGTTGAAAAATCAGAAAGAAAAAAAGTTAAGGAAACAGCTTTCCTACATATTTGAGTTTGGGAGCAAATTGAAAATGACACTGAGACAGAAGTACATACGCACTCACACACACACACACACACACACACACACACACACACACACACACACACACACACACACACACACACACGTAAAAGTTATTTTCGGTTGTTACTATGAAAATTATCTTTCCGGCCCGACGCTGAAGTTGAAATTTTCTTGAGGAGTTAGTCGTTCAAATTCATACTATTATTTTTACCAAAAATATCTGAAGATCAATCCACAGTAACTTTTTCAAACTGCTGTTCAGTATTCTAAAAAGATATCATTTACTAATACGAACGAATTCAACTTGGAGGCAAATAAGTAATGATTTCCTGGTCATTCTCGCGGATGTAAACTGGCTAAATATGAGATAAGCTTTGTCGACTCATGTGTTTTCTAATTTCTACTAGGAAGGCTACAAAGTGCACTCTGGATAACGAGTATCAGAACTTTCTGGGTCACCGATAAGTTTAGAAGGAAGTTTCGCTTCACTAAAAATGAAGATTGACACTCAGATAAAGCAATTTCAGTCAATTAGAATTCATTACGAATGAAATCATTTGCGAACAAAGGCCAGTGTTTACATCTATTGGATGGTTATTTCCGGTTACAACTAGATGACGAATTCATGTCATTTTATTTATTCGCAAGTTGATTTATAAAATGCAACAGAAATAAAATGTTGAATATTAACAAAGCCAATTGTAATTCTAAAATGCATTATTCACATATTTTTGTCATGTGCTTTATTTATTCTTAGAATAGCAATATAATATTTCAGCTTAGTCTAGCTCAAAGCCAAATGAAAGATTGTCATACGCCAATATTGCAAGGAATGCAACCAACATAATCGTTCAAAACTTTTGCTTTCACCTGACCTCGAAGGCCTCCGCTGATATGATTGGGTATTATGTCATCTACGACTACCACCTTGCCTATTGCGCAGTCCATGCATAAATTTATCGGTTTATATACGTATATGTGTGTAATATGTAACCTGTGAAGTTAACCAAGGAATATTTATAACAAAAATAAAAAAAATTAGATAATCATGTGACAGTGTTAATAGGTTATAAAATAATTGTTGGTTTATTTACTTGAAATAAAATTGAATTAAAGAAATCATTTCTACTTTTCTGTAGAGTTTGGTCTTTTGAAACAGATGTACACATTATTGCTTTCCGAAAACGTAAATTTTGAGACGTTTGCTTAATGTGAAAGCTCAAGAATAGCATGAAAATACGTCACATCCTGAGAAAACCGAACGATCCGAGGATGCATTTGATAGCATAGTTTATCCGATTTGTATGGAATGCAATAATATTATTAAGTAATAGTGAGCTTTTATATTAATTTCCATTTGTTTCACGTAATAAAGCTAATCAGTACATTGCTGTTAAAATTTTATAACAAGATTGTCATTTGGGGTAAAAATATTTTAGTCAAATCTGACAGTGCTATAAAACGTTATATTAATTAAAATGACACGTAAGGCTATCATATTCCGACCAATATTAGATACAAAAAAGATAGACTTGAAGCCATGGTCATAAGAACAAAACATACATCAAATAAAACTCAAAGTCAACAATTAATAAATATACAAATTCAATCTACGTTCCTTGTACGTCTTAATTGCCATGAAAATGAACCATTAAACATTAATTATTTTTTGACGTACAGCATTATACTATTTTTATTTTTCGTTCGAGATTAAGTTTTAGGAAAAAGTAGGATCATACAATACACGAATTTTGAATTTGTAACCAGTCAGAAAATAAATAAATCCTCTTTTAATTAATTAAAGGGAAAGAGAAATGTGGCTGTTGAATCAGTTTGTAACTCATCAAAAATTATTTTCGGTGTCTATGCAATCTTTACAAAAATCGTGATTCAAATTCATTTGTTCAAAAATCGGTTTGTTTTCTTTTGAAATTACACATCATATTTAATAACCGATTTACTCACTTTCGCATCTTTCACTTTCTAAATTAATATTTAATTTATCACAGTTAACCAGTCTTTACATGTAGGGACGGTGAGTACTATTCCCGAAACCCTCGCCTGATTGGAGGCTCTGGGCAGTGCGTCGTGACTCTCACTATCTTTGCGTTTTTCTACTTACATTTATATGCGTTACAAATTAAACTAAGCCCAACTGACTATTATTACAGGATGAAAAGTTTTCGCGGATTTTGACGTCGTTCTGGGTTCATTTTTTCGTTCCTTCAAATCCGTCAATTTCTTTTTTTTCTCATGCTAAGTCTTGAAAAAAAAACATGATATAAAGTTCATTATTCTTTATCCATAATTTTAATATGTTGAAATTAACCAACATTTAACAAGGAAAATCTCAAGTTTATGATAAAAATTGCTGAAAACCATTGTTGATTTGTTTAACATGGAATGATCAATTATGACGTCTACTTTTGTATTTAGATACATTGTATTTATTTTCAATTTTACTAGTTGAATTGTTCACCTATATTGCATATGATCCATTATTGTACATAATTAGGTTACAATAACATTTGTATTTTATATGAAAACTACCTTATGAAGATTGAGATGTAGTTTAGTGGTGGTGGTGGGGGGGCGTATCATAGGTTCGAGGAATCATAAATCAGGGAGAGTATCATAGATGCGTGGAGGGAGACGAGACCCTAGCACCGGCCATGTCTACACGCATATTTTTCCGATGTTGATCACATGATATACACGTTTATTTTAAGAAATTGTTATTGCTTACCAATGATCCGAATCAAAAGTATTTTCCACACACTGTTTAAGTTTTTGTTACTATATTCGCCCCCAGACACATGTATAACAAGAGAAGGGATAGACTTTCCCACTCATACATGTATAACAAGAAGAAAGGGAATACTTTTACCCCCATAGACACATAACAAAAAGAGGAAAATACTCTTACCTCCCCACCCGCACACACACATGTATAACAAGAAGAAATGGGATACTGTTCCCTCAGCACACAGATGTATAGACGGGTACTCCCCTTCACACAAATGTATAACAAGAAGAGCAGGGATACTCCCCTCCCCCCCACACATATATAACAAGAAGAAAGGGTATACACTCCCCCCCACACACTCAAGAATAGCAAGAAGAGATCGGTTACTTTTCACTTTTCCCCCCACACACATGCATAACAAGAAGAGAGGGTATACTCTTTTGTTCCTTGTAGAAATTGAGTATTTTATTCTGTGTATTTCAATTTTCATAATGACTTGCACCATACAAACAGAACTTTTAATCTTCGGACTCTGCTAATAATTAATGCTGTTGCTATTTACTAAGTTTAGATGAGTTTGGTACTTGTATGAAGTACCCAATGATAAATCAAACTAGTAATGGTCAAAAAATCGAAATAGTAATGGTCAACCATTTTAACTCGCTAACCCTAATCCCTCGCGATAAAGAACTGAAACAAGTTCTGCTGTTGATTAAATGGAATTCATTTTAACCTCAGATTTATTTTTTTCAATTTTCATCTCCGTCTATTTCTAATTGAAATTGATTTTCAAATACTTTTCACCTGTTTGACATGAATATCTCCCCAATGTCATGAAATTCCTCAGCAACTTTAATTTGAGTTTGTCCCGGGATCGTTTCGGTGATCGAAACACACACTCTCTCTTTCTCACGGACACACACACACACACACACACACACACACACACACACACACACACACACACAGAGACAGACAGACAGACAGACAGAGGCTCCAAAAGACTAGAGACACAACAATGTTTGCCCCCTTCCATCGTCTAAATTACGAGGACTAAAGACAAAATGGAGTCTACGAAAGGTTGGGTTCATTGGGTGGTTATATCTATTCAGGTACGCTCCCAGCCTTTCTAGAAGTGAGTTATGTTTATTGGGTGTGACTGAAGGGAGTTCAATGAGGTCATCAACATATCACATACTGAACGAGTGTTTTAATTTGACATTAGCTGGGATGTGGTGCAATGGTGTGCCTGGGTGTGAGTAAAGTATTTTCCTAGAACTAGTTTCGTATGCTCCCGAGTACAATAGCTTACTGCGTTATCAACACCGGGAAATGCGACGATCAAATCGATATAAATGATTTCCAAAAAGATCTGTGTATATCACACCTGTCCTGTTTCTCTAACGATCCTTGCAATCGACAAGGAAACAAACCGCATAACAATACATAGTAATGTTGTTGACAAGCTGTATCTATTTCCTATCTGGCAGTCTAACGATAAAATTGCAAATGAAACTCTTCAGATCTGGCAACACAGTGCCAATTTTACATGGCCCATTGTGGTGTTCTCTAATTCAGGAAAGGTACAATAACTGATGTTGTAGCGTCAATAATGATTTTTTAGGCTTAGGACTATGAAATCCATTGACCTGTACACTGTATGGTTTGTCCATTGATGGGTTGAATGACACTAGGGTTAACTTGGAATGTGATTTGGTGCGGTCGGCAGTAGTCCCATTCTTGCAAATTAAAGTATTATCTTTCTTGTCAGGAAAATCATTCCACAGTAAAACGTTGTTAAATCATGTAAATGTCATATGGTTACCACACCAATATTGTTACAGATGCACTACTTCCTTACCTATTATTTTATACATATGTCATATGATTGAATCCATTTCTACGAGTGGAAGAGAAGGCAAAATTATTCAGTGTGATGCTAGCTTTAGTTTTTTGCTATATATTAGAAGGTGAAAAATTCTCTTCTCGAATACCTATCCCTAAAATATGATTGGTAATTTGGAATTAGAACTGATCGGGTATGTGTGTGTGTGTGTGTAATGAATAATAAAACGCTGAATGAAACACTGCTGTGGTTTCAACCAACAAGATTTCAAGCGTTCTATTCCAAAAATCGTTTGAAAATGAACAGTACTAGGGAATTATTTAATTCTATAATTAAATTTAAAGTTTTAGTTTCTGCTTTTGAAACATGGTAATTCCTGTGTAGCGATGGAACCATATTTTTAAATTAGTATATATATATATATATATATATATATATATATATATAGTAAGCATCCGTTTATCTCGTGAGATAAAGGTAGCACTATGTTTCGTCATAAAACAGTTCTTTAATAGTGTAATAGAGTAATCTCACCAGGGAGCAGGCCTGGGCGATGATATATAGGTCCAAAGGAATATAGAGTATTACATTTGGGGTCGGCTTGGCTTCAGGAGTTACCAAAAAGTTGTCAGTGTTAACAGCCAACCGACTTCGGGGATGCACTTTGGGTTTTCCGCGTTTTCTGTCTGGTTTTATTTCCAGAGGTTATTTGAGGTGCATGCTACGGAAGCATTTTATAAACAGATATATGGCATTCTGAACTCAAGTGGCGATGACAGATTTTTTCGAAGCTTCAAAAAGTTAACGCATTTTGAGTTTACTAAAAAATCATAAATATTGCTTAAAAGTAATATAATTGAATATAATTTGGAATTATTATTTATTTTATTTCATTTATTATATATATCATGATTTTTATATTTATTTAAAGTTATATATGTATTGTTTATTATTATTGTTGCTTTCAAATTTTTCCATTGTTGCCGGATTTTCCTGTATTAATATTTGTTTTTATCTAATTATCTTGACAATTATTTATGTTGTGTTTTTTGTTTTTTTACTTTCTATTTTTGCTGAATTAAAGTTATATTTATCAACTTTGCATTTTCTACTCTCGTTCAGTTTTATCCGCTGATAGTTAAAGTGTTAGGAGTGTCAAAAAAGCAGTATAAACGATTTATTTGTATAATGACTTCATAATCTTCAAGC
The DNA here is from genome assembly GCA_963932145.1 of Acanthosepion lycidas. Lineage (NCBI taxonomy): Eukaryota > Metazoa > Mollusca > Cephalopoda > Sepiida > Sepiidae > Acanthosepion > Acanthosepion lycidas. Next base: position 923,768 of record OZ010583.1, on the reverse strand, counting down.
ATTTTAGACGTAAATCCCTATATATTTTTTCATTTTTTGTTTGTGCTACATTTTTTCCAAATTAACAAACTTTTCGATATTTGCGTTTGTTTATTTATGTCCGACTATTTCGTCATTTGCCTTGATTTCTAGTGGTTTTGTGTAACTATTTTTTAGATATTTAAAAAGCCATTAATTTTGGGCGAGCTTCTAAAACACGTAATGTATATAATGTTTATATATGTACATTATATATTCCAAAAGTTGTAAGAATCTCAATCTCTCTCCATATATATATATATATATTTTTTTTTTCCTCTCAATTCGTTGTTGGAAGTTTTACCTGATGATCCTGAATCCTTAAAAAAGGATTTAGGTGAAATAAATTATCGTAATGGTACCTTAAAGTGGTTTGTTTTTCATTACATATTAGCTCTGTCCTCACATTGAGCTCTCAGGATTTCATCCTCTTTGGATTTACCAATTCGGTTTACCAAGTTCCTTATAACTTAATTATATATATATATATATATATATATATATATATATATATATTAGGTTGGTGTAAAAATAATGACGTAATGATGTCGTTTTTTAACGTCAAAAAACGACATTATTACGTCATTATTTTTGCACCAACTAATATATATATATATATATATATATATATATATATATATATATATATATATATATATATAGTTTATGGAAAACTAGGTAATCCGTATGGGTAAACCTAAGGTGGATAAAATCCAGAGAGCTCAATGTAAATCCAGAGCAAATAATTTAATATATATATATATATATATATATATATATATATATATATATATATATATATATATATATATATATATATGTATATATAATAAATTATTATTAAAAAACAGGCAACTTTAACGTTTCGTGATGATTATAATTTATTTCCTTAGAATCGATTCTAATTCCTCAGATCGATATTTTCAAACAAAATGCTGGTCTGAATAATTAATATTTGCTATAAAGTTTTGATAAAACTATTGCTATATTTATGGATTAAAGTGCTGAATATCAGTAACATCACTGGGTATTGACTTCAATGTCCACGTTTATATATATATATATATGTAAAGACGCTGGAAGTGAAAATCGCACCGCAGCTCTTGACGTCACACATGACCCCGCGAGAGTGAATTCGAGAAGTATTAAGTATGCACGTGTTTATCGTTGCTTGGAAAGCACCCATGTATTTATTAAGTGGTTTGGAAGTGCAAATATTTGGAATATGTTTGGAATATGTTTGGAAGTGCAAATATTGAATAAAAATGTTTTCTTATGCTAATTGTTATCTTTCGGACAGCCGTCTCTCGGGCCTTCATATGTAAGTCACATCTTCAAACTATTTCTCCCTAATTTCTGCCTCGTCAAGCAACAGATTCAGATTTAACCAAATTTAACATAGAAATTGCTTATAAAGTCTTGATATTAACTAACAAAAAATTTACTGTACGTGACAATTCTTTGTGTACATATGCTTGTATGTATATGTATAGGATGTGAGTATACAAATTTAGTATAATTTGATGAAAACAGGAAAATTTTAAAATATTTCTGCTTAATTAGTTGCTAAATTTCTTTTCGATATTTTCCGTGTCATTTTTATTAAAACTCAAAAACGATTGCTTCAAAATATTTAAGTTAGTCTGATATTAATGATGAGTAAACATTTTCATTAAGAGTAGAGAAATTGTTCAAGATAAGCTAAATATTTGTCTGATGACGTCAATTTACATCCCCCTCCCATTTTACTTAAAAGTGAACCTTTACCTCACACTGTTGTCTCTTTGTCTCTATGACTATCTCTAAGTAGGTGCCTAAGTACGCATCATCCTCTTTCTACCCGTCATAGCTCTCTTTTCTCCCTTTCTCCATTTCCCTCATATTTGTTTGTCCTTAAACGATGGGGAGGGCTTCCTTTTCCGCGCTCATTTTTCAGTAATCTTCCAAATTTCTGCCCAAACGTTAAAACAGATGTGTTCAATGTGTCCCCTTTTCCCATTAAGTAGGATGTCATATGTCAAAACTTTTTGTTTCTACTCCTGAGCTCTTCCGTATTTGCGAACTCTTCCGTATTTGCGAACTCTTCAAATATTCTAACCTCTCAACAATGTTCATTTATACAATAATCTACGGTCAGCAGATACACATAGTCACTAACTCTTAGTGCCATTAACAAAAACCAGAGCGAGAGAGAGAGAGAGAGAGAGAGAGTAACTAACTTCTTTATCTTATACTTAGGTCAGAAAATCGCAAATTATTTTGAGGAAATCTTAATAGCAAACCGATGCGGGTTTTTGCCCCTTTTTCACCTCAATTTCTTTTTATTCACCTCTCTTCAATCCTGCTGTCCTTTGACTATGAGTATTGACACTCACTGCTATTGTTCAAATCTCCCCTGAAAACGTGTTTCTCTACAAACAGTTCCGGTTATTTTATGTGGCGCTTATCTCCGAGGGCAAATCTCGACTGTCCTTGTCCTATCACCATTAATTAGAAAGCGCATCTGTTATGTTTATTGATGTGATTTATGGCGCTGACGAGGCAACGTCTCTGTTTATTTACAATGAGGAAGTAAGTACTACACACTGTTTAGAAAGACAATTTTAGCTGAAAGGAAATCATAAAGATTTCTCTCAGCAGTGATTTTGCGGTGCTTTTTTGCTTTTTGGCGTGTGATTTTGGCGTGTGATTTTGCTGTGTGAACTAAACACTTATGGAGAATGTATAAGAAAGAATTATAAAGACAGGACTAACATTATTCTGCTTCCATCTATGCTCACTCAAACATGTAAACTTACGTCGGAATTTATTAGCAAAGAAAGATTTCATGATGTAAATTCACATCCGACTGTCAATTCGCAATTGAAGCCTATTTTAATACAAGTTTTGAAGAGTGGACAATGTTTTGCGGTACAAATAGCATTCCATAAGTTTAAAAAGCGTTTCTAAAGAAAATTCAGCTGCCTAAATATATACTGAAAAAGAAACCCAGAAGACATTTACAGAAAAGTAACTGAAGACCTAAAGAAACCGATTAAGCTTTTAACGATTGACGCAAGTAAGTACAAAAAGGTTATAAGGTTATTCAAAATATCTATCTATCTATCTATCTATCTATCTATCTATCTATCTATCTATCTATCTATCTATCTATCTCTTTTAGTCTGTTCATTATCTCTCCATGATAAACCCGAGAAAATTTGCTGTATATACAGAGCGAAATGAGAAGATTTGATAAATCTAAATTTGTTAGAAGCAAATTCTTGTTACTATTCTCTTTTCAAATCATCATTTTGAGAAGTAAATAGGCACCGCTAAACGTCTGGAAGTGGAGCTAATGATTTAATTTAAACTTTAGCCTTATATCGTTAAAAGGCCTACATTCATTTTACCTCGTCTTATTGCTAGTCATTCCCAAACTCATATCTTTGGTATACTCTATGGATAATGAGAAAAGGAGATGAGTAAATACATTGGCAATTATTAAGTGGCTTGTCATATATGTTTTGTGATGGATTAAGATTAATAATACATCACAAAATGTGCATTTGTCATTATTGCATGCTTTCTCTTTTCTCTTTTCAAGTGGAAACGACACTTTTTTTTAATCATTTCACCCCAAACAAAGCAATAAAGTCACTAAGACGCACGGGGGTTACTGAATGTAAAAGAATATAAAAATCACTATTATAGCAATAAAAGAAAAAGAATTAAGAACATAGAAGATAACGATAGACATTGCATTTAATTTTTTAAGATCAAAGTTGACTGGAAAATAAAAAAGCGAGAAGTAAGTTAGAAACTTACGGTTGCATCTAGTCATTTCAAATGTAAATTGATGGGACCTTGCCGCCAATTTGGGTAATGCACTTAAATTCATAAAGTCTAGGTATCATAAAGAAAAGTTCGTCAAAACAATTACCATGAAAGTATTTATAGAAAAGACATAGTGAAGTTACATTACGGTGGTGAGAAAGGGTTGCTAGTCGAGATGCATGGTCAGGACCAATAAAATTACAGATTCTACTTTGGATTTTATCAAAAATCTCTAAATATATAACAGGAGTACCAAACCAGATGTGGCAGCAAATATTCAAAGCAAGGACAAATGGTAGACATATAATGGTAGATCTAAAATGAAATAAAAATGAGTGAATATGAAGATTTTGTTCATTTTCTAACTTTTTTCAAGAAATGTTTGAAAATATGACACATGAGATTCGATTTCTTGTAAACATGAAAGACAGTTAAATTCCAATATAACCTCAACTTTCATGTCACATTACTACCCGATCTACCCAGCGTCTTCCTTAAAATCCTCTTTCAGATTAGTGCATGCATTTCTTTTCCACGGGGAATTTCATCTTCTTACCGCGTATTATGCGAATGTTGTATTTAGCCTGCAACTTAAATTGAAGGACTTCGAAATAGAATGTAAAAATTAACAGATGAAGAAATAAGTAAGAAAAACAGGGGAACTGTGAAAAATTTAATAGCAATTAACTCAAACTACTTCTAGTACTAGATAGCCATTAAAATATGGCATGGAACAAAGTAGAGGAACGAAATCAGTCAGAGTAGGATTGGAGATTTAAGTTAAATCTTCATTTTGTAGTCAAGTAGGTTGAAATCACTAAATGAAAATGATATCGTTATATGATATAGTAAGCTCCAGTGGTAATATTAAATAAGAATTGGAACTTCATCTGATATAATTTGATGCTTTTTTAGGATTACTGCAAGTTAATTTGAAGACTTAAGAATGTACCATCCGTGCATTTGGGCAAAATATGTAGAATAATCCCACGCTTACCAAATGGTAAAGGCTTAAAGAAATTAGCCAAGTTAAGTGTTTAGCGTTTGTTATGAGAAAGAAATCAAAAAGATAGCAAATCTTGTCTATAGAATTATGCATTTGCGGTTTAGAGATGAATCGGGAGAATGTATTTATAGCATAAGATCAAGTATCGCTTACCTTGAAGCGAGGAACGGTCAACATCATCAGAGTTCCTTGCTCAGATTCGTTTGCCTAGAAAAAATTTTTTTTATTTTAGTAACAATTTAAAAATGTAAATTCTTAAAATAATTAAAACAGAAGAAAATCATGAAATGAAATACAAATGAAAAAATATTTCTGAAAGCGAAAAAAATGTTAGAGAGAAATTTTCAAAACCGTCTGTAGCACACACACACACACGCACACACACACACACACACATATATATATATATATATATATATATATATATATATATATATATATATATATATAAAGAGAGAGGGAGAAACTGCGTACATTTTTGGTTATAATGTGGATTTGTTTTACTGTATATATTATATGTTATTCTTCATATTTTTGCTACACGAGTTTCCGGTTCCGTGACTTTCTTCAGGCAAATTAAAGAAATCAATTTTTAAAGGAATAACTTTTCCTTATGTTCTTTTAATGTTTCATTGTTGATTTTCTGTATTTGTAGTGAACTTTAATCTCATTTTTGGACTGTTGGCAAAAGTGAATTTCTGCCTAAGTGATAATAAAGTCATTAGGTTTGATCTTAGTGGTGGCGTTGACAGATGTGTTGGAGATAGATACCCCCTATCCCCACTTCACACCTGAGACTGTCAAATCTATTTCCCTTTTTCAGTATCGTGTGTGCGTGCGTGTCCCCGCTAGCTTGCACATGAATCAGCAGATTTAAATTTGCCTTGATTGTATTTGTAGTTGCGTTGCGATACAAAGAGTTTTCTGTTATCGGGTAATTTGATATTGCTTTTTGTGAAGGGCAACTATGTTGGTAAGTGCTTGGCTGATGCCTGTATATGACTTCTTGCATTTTGTGCATTTAAGTGCATAGATCCCATTTTTGGATTTGCAGTTTAAATTTTTATTTACTGTCAATGTAGTTGTGGGGTTTTCAAAGGTGTCTATAATAACATCACAAACCACAGTTTTAGTTGCATTTTGTGACCCCCCCCTGTATATTGTGTTGGTTAAATTTGGATGAAGTTAATATATGTTTCAGGTTTTTAGATTGGTGTTTGCTTTTAGTTATTTTGGTTGTTTTTAGTATAATTTTCATTTTGTCATTCTTGTTAAGTAGGTCAAGATTTGTAATGTCCGTAAATAGTCCTGGATTGTTCTTATTGTATGTTAGGGTTTGTTCGACGTTACGTTATTTTGGATTTCGTAGTTGGTCCAGAGGTGTTTTTTTTTCTGCTAGTTCAAAACCTTTATTTATTAGTGTTGTGGGGTAGCCTCGTTTACTTAGAGTTATATATAGTTTTTCTAGTCGTTTTTTTTTCTCTCGGCTACTATAGTACAAAACCCTACGGTGCTAGGGAATAAGAGATGGATTTCAAACAGCTTTTTGGGTGATGGCTCTTGAAATGAAGATATTGTTGGGTATATGTAGGTTTCTGGTAGATATCTGTGATTATGTGGTTGTTTCTATTTCTAATGAGTATATCTGAAAATGGTAATTCGTTAAAATTATATTCTTGGGTGAATTTCATTTTGGGGTCTGAAGTAGAATGTGGAATTGGTTAATATCGCCCCGTGAGAATTTTCGGAAAATGAAGCAATTATCTAAGTATCGTTTTTACGATTTAGTGAAGTGGGTTTTTATTTTTTCCCTATATATTTGTTCTATCGGTTCATATAGGTTTTCCTCTTGATAAGCTAATGTTAAGGTGGCATATGTTGGTACCATTGCGGTACCTAGGATTTGGATATAGTTTTTGTTATTAAATTCAAATGTGTTATTGTTTAGAATCAGATCTATACTATCGATAATAAATTCCTTAGTAAATCTGGAATGTAGTGTTTCTCGGTGTTTTTCAATCGAGAATGAGATTGCCTGTTTACCTAATTCATGGGGTATGTTGCTATATAGGCTACTGACGTCAAAAGTTGCCATAAGTATTCCCGGATCAACTTTTTTGGGTATGGAGCTAAGGAAGTGGATATCGTCTCTGATGTAGCTTTTGAAATGCTGTAGTATTGTAGTCTGCTAGTTGCACAGGCTGGTCCTGCTACTATGGGTATGGATGTAAGGTCACTGGGGTTTCGGATGATAATGTATTCAGATTTTTGTGTCTGGATAGCTGCTTTTATTTCACTCGATTTGTGAATTTTTGGTAGTCCGTAGAAATTACTTGTTTTTTGGCGCAAAGTTTATCAGGAAATCCTTTTCTTTTTTGTTAAGTTTTTTTTATGTGTCATTCAGAGCTTTGTAATTTTTTTATATAATATTTTTGTTTATGTTTGTGTCGATTAATTTGTAGTTGTTCTTATCCTCTAGTGCTTCTAGAATTTTTGTCTTATAGTATATTTTGTCCATGATCACTATAGCGCTGCCTTTATCTGCTTCCTTCATAATTATGTTGTTATTTTTACGGATGCTCTCTAAGGCTTGTCTTTGTATGTAAAGTTGTTAAAGGGTTTGGATATTTTTGTAGCTCGAGGTTCCAGAGTTTTTAAAAAAATAATATGTTTAGCTCATTTGTTTTATTATTATTGTTTGGGAATAAATTGGATTTATTTTTTTTAGTAACGATTCATCTGTAATGTTTTCGTTATTATTAAATGTTTCTTTTCGTCTGAGTTTGCGTTCAAATTCTCTAAGGTCTTTTTTTAGGTCTGTTATATTGTTTTTCGGAGAAGGGCAGAATTTTTGGCCTAATTTTAATTGGTTGATTTCGTCTTTTGTAAGTGTACACGTAGATAAGTTTATTATTTTGAGTTTTGTGTCATCTAAATTGGTATTCTTGTTCAGTATAATGCATGTCCAGAACATTTTTCAACCCGTTCTGCTGGTATTTCTGTTCCCGTAATAACAATGTCCACTCAGAGGATTCCCGTGCTACTCAACATGCTCAGCAAGTTGTTCGGCGAATTCGCTGATTGAAACAATCGCTACACTTGTCACCCATTAAACATGTAGATGAGACGATACTTGATGAGTTCAGCTTGAAAAGCCTTGCGTCACGAACTGTAGTGTGACATTCGCCAACTGTATGAAGTCTATCGAGCAGTTTAATTATCAAACAATTTAACAGCAGTAGTTTTATGAAAAAGGAGATATATTGTATGATCCCGGGCATAAATTGACTACAGATGATTACAAAATATAATGGTTGTTTCTTTACACATATTTCGGGATTTCCAGGAGATAACCTCTGTATATATATATATATATATATATATATATATATATATATATATATATATATATATATATAAAGTTTCAAATTGCTTTGGAAAGGTCTAATATCAGTGATGGAATTTGAGAGGTATTTCCTTGAAAATCAAACTGTAGTAATTACAATTATTTGTATGGCTTAATATCCTGGATCAGTGCTAGAACCATCTTCACTGGCTGGATTTCATTCATAATCGTTGCTTTTGTACAATTTGTAGCTGTAATCCGGAAGACAAAATATCTAATATTAATCTGTTTTCAAAGTGCTAAATTGAAGTCAGGGAAACATTTGCAATGCAATTTCAACTTCACTGGGCACTGATGAAAGGACACCGAAAATCTTCATGTACAGTAAATTGCATGTTGGTTCTCGGGGAGTAGGAAGGCACAAGGATAAACTTATGCGAAATTTCTAATGATATCCCCCTGTTGTCCTTTAAGAAATTGGCTTCTGATCGTGCTAAGTGGATGAATATGTGCATGAAAGGCATTACAACTTTTAAGAAGACATTGAACATCTATTTATTTTAAGGTAGAATGCAGATTTGCAAGGGTTGCTATTTCTTGTCATATATGTAGAATGTTATGTAGGTCTCAAGATGTCCTCGAAGGCAATAGCGAGTTATCGAAGGCAAAAAACACAATTATGACATCAGAGACAGGACATACTGTTAAACCCTCATACGGGGAAAATGACGGGAGGATGCTGATTTTAGGGAACTCACCGAGAAGATCGGTAGTAATGTGCTATGAAAGTTCAAATTATATTTATTTTCGTTCAACAGACCGAAATTAAACAGCCTTTCATGTTTACATGCTCATGTATCATATTTTAAGCCTTCCTTGATAGACTTAGAAACTGCTACATCACATAAATCATATTCCCGCAAATGTTTCTTTTTTTTTCCATTTGAGATGTAATCATCTTGTTAAGACCCTTCCATTCGAAAATGAAAAAGGATAAAACACAAAATCAGTATTGGCAATGTTTTTAATCGAGTTCACTCCAAGCAAGACGCAAGGGGTTACTGGTTGTGGAAGAATTAGAAACAGAAACATTACTAAGGCGTGAAATCTAAAGAAGGGTAATCAGGAAGACAGTAGATAGCGTTTGACATTGCATTAAATTTTTGAAGATTAAAGTTGACTGGAAAGCATGGAGTCAGAAGAAGATTTCCACAAGAAGTGCGAGAAAAGAAACTGTTAGCTTAGAACTTACGGCTTCATCTAGCCAACTCTACTGTAAACTGATGAAATCTCGACAGCAGTATAGCACTGCGCTTAAATTCAAAAAGTCTACGTAGCATAACGAAAAGATCATCCAAACAATAACCATGAAAATATTTATAGAAAAGGCACACGGAGACAACCTTATGGTGGTGAAAAAGTGACTGAAGCCGAGACACCAGATCAGGACCAATAATATTGCTGATTCCTCTTTGGGTTTTATCAAGGAGCTCTAGATAAATAGCAGGAACACCGGACTACACGTAGCAGCAATATTCTAAGCATAGATAAATAATGCCAATTTGACCATATCGAATTGATAAGACTTACTATTGAGCCAGAAGTAAGTGGTTGTCAACAACGTCGATACCAAGTTGATAGCTGATATCATCGGAAGGTCACTAATGAAAATTAAAAACAAAGTAGGACCAAGGATGGAGCCCTTGGAGGGTCTTCATTATTCTGAAATGATCTAGACGAGTGGCCATTCAGGATAACTTTCATTTCATGATTTGATAGGAAAGACTGGATCAATTCAAAAATCTGTCTGGAGACACCGCAACTTTTCAACTTTTGGAGGAGACCTGCATGCCAAACACTGTCGAAAGCTTTCGAGATGTCCAACGTTACAGCCCGGACTAATATTTTCAAATTCATGTATTATCATGTGTCTGGGCGTTAGGCGGTAATGCATACTACTATAAGATTCAGTTTAGTGAAAGATGAATGGTCATTTTCAGTGAATTACTGTGCATGTTGGACGTAATGTACCAGCTTGTGATTCGATGTTGGCAATATGAAATGAATATCTCCACACTCGTAGACCAGGCACTCGCCAACATTCTCACATTTTAAAGATAGTAGTGGCAGATCGCACAATATTCACAGTATAGATCAGAGCAAATGTAGCCATAGGAATAACTACATAGGCTACTGGGAATCGTTTATCTGCGAGAGGACAAGATGCATGCATGCCTGTCACTAGACTTTCACTTATAACGTAACATTGTCGTGTACATCTCTAGTGATGTCGCGAGTGGGTCCCTTTGGGAATTGATTAGCGCTCTCTTTTGTTGAGAGATGAGAGCAGATTCCGTATTCATGCAAAAGATAGATGTTTGCGTGTTTAACGTAAACACGGAGAGCGATATCACTGAGAACATATTCGCCCACAACACAAAGACTTAATCCGTAGCATCATGGTGTAGAGTAACATCTATTACAACTTTTGTTTGCTTTTGGTGTTTGTAGATAAAATTTTGAACATTTTGAATGCATGTCCAGAACATTTTTCAACCCGTTCTGCTGGTATTTCTGTTCCCGTAATAACAATGCCGACTCAGAGGATTCCCGTGCTACTCAACATGCTCGGCAAGTTGTTTGGCGACTTCGTTGTTTGAAACAATCACTAAACTTGTCACCCATTAAACATATAGGAGATGAGACGATACTTGATGAGTTCAGTTTGAAAAGCTTTGCGTCACGAACTGTAGTATGACATTCGCCAACTGTATGAAGTCTATCGAGCAGTTTAACTTAGCCAATCTCATTCAGCATTTTATCGTTGTTGTTTTTTTAATTATTAAACAATTTAGCAGCAGCAATTTTATGAAAAAAGGAGATATATTGTATGATCCCGGACGTAAATTGACTACAGATGATTACAAAATGTAATGTAATTTCAATACATTTTCGTCTTAAATTACTCCATTTTTAAAAAAAATTAGAATTGTAGTCTTTGAGTCAAATTTATGGCCAAAACTTTTGCAATGGACTACTAATTTATTGAGTGAATGATTTTGTAAAATGATACATTTTATTCTCATATAATCTTTTATTTAAATTCCTAGATGTTTCACAGAAATATTTCTGGGGACTTTTGCAGTCAATTTTTAAAATTCCTGTTTCAACTTTAATGTTTTATTATTTTGTTTTGTGTTGATTAAATATTCTCTTGTTTTTAAATAATTGAAACACTTTTTATAATAATTGTAGAAAAATTCTTTTCAATTGTAATCGTTTTTGAGTTGATAGGAAGAATAATGTGTCCAGTTTATTAATGTTATTTGTGTTATTTTAATTTTGCTTTTATAAACCTTCCTCTTCGCGTTATATATGAAATAATTAGTATATTGGAATAGTTTAAAAGCTTTTTATATTATAACAATAAATGTATTTTATATTATAACAATAAATGTATTTTATATTATAACAATAAGGGGCTTAATTAACACAAAACAAAATAATAACAACATTGCAATAATTCAAAACATCGTTTGTTTTCAAAAACAAAAGTGGGCATAAAATTTATTAATTACAATTAAACTTAATCAATTAAAACACTCAATTCATTGAACAGAATGTTTGAAAATTCGATTCAGTAAAAGAATTAATGCTTTGGGTATTAGCTTAATATCTCTGAAATGAATTTTCTACTGAATCACGATCAACTTAAATTTTGTGCTATTGTATATACAGTGCGAAAATTTCTTTATTCTTAGGAAGTCGGCGAAAGATAATATTCTTGTAAAAATATCTCCAGTTTTCTCAACTCAAATCTTATTTTATTGTATTTTGTCAGACTAGAATTTCAAAAAGAAAAGAACATAAATGTGTACATAGCCAAATACACATATTGTGGCAAAGGATATTATAAGGTTTTTAAAAGTCTAATCTTCAGGATTGTTATTGAAAAGCATTAGTAGAGATTTTATATCTCATTAATGATAGAAACATTAATAGATCTGTGTCAATAAGTTAATTTGTAATAGTAGAGACAAAGAATTTAAAGAAAGGGTTACATTTGTAGTAACAAGTTAAAAAAGAACTTGTGTATGAATATAGGAAGTCTAACATTATTACGGAATATTTTCTTGCATTCATGTACAACTGGAAACTTATACATGTCTGGTGAGGACTACAATATGGAAAGATTTCGACAAGGAGGAAATAAAAGCCACACTCTATTTGATCATTTCCTAGACAAGCACAGATATGAAGGGATGGCACATCACTTAAGCATTCTATATCACACCTGTTGTGAATATGGATTATCTCCTCTTTGATAATCCAAGCTATAAAAGCTGTACATTTGCGCTTGTCAAGTAGACGAGTAGTAAGATTCGAGTCGCTCTTGCGTTCGTCTGTCGAACTCTCTGCTTTAGCAGAGAGGAACTCGGACGAGGCTTTGCCGAAGGGCAAGGTTTCGTCCGGGGAGGTTGACAGGGCCTGAACCCGTCTAGGCGGGTTCAGAAAGACCATATTTTTGGCCGAGCCTACGGGCTCGGTGATACCCACATTAAAACGGCCTTGTGCCACATTCGATCGTCGTGGGTGGATTGATAAATACCGACGCGTAGTAAGATTCGTCGGCGACTGTCGAACTCTCTGCTTTAGCAGAGAGGAACCCGGACGAGGCTTTGCCGAAGGGCAAGGTTTCGTCCGGGGAGGTTGACAGGGCCTGAACCCGTCTAGGCGGGTTCAGAAAGGCCATATTTTTGGCCGAGTCTACCGGCTCGGGGATACCCACATTAAAACGGCCTCGTGCCACATTCGATCCTCGTGGGTGGATTGATAAATACCGACGAGTAGTAAGATTACTAGACAGAATCTCTTGTCCTGTTTTCATTACAAAATCCCAAACGAATTTACTAATAGAAGTCAACGATCCCACTTTTTCCTTCCGAGTTCCTTGATAATGAAGTGGGGTGATATACTGATGACATAGCTATCCATAGTTGACATAAAACTAATTCTGAATAAAAAAAATATCAACATCCTCTCACAAGTGTTCCAAGAAATAGGACTCATGACTGAACTTTTTAAACCTTTCCAAAACAAAAACTATGATTTGGAATTGGAACGAAAACAGTGAATGGCACGATGTGCCCTGAATCCATCTTGAAAACCCAAGAAGTGGATTAAATAAATAACGAACACTTCAAACATCTCGGCATATGAATCAGTTGTAACAAATTTAATATAGGAGAGAAGGAACTAGAACATAGAATGGGCTGCGTTAGAAGTAGTTTCATCCAATACAGTAAATTGCTTCAAAATCAAAACTCGAGTCATGTTCTTAAATAGCCTAGTCAGATTCAGATTTTCCTATGAATATCAGTCATGGCGACAAAGCCACCTGAAAATATCTAAACTATCAACTGCATACAACGGCGCGCGCTTTCTTTGATCAAAATGGTTAAAATGACTTCGAGCGAAGGAAAGCTGTAGGTTTCAGTGAGGACCATCCTTCTTCGAACCTCGTGGACTAACGCTATAGAATCAAAAAGAGCTCTACGAAATAATTGAGACAACAACGTCACGAAAACTTTCAGCAGTAGTAATAACTAAAATATATATCACATGTAACTGAAATAGAAAATAATGACATAATCAAGATGTTGACATTCTACACTACTTCAAACAAAAGGTTTCAATACTGGAAAGGGCGATAACAGCTATTGGACTTAAGAAACGTGAAAATTGTTTTAAGAGAAAGATTTTATAAATTTCAATCGGCAGTAGCATGGCTACTCGATCAATGAATGCTGAATGTTTTTTTATAAGGAAATTGCTACTATTACCATTACCAATGTCTTTAATTTTTTAATTGTTTAAAATTTCATGGCAAAAATGGGCATTATTTAAGCAAATAATACATTTTCAGATTAAACCTTTTTTCATGTCATTGAATGAAAACGATACAAATTCTCAAAAGCAAGAAAAAAATGGAAATTCTTCCAGATTTTACAATGTTGGCCACACATTTTCTCGCCTTTTTTACTTTTGTTTCGGGCAGCATGATTGGGGACACACGAAATGAAATGCTACGGATATCATTTGGTAAAAGTCAAGAGTTTATTTCTATAAATACATAAGCATAGTTTGTATTCAGATTTTAATCAATAAATTTGTCAACATTTCCCATTTTGATTAATTTAATTTCAATAAGTTTAATTTACTTCAACAATTTTCATTAAAATTCAACACCAAATTTAAAATAAGATAAAAAAAAATGTGAAATGTCGTTGTAATTATTTCATTAAAGTGTCAAAAACGAATTGTCTATAATGTCGAAGAAGTCGAAAAAAATCATTCGATTTGATTACCACAGCGCCACGTGAGACTTTCAACGATTCCTTATATAATTAAACAAACAAGATTAAAATTTTATCAGCGTAATAAATTTTAGTGACCGAGTTTTATTTGTTTCTTATTTAAATTGTTAGAAAAATTAATCAGCAGTTAATGTGCAGAATGCCCTGTAGCGCCCAAACGCGATGAATATATATATATATATATATATATATATATATATATATATATATAAAAGGGAACATAGAAGTCAACACTTAGAGGCGACAGTCTGTTTCATGCTATATGCAATCGTCAGGCCTGACGATTGCATATAGCATGAAACAGACTGTCGCCTCTAAGTGTTGACTTCTATGTTCCCTTTTATATTTACACACGCTCTATCTCTGATATTGAGCACTTTATCCCATAAATATAGCACACCTTAAGACTATATTTCTTCATATATATATTTATATATCGGATGCCACACAGAAAAGATTCTATGGGTCAAAATAACATTTTAATCATAACCTATTACATAATCAATAAGTGTAACATTAAATACACTGACAAGTACCTGTACGGGAGGTTGGGGTAGAGAAATGTCCAGTCATTAGCTTCTGTAGAGGCATGACATTTTTGTCTGATCGAAAATATTTCAACAGTCCCTCGTTAAGGAAAGAAAGTGAAAATAATGTTAAACGTGGCTTATCTTTTTTTACTTTTTTTTTTTAACCAATCCTATTTTGCCATTCTACAGATGTTTTCACATTTATAGACTATCAATGTCATGTACAAAAACCCTAACCACAATTCGGTGCACATTCGTAAATTTATTTGTTTTATGAAAGTCAACGTTACATAAATTTATAGTGAATTGATTATGTTGATTTTAAGAACGATGACTTTTTTTTTAAACTATGAACGCTTTCAAATTTCTGCTATTGTTAGTAATCGCAGATATTTGAACAAAGTATAACATGATATAAACTCCAAAGATATCTTGCAATTTTTCAAACCAATATTATGTAAAATTGTAGTTATTATTTGAACTATTAGAATTATAATAAGTGTTTGTATGATGGAAGGAGACTGCTTCATCTCCTTTCTTTCTTCTTCATACAATAATGTCAATAGTTGCTCTGTTGTCATACTTGAAATCTAGCCTATAAATATAAAATATATAGAAATATAAAATAGAGGAAATATAAATTATTTAAATTCTGAATTTGTCTGCTCAGTTTTTGTGAAACTCAACAAAATCCATTACCAACTATCAAATAAGTTGAGATAAATGTTATTGCCATGTTTATCATGGGTGAAAGTAGCGCTAGAAATAATTGTAACTTTATAACTCGTCAATATTAACAAACAAAGAATTTTTAAATAGTTTTATGTCAATTCGTGTCATCCTAGAAAGAAATTTCACAGGGAATGACTGATAAGATTCGTTACCAGAATGAAAACTAATTTCCAGTAGAAATGAAAACTAATTAAATAATTTTTTTTTCAAACACTTAATCTGCTAAATTTTCATTAAGTCCTTAACATCAATAAAACATTATTCGTTATCTCTGAATTGCTTACTCGTTTTCCAACAAAATGGCGCCAAATGCTTATTGATAGCGAAAACAGGATCGACTAATTTGAGGGTTTTAAAAATAATTTCGGAGAACCAATGCTCTGTTAATCCAAAGAATAAAATTAAGTATGCATCAAGCAATCCAATATTTATTTTGTGATTGCTTGTTTTGAATATCCAACTCATTGCCAGTTGGGCACTCCTCTCTTTGTCGAGATTTTCTAAGCTTAGTCTGGTAAAAAGCTATAATAGTAGTGGAGATTGATCTCTTTACATTTGTGGTTTGCAATACTAGCTTGTTACTATTGTTCTACAGGAGGCACCAAGATATATCCAAGGCTTACTTAGATACAGAATAAACAGTACAACTTAACCATTCAACAACGGACTATTGAGACTAGCTTAGTCAATTATAATTTCCTCTTCGTTCTACCATATCGAAGTGGAAGGAGGTTTGGGGATTTAGAGCAGCTCCTTCAAAGATTCAACGAGTAACCTGATTTCAATCCGAGTCGAGGTCAGCGAACCAAGAAACATTAGTGGTCCTTTTTTTGAAGGATTGAAGGACCGCAAATGTTTCTTGTTTTCTCGAAGCTTTGGAATTTTTTTTCAGTATTATGTTCCGATTGGAAACTTTAAGCAATTTTTTAATATTTAATTCCAGTAAATGTTATTGTCAAATATGCTTACTTGACGATATGATGGCAACGTTGAAAATTGGTTCAATATTAGGGATTTCATGTTTTCCTGAGGCTTTAATAATGTTGATCTCTCGAGACTAATGCTGATTAAGACTCACTTGGTTTGCTAACTTGTGTCAGTAAGCGATTTTTATTAAATATTTATTTATAACTATCAGAAAGACATTTGCTTGACTTTATTATTTTCCTTCTAATTTGAAGATGTTTAGTTTTCTGATCTCTTTTCGGATTATCATTCTTATTTGTTGATCTGCAAATTTTGTTCTTTCTATTAACAAAACATTTTTTTTTCTGTACAAGAAATGTAGCAGGAGTTGAGAAAATTACGAACTGTTTGAAAATGAAGGAAAATATTTGAGAAAGAAAAAAAGAATTTTTAAAACTTGAATGATAAATATTCGGTTGTTAATTCTGTATAGCAAAAACATTACGTTTTTCATAGACTTAACACAGATTTACCGGTTAGGAACTTTTATACTTCTCTTTATAAAACTTGTTCGCGCTGAATGTTAAAAACTTATATTTACTATCCAAGCTGAGAACATCTGACTTTTTATGTTTTTGTTAGATTAAGAATGGAGCCACAGATGTGAAGAATGGCCAATAGAACTTAGATTTCTAATTTTCGGCTTTTGTAGTTTTAGAGGCAAAAGAGGTCAAAGCATAGAGAATATTTTTTATTTCCGTGTAGACAGGAAACAACATCGCAGATACTGAGGGATTATGGCGTCGGAATGTGATCCTTTTACACTAGACCTTTCTTCATCCACACATAATTTGCATAACATTGAGGGAGAGAGAGAGAGCTTATAAAAGAGAGAGAGTGTGTGTGCGTGTGTGTGTGTGTGTGAGAGAGAGAGAGAGAGAGAAAGAGAGGTGGAAAAGAAAGAAAAAATATTTTACTTAAACGATGAGAAATGATTTTTAAACAAATGAATAAAACAAACCATAATAAACTTGATGAACGCGTCTAGAATATTAACATTTATCTGGATTCTCCTGCTTTATGGTTCCATCTTTCTTTATATATAAATGAAGTTGTATTCTCATAAGGAAGTGAAGATTCCAGTTTTCAGATACAAGTTAGAATCTCAGTAGACACTCGGACTTCTATTCATCAAGTGCAAAGCATTAAAATTATTACAATGCATAAATGACAGTGTTTTCTAAGAGTTAGTTATATAGATTAAAATTAGTGTTATTTTAGCTGGTAATCATCCCGTATCTTGCTTTTTTGGAGTTGGATGAAAATTATTTGCATGAATTTGAACCAAAGAAAAAGGTCAGAGGTTTCAGCTCTGAGCGCATGACCTGAATTCGTCGTTTCACCGGTACTTTTCAGCGCTGAAAATGTACTGCTTGCTATTTGAATCTGTACAAGAGAAATATGCACTCACACCTTTGCTTGTTATGTTTCCGATTATTACGAACAAGATATATTATCCTTTAGTCGACATTTGAAAAGAAATACTGGTAAAACAAAGGAAGTCATATACTCTTTCTCTCGACACAAAAAAGCAAAACATTTTAGGGGATAATTTCGAATGCCTAGATAACCTTTTCGGAGAAGAACATGAACCTAAAGTTGTATCCGCTCAGTGCCGCTACCAACAAAATTCTATCTTTACTTTGTACTGAAAAAAGGACAGAATAGTAAAATAATTGGTGAGTTAGTAACAATTGCATCCTTTGTCCAGCAAAATTTAATTTCAACAAGCAGTCGAATTTTGATAAATTCGGAATCGCTAAAAATAAAAAGACAACTAAAATAAAGAAATTAATAAAAATTCGACAGACGGACAAGCGGGAAGAGCATAAAAAATCCTGAGATTTATCTGCTTTAAAACATCGACTTCTAACACTGATAGGAAAGCAAGCAAGTTCAAAAGTAAGATCTATAAAAAAAAAATAAAAATAAGTAGTAATTTTTCCTTCATATTGAGGATCCAAATTCTTCTTTAAATGTCATTATTCTTAATATTTAGCCTATTCAAAATCGTTCGCCATTTAGAAAACTTGTTTTCGACCATACTTTCAAGTGAAATTGTTTTGCGATGAAAACAGAACTTACTTTTGTCCTCATTTTTTATTTCGATAAAATGTTATTTCAAAATAGTATGTCTATCTATGTACGCGTATCTATGTACGTGTGTATTAGTAGGTACTGAAAAACTCGAAATTCTCACCAAGTTTTCAATAGACGATTCAGTTATTCAATTCCTGAAAACCGTTTCATAATAATTCGTTTGTTTTAGTTTCAGAAAAAGATCTCTTCAAAAATCATATTTTCTTTTGCATTATTCTGTGTGACAAACTCGCATTCATTTTCATTGGTGTTTTCCAGCATCTTTTTTATTACAAACTGTATAAATCTTTTATTACAAACTGTATAAATCCTTTGTTGCAAACTGTATAAATCTTTTATTACAAAACTGTATGAATCTCTTTGTTTCTAACAAATATTTTAGCAGTCAGTCAAAAACGCTTTATTTCTTATATTCCAACGTAAAAGTTAACCAAAGTTATTATTAAGATAACAACAGATTAAATGGACTTTTTTAAAATGCAACTCTAAACGACCCCGAATTTTCCTTTGGAATCGTAAAAGTATGTTGTTGGTTTTAAAATGAAATCACAACAATTACGGGAATAGCCCTTTAGCCTTGCACCAGTTCTTCCTTTCTCCTGTTTCTTTCACTTCGACAAAGTAGCAACTAAATATGGTTTGTCCTAGAATTAAATCCAATTAATTCCCAAGTTTTGTTTGACTGCCTTTTTGACATTTGTCCAGTCAATGATTTCGGGAAATCCAAATCCAATTTTCGCTGATTTATTTTCTGAAATCATTCTGGATAAACACTTACATCAAACACGTGCCTTAACTCGGGAGACTTTGGATAATTTGATGGCATCACCAAATAACAATGTCATGCGACAAACTTGCCGACATTTGTTATTCATCTCATATTTCAATGCTTTTGCTGTTTAAATATCGTCGAAATAACACGGATCTCTTTGGACGAACCCTGTTGATTTAGAATTTATTTTGAAGAGAGTTTTGACTTTTATGTTTTCTTTGAGTTTCTTTGTTGTAAATGTTATGTCTGTAAATGTATAAACTGCGTTTTTCGGTTAAAATTATTCGAATTCTTTTGAATTTTTGAAGCACGTATCGATGCATAGTCTTTGAAAAAAAAGAAAATTTAACGTCATGTGATTTAAACATTTGTAAATAGTCAAGTTTTCTTTTTCTGCTTCCGGAACAGTAGTTCTTGTTGATAAGTTTCACTATCAGTGATCGATAGAGAAGTGTAGAACGAGTTGAATGGGAAATTAAAATACAGTTAATAGAAGATATGTCAATATCATTTCGACATAGAGAAGCGGGCACGCACGCACGAAAACTAAAAATGAACAAATTTTGGTTTTCTTTTTATGTCTTGTTTCCTAAATTGAATCCAAAAGAATATTTACAAATTGCATAGAAAATTTCGCCAGTTTTTGTTCTAGTTGATAATGTAAAGAAGAGAATGATTGCCAAAGACGATAATAATGTTACACTTGGTGAGGTTGGCTTATAAGCACTGAAGACATAATAAAAGCAAAATATTTGATTTCTTCGCTCTTTTCATACAACCGCTTCTAAATTTGGAAACAGGATAAAGTTTGCTTCCATTTTCGATTCTCGCCAAGGGCATAATCTTGTTTGCCCCTAGAATAAACCATTTCTGTAAATTAATTCATATATATTTTTCAAGTGAGATTTTCTCTGGAAAAAGATTATGATTTTGATAATAGGTATATTGTTTAAATTTGGGAGGGAAGGGTTAGATGCCCTCTTAGCAAGTAAGCAACTCAACAAATCATTTAATGATTAGTAGAAGAAACGTAGCAAATGTGTGAAAAACTTTCCAAAGATGAGTAAATTTTCTTATAATTTTTATAGCTTCAGACACCAAATAAGTAATCAGGATGATTCACTCCATATTTAGCATCAGCCATTTTCCCTTCAATCATACGAAACATGTCAGTCTTTCCTGAAGAGATGAAAACATCCCCATATCATTTAATAAGATGGTGTTCTTTGGTTGGTACGCAGAGTTCTTTACACACACACACATATATATACATATATATACATACATATATATATATATATATATATATATATATATATATATATATATATATATATATATATATATATATATATATATATTAGGCTGGTGCAAAAATAATGTCTGTTTTTGACGTATTTTTAACGTCAAAAACCGACATTATTTTTGCACCAACCTAATATATATATATATATATATATAAATATAAAAGTGAACATAGAAGTCAACACTTAGAGGCGACAGTCTGTTTCATGCTATATGCAATTGTCAAGCCACGTGTGCTTGACAATTGCATATAGCATGAAACAGACTGTCGCCTCTAAGTGTTGACTTCTATGTTCACTTTTATATTTACACACGCTCTATCTCTGATATTGAGCACTTTATTCCATAAATATAGCACACCTTAAGACTATATTTCTTTATATATATATATATATATATATATATATATATATATATATATATATACACACATATTTCAGCTTATTTCCACCAGGAAATTCTATTTTGGTCTCATTTGAGAGCTTCGCAGGATTCCAGAACAGAAACCCTAA
Source organism: Acanthosepion lycidas (assembly GCA_963932145.1). Classification (NCBI taxonomy): domain Eukaryota; kingdom Metazoa; phylum Mollusca; class Cephalopoda; order Sepiida; family Sepiidae; genus Acanthosepion; species Acanthosepion lycidas. Next base: position 902,288 of record OZ010583.1, on the reverse strand, counting down.
CCCATGTCAATACGAATATTTACTTGACTAGTAATGTTGCAATATCCCAATCCACTTCTGCATACGGAGATTATAAATTCCATATTGTCTTGTGACAACTCTTTTGTCTTGGATATAGTTATACTATCATTGTTCTGATCTATTTGATAATTGAAGCACAAATCACTTTAACACTGATTACACTAGTTGGCAATGTTCAGGGATGGTGACTTGAGCCGGAATATTTTAAATGAACCCTATCTAGGAGTGCGTTACGTAGTTAGTTTTTGCCAGGATGTATAGAATATTTGTCACTCCTCTTATTTGTTATTTTTATTCCTAACTTTTCATTGGTTAGTTTTGTGTTGATTTTCAAGAAGTATTTTTTTTATTTTTAGTATTAATTTTATTGATGTGTTTCTAATTTCATTGTTTACATTAAAATAAACATTTTGCTATATAACGGGCATTATTCTGTGTATAAACATAATGTCAGATTTTATAATGCAAGTCAGTTTTCGAAAGAAAATGTATTAAACCTACTAGTACTGGTTTCATTTTCAGGATATACTTGTGGGAGTTTCATCTCAGGAATTTCATCTAGTCTTAAATATTGATAAGAATTTGTTTGCGAATGTCATGTTTTATAACGTCAACATAACTTCATAATGAATACACAATATATAAGAACATATTTAAATAGCACAATAGCTCTATAACTGAATAAATTACAATTTTTTAGTTATCATTTTACATGGATATAGGTTCAATGAAATTCAATAGCGCTCATCATCGTTCATTCAGTGATTGATTTTCACTTTCGTATTATATTACTTTCTATTTTCGTAAGCATCGTTTTTATGAACTACAAATTTTCCATTAGTTTAATATCAATGACTGTTTTGCTTGACCTATTTATTTCCAATAGAATGAAAAATAATAAAAAAGAAAATAGCATAATACAATCTCACATCATGGAAGAAGTTATTGTAAATATTTGTAATTGTATTCTGAAATTCACGTGGTATATTTATTATATAAATATATGTACGATCTAAAAATTTTAGACACATCAATTAGGTAATATTGAAAAATTATACTTGCATATGAGCTTTTAGTGAAAGAAAAAGCTCTTTATTTTTTATATTACTTTTAAAGTAATAAAAAGAAAATATTTCACCCATCAGTAAAAAGATAACAGAAAATGATACTGATTTTATAGTATATTGATCAAATGAGTTCTGACAAAGTAAACAAAAGAAAGACACTTTTTAATTCAGTGAATTTTCAGCAGAAATAGTAGCGGACAACAGAGATAGAAGATGGAGATTTGGAGTTTGGTTCATTGTGATATTTTCCGATCAGTCAACATTTGATCGATTTTGAAATAGAAGACGAGTATAGGATTGTAGATCTCGTGGTGAGGAATTTTGTTTGAATAATCTGTACCCCACTGTTAAACCTGATGAATTTTGGTTACAGCATTGGGATGAATTTGGAGCACTGATCGTCCAAAACTTGTTGAATGTGTAAGGAATATCAATGCAGAAAATAAATATCCGTTGTGTAAGAGGAACTTGTCTTAATCTTTTCTCAAATGTTTATGATTTTCATTAAAAATTGACCAGAACACTTTCTACAAAAAAGTGCATTGTGATTTCAGTGCAGCCTGAAATAGAGAGAGAGTGAAGAGAGAGATGAGAGAAAGAGAGAGCGCGCAGGGGGAAGAGAGAGAGAGAGAGAGAGGGGGTAGAGGGAGTAGACAAACAACTTACTAAAAAAGAAAGAATGAAAACGAGATTGAGCTCGCTAGACAGATAAATATGCCAATTGAATTACTTTATGGTGAAAATTCTCTTTCTCGGCAAAAACTAATCTGGTTTTCATTAGAAAATTTTCTAAATGGTTTTAAGCTGTTTTTTGTTTTACTTGATTTTAATTCCCTTTCAGCTGATACAAATAAAAGTCTGGATGTGTGTGCAAATAAATATACGTGTTTAGAAAAGAAGTAAAATCTAAAAAGGAGGGTAAAAGTGTAAAGGGCCGCAAAAGCATGTGCAAATTCGATACATACGATGTGCGATCCAAAAGTAACGCGCAGTGGTCAAACTAACTTGTCGTCTGTACAGTGAGTTGCGAGGTGGAGCGAGTCTGCTTGCACGCTATAGTCTCGGTGAGGCGAGGTACATCTCGAAAATAAACTAAGAAAAAAAGAAAGCAAGTTAAAAAACAAATATCAATTCACTAATCATAATCAACTATGTAAAGGTTTTATTTTCTTCCTTTTTTGTGACCTGAACTTCAGTAAAACAGACAGATAATCGAATTTTGATTTTTCAAAGATTGAAATAAAAATATCTAATACCGTGTATACCCGTGTAAACGTCGAATGTAAATGTCGTTTTTACTGAGATCCCATTAATGGAAAGCAAATCAAATGAACAGCAAGTCGCTTTTCATTGTCAAAGTGAGAAAATGAGAAACTAAAACCACTAAAATAGTGTAAATATGCCGGTGGTGTATTCAAGGGAGATAAATAAGCCAAGGAATCTTGTTTGAAATCTGTCAAAAAGGGTAGAGCTGAGTAATGGGAGGATAGACTGGCTTCTGTAGAAACAAGTGAGAATAATTTGGAGTTGTGAATTTAAGCTAGATGAAGGTCTTTTTGAGTTGTTGCTGCTTCGGAATTGGAAGAATCTTTTTTTGTATTTCTTTCTTTTGTTGTTTACTGTTTGTTATAGTTTACGTATCATTAAAATTTGCAGAAGCGGGAAAAATAAAATCAGCCAGTATGTTCAGATCCTAACTGGACGTCACTTTACGTATCCCATACACTTCGTGACAGACCCACACAATATGGTAATCTCAGGTCAAACACATTGATTTGTCTGAATTTCTTACTTATTATTCCCAGTGTTGGATAACTTAATTGATAACATGGGCCACAGCTTTCAATACTTTTTATTAAAATTATACTTCATATTTGCATATTTATATCTCCTTCTGGTTATCTGTCGGGTCCGAAGAAGCCTTTGTCTTGCAATTCATCAGTGGATCTGGAGGATTTTTTAAAACAGGTCTGTGCGGGAAGAATTTATAACGGGAAAATTGTTGTACTGGGTTAATCCCACACACTCAACCTGGAGAGTCTTTATCTGGTGCCACGGGGGATTGTTACAACTTTAGGCCTCCAAGCTGCAGTAGATGACAAAGTCTTCTACGTGTCAGGTTAATATTCTGATGCAGTCCACGATACTTGCTGATACCGTCTTCATGGGAGTTGGATCTATACAAACTCATCTGTCAGCTGCGCCTGGAATTAGTTTCACAAGCTGAGAGACCCTAAATTATCGAGGGTTTAGACTTGTCGGCTAACCTTATCTGGTTTGTCCGCCAGTCGAAGCGGTTTAGGATTTACCGGATGTTAAGACGAGCCGCGCTACTAACAGGGTATTTACTGAAATGGTTATCTTTGATTTATTTTTACTTCTTTGTTCTTGTTAAGTATTTATTTGCGGTTATAATTAAATACTGATTTATTTAACATTTAAGTCTTGAGTTATACTTAATTATTAACGACCACCGTACGTCACAATAACAGATAGTAAAAATACACAAAAAAATTGAAAAAAATCTTCTACAAATTTGAACATACGTCCTCTTCCTTAAAAAATGTTACGTTAAATCATAATTAAGCAAAACTCAATTATTCGTACCAATGTATAAATAAATTAGCAACAATATTTTAAATATTCGGAATACAAGTAATATAAAATATCATAATTCACAATAATATATAACAAATTTGTAATAATATAAAGTCATCAGAAGATACCGTTTTAACAAAAATCGATGCACCACTACAAAAAAAGGCTTTGTCATTTTTATTTATTAGAAAAAAAAAAGGTATATAGAAAATTTGAATTAAACCGTTAGTCTTCAAAGTAATGTCCATCGGTACACAGAACCTTTTGGAAACGTGTATCCAGCTGCGCAATGTCCTGGAGGTAAAATCAGGTGTCATGGATGCGAAAAAGTGTGTGAGTGCCTACCGCAAGTTTTCCTCATTTACGAAGTATTTCCCACGAAGGTGGTTGTGCAGCGAATGAAAGTGGCGATAATCTGTCGGTGCAAGGTCCGGGGAGTAAGGTGAATGGCAGAGAGTCTACCAGGCAAGTCGCCGTCTGGTTTTCATGATCACCCGCGCCACATGAGGCCTGATATTGTCATGGAGGAACAGTACACCCTTGCGATTAACCAATGTTGGCTGCTTCTGCTTCAGTGGCTATTGCACACGTTGCAACTGCTGCGAGTACAGGTCCGCAGTGATGATTTAGCCCGTTGGTAGTAGCTTCAGGTTTGGCTGTTGTCCTCTTCTATGGTCGTCATCTGAGCCTCATTATCCAGGACTTATGTACGGGGTTCATCACAGACAGATCTCCCAATCTGAACTTCTGGGACCAACACCTGGCGGTGCGTCCATTGACAGCATTATCCCCAAAGGTTTGACGTATTCAGCGACTTGATGCAGCTGCAAACATGTCTGCCATAAAGAAGACAACCCCGAACGAGCTGTTTCTACACCGCCATGTTTCCTCGCCACTGCTCGAGTTATGATATATGTGCGCGTAACGCAACTGCATTGGTCAAGAGCAACTCTCACCGCTCTTCCGGCAGAAGTGATCAATGTCATCATCGTGACAGTGATCACTTCTTCCCACACAACGTGAAAAAAACAGCAAGGACTTTTTGATTAGCTTATACTAAATCTAAAGAATAAAGATAATTATAACAAATAAATAAATGTCTATTGTAATAAATAGAAAATAAAAAATATTTAATAATATACAAAAAAGAATAAATGGACTGATAGATCAATAAATAAATATCAGGTCCTTTATTTTTATTTATAAACACGTGTCAGTGTATGTGTTGGTGCACCTGGCGACTGTTGTTCAATTTCATTGTGCAATGCACAGTGACAAATAAGTAAATGAATAGATAAAACTTTCTTGGCGGGGATGTAAAAGACATCCGCTCATTCCGAATGCCAGCGTTCATATTTATGTATAAATATTGTATTGCTTATTTAATCTGGATTCCTTTTGTCTTTTCTAACATTGTTAATTCAACCAACTGGTTCTACTGATACTAGCTAAGAATTATTGAGTGACAAATTATTTTCCTCTCACCAATCCTTAAAGAAGAAAACAAAATCATGAAAACGATAGGAGAGAAGATGGTCCTCTAAAATAAGCAAATCTTAAGAATCATTTGAACAATTATACGACCTTTCTGCCTGCCATGGTGCGGAGAGATTTTCTTACATTCTATTCGAAAAATGAATATAAGTGAAATGATTACAAATGTTACAAAATAAAAAAAATAAATAAAAAAATAAGCCCCAGTTATTATACTAAAACTAATTTTACTCAGATTATTCAGTCGTAGTATTTGTATGTTATACGCTTGATTGCCTCAAAGTTGTAGGTTTGAATTAAAGCAGCGTCTATTTAATTTTAAATGTTTGTTTTAGCGGAACAACACTAACCAAAAAAAATCACGCACACGCACAGACACACACAAACATAGGTGTACATTAACGTACGAACGTTTTGGGCCAACTACATGAAATGATTATAAATCTTTATTTTATTAAGAAGTTAAAATTGTTTATCTGTATGTTTTTATCAGTGGTGCCTGTAGACCTTGAGGATTGGAAAAATAATAAGTTGTTGCATTTTCGTAGGTGCCGTCTAACAGAAGATACACCGTTTCAAGCAGTTGTAGCTGGAAAAAAATCCAAGCAAAACTCTTGTAGCAGTGAAAGATCTGAAATAATAAAAATCTGATAATTTCTAGGTAGGAATTATTCCATCTTATTAGCATGAGTGTAATTTGACTTGACAAGTCATTAGCTTGCTTTTTTTTTTACACTAAAATCATGGCTAAAACTTCTGCTGAAATAAAGATGAACGTTGTGAATTTGAATGGGATGATGACTCAACAAGAGATATCCAAGCGACTGGGAATTTTCAAAGACGGTGTTGTAAACCACCCAAAAGACGTTTGCTACTACTAGAAGTGTTTTAAGTGGAACGAAAACCGGAACACTACAAAATCTAGACAATAGAGACGAAAGAAAGATTGTGGTCGTCCCGGTAGGCAATCCAAAATTAACAGCGAGACCATTTAGAAGTGAATGCAGTCTTAATAGAGAGGTTTCATTGATACAGCAAGCAGAGTAATACGAAAAGACAACATGAACGGGCGAAGAGCAACAAAAAATCATCGGAATAGAAGATTGAAATGGTCAAAAGAACATCGAACATGGAAAGTGGTAACAAAGTAAGTTTTAGTGATGAATGCAAAATATAGTTACATTCTAATTCAAGACAATATGTAAGCAGAATAGTGGGAGAAAGAAACAATGCAAGATACACCACAAAGCCGGTAAAATTGGGTGGTGGGTACATTATGCTGTAGGCTTACAACAAAAGTTTTGGTAAAAACATTGGTAACAGTTGATGGAAACCTAAACAGCAAAAACTATATTAGTTTATTACGAGCTACTATTCTGCCAAACTACAAAGATGGAGAATTTTTCAGCGTGGCGCTGCTCCTTGCCATACATCACGTGCAACAAAAGGTTTCTTGTGGGTAAAGATGTTCGTTTTGGAAGACTAGCCAGCACAAAGTCCTGATCTCAATATAAGTGAAACATTCTGGTGGGAACTGAAGAAAAAGTACTTCAACGAAAACCATTCAATCTCCAAGTGTTTTGGGATTACAGCCAAGAAGAATGGGAAAAATTCTCATTGAGAAAATCTCGACATTATTCCATTCAATGCCACATTGAATTGAGTCAAAAGCAGTAACACCAAGCACTAACTTTCATATTTTGTCATTTCGTACTTTCTGTAATAATAAAGATCACTTGTGGCAAAAACATAACTTTTGTAACTTAAGAAAAGAGGTGAAAGGTGAAATTTCCACTGATACCCCACTATTTTTTCATGGTCTTTTTTCAGCATCACTATTCGTAAGATGTTCTCTCATCCACCACACAGCATTGAAAAAAAATGCAGTAATTTGTTTTCTAGCCCTCAAAGACCATAAAATGTACTGAGAAAAGCATACTGCTAATCACTTTCGATTTGGGGGTAAAACTTTAAAAAAAGTAATTAATTCACCAAAATGGCCCAAAGGTTTTGCAAGTCAGTGTAGATATAAATAGATAGATATTAATGCAGAGGGTATGAGTAAAGGAGTTTTGAAGCTAATAAACATTTTCTTCAACTTTGGGAAATGGAGAATTACTTTCATTCCCAACTTCTTCCAAAAAATCGAATTATAACTATTATCCACTCTCAAGGGTAGAATGTCCAGAATAAACAAGCGAACTGGAAAGTCATTTGACATTTCTCGCATTTCACACTCTTGCTTTGGACTTTACTGTTTCTGAGTTGTATTTTATCTTCATATTCTGGCATTAATAGATAACATGTAATTTCTCATGAAATCCTAACCTGTGAGTAAAGATATAATCAGCATATCAGAGGATGACGCAGAGGAAAAGATCAAATAGGCCACCATGAAGTTCTCCATATTTCCTCGATCTGAAGACAACTAAGCGTACTGAAACATATACTTATTTCATCTTCAGTAAATAAGCTTCTCTGCTTTCCTGTAAAAAAAGTATTAAAAACAGGTCTTTTTGCATATGCGATAAAACAGGAAATCTAAAAAAAATAAGAACGCATAACGTGACTGCTGTACGGAGTTAAATTTACTAAGATTTATTTCCTATACTGACAGAAAAAGTTATGTACGCTACTTATGAGTATGATTATTTACTATGCTTAATGCAGTCCACTGCAGTCATGGAGGAACTTACAATACTCTGTTCTTTAGGGTGTGTATGCTAAACCCTCGTTACTTCTAATTATGAAAAAGCTTGCCATTTTTTCCCCAAAAATTATTTTATACAAAGATATTAAATCCAAACTTTTGTATTAACTTCTTTCTGTAATAATCTACCTACAGGTTGCTTAGTGACAAGATCTTCTCACTAGACAGATCGACGCAATACAATCTTCTTATCACATTATTTGTCCGTGTACTAGATTATACTCGGCATAGTAAATATCTTGAATACACACACTGATATTTACCGATGAAAAACGAGAATGTTGACGTTCGTTGGTTTCGGCAAGTGGAGAAAAGGTTAAAAGAAGCTTGTTATTATGTGCTGAACTTAAATGTGATTGGTGTTTGCTTCACTCTCTTCTGAATTCATTGACACGCTAAGAGTCATTACAAAGCACTGAGGTATTTTTTGAAATAAATTTTCAAAAAAAAAAAAAATTCCAAATAACAGACAATTATGTGCGTATGAAACTTTTGAAAACACGCATTAGTTTTAGTTTTCTTTGAAATAGTCCAATAGTACACTTCCAAAATAAGCAAAACTATTCCTTAGAGGATAGTGTCGGTGTGAAAACAGAAACTTAGGATGACATTCATTAACGATCTTGCTTCGTCTTGCTTCAAAGCGTTTATTTGGCTTCAAAACAAGAATTAATGGCAACGTCTAAAAAAAAAAAAAAAAAAGGAACAGAAGACATTGAAAAATAAGTCAAAAATAAGCGTTCAAGATTCCTGCTATTTGCACATTGATATTTGTTTTAGGATGTAAAAACAAACATGAAAAATATTAAGGTTGTAAAAAGTTGAGTGCCGTTATTCAATACAATTATTAACTAATGACTCACAGATAAACAGTGTCGTGAAAAATGCACTTTTTCGGTTTTCCTCTTTATGAATCTGTTCTATTTTTTATTAAGAAAAATATTTCAGTTTTTTTCATTTTATTTGATGTCAGTCGACAAAATTTTATTATTATTATTGTTATTATTATTATTTGTGTATTTAATGTTTCCTGCTTTCTATCCGGTACGCCCTATAATAGAACTGTCATTTAATTGATAGCATATTTTCTTTTAATATATGGGATGTTCCTAGGGGGGCAATCTTTCGGGCAACTTGTATACTGATGTTATTTGGGACAGTGTTAGTAAAATTGTCCATTTCTTTTCTCACGAGGCCCAGAGCTTACTATTGGTACAGTCTTTATTCCCCACATCCCGTTAATCTCGACCTTCAGGTCCTTGTGTTTGGACAATTACGCGATAATTTTCATGGAGGTGTTTTTTTCAGATGGTAATGCTATGTCAATAAGCATACACTTCCTGAATTTCTTGTCTTTTATGATAATATCAGGTCTGTTGACTTTTATTTCCCTGTCAGTTTCAATTGTCCCAGAGGTTAGTTACATCGTTATTTTGGTTAACTATGTCATACTATCTCTCAGTGGTCTCGATTTTGTGCTTCTTGCATATCTTCCAGTGCACATATGTTGCTACCTTGTTATGTCTGTGGATATATTCATTTTTTGCTAGCTCTGGACATCCTGAGATAATATGATCGACAGTTTCATCATATTTTCCGCAGATCTTGCATTTCAGGTTAGTTTCATCCTTGATTATGTGACAGTAATAGGATCAGGTTGCGAGGTTTTGGTCTTGAGCTGCAATAGTTAGGTCTTCTGTCTCAGCTTTCAACCCGATTCTCCTCAGCCACTAATGTGTTTTCAGTTGGTCCACATCTGCTTCTTTCGCTCTTTATATGTATTTACCATGCAACGCCTTGTCCTCCCATTTTTGTTTTTTTGTAATTTCATGTTCTGTTTTACTTTTGGCCTAGATGGTATTAGCTCGTAGATTTCAGATATATTAAACTGTTTCTTGAAGGGTGCAACTTCTTTGCTGATGGAGTGTATTTGGTATTTTACTATTAGGTTGGTGCAAAAATAATGACGTATTTTTAACGTCAAAAAACGTCATTATTTTTGCACCAACCTAATATTTGTAGGAGAGGGTTATTGATTTTTGGTTATTGGTTTTTGTGAGGTATGCTTCCAATCCGATTGTCAATTTTTAGAGTTCAAGTTGGTTTAGAACTCGGCCTCCTAAAGCTCTTGGGACGTACACCCTATCAACATCTGATTTCGGGTGGTGCATCCTCATTTGGGTAAGCATTTTTCTGGTTTTGGCGTCCAATCTTTTAATGTCATTCAGCTTCCATTTAATAATGTTGAAGCTGTATGTTACTACGGGTATAGCTAAGGTGTTGATGGCCTTCATTTTATTGGCCCCATTAAGTTCGCTTTCTAGTATCAAACTCACTCTCCTATAATATTTTTAGGGTCTTTTCCTTCATAATTGAATGTTGTATTCCGTTTCCTTCATTAATTTCTAAGTATTTTTATGTACCATCTTGGTCTAGTTCCTTAATCTTGTTGAGGTAAAGGTCATTTGCCGAATCCGAACTCCATCCTAATGTAATCGCTGAGGGTTTTGACAATGGTGAGTAGGTTTTTCTGTTGGTTGTCATTCTTAACAAATTTTTTATGATCATCAATATAGTTTAGGTGATTCGTTTTGCCACTCTGTGACTGTATCCGGAGCTACTGTTGTTCAGTAGGCAGCTGAGTGGCGTTAATGCAACGCAAAAGAGTATTGGTGACAATGAATTGCCTAGGAGGATCCCACTTTTGATGTTGATTGGTCTCGATGATAATGACCCGTTTTTATGCTTTAGGTTTAGTGTAGTCTTCCAGTTTTTCATGCTCTCCGTTATGAATTTGAATGTTTTAGTCTCTTCTCTATCCACGAGTGTGTTACACTGTCGAACACCTTTCTGTAGTCGACCCATGCTATCGATAGGTTTCTTTTCATTGTTTTCTCCCTTTCTAATATTGTTTTCTTGATCATTAGCTGGTCCTTGCACCCGCAACTTCCCCTTTTACACCCCTTCTCTTTTGCTGGGAGTAAATTTTTATTCTCAAGGAAATTGCGTGTCTTCTTCGTTATGATACAATTGAGGAACTTGTACATTGTTGGTAAGCAGGTGATGGACCTATAGTTCTTCGCTTTCTGCGTCTCTTCTCTTTTGGGGAGTAGTTATGTTCCTCTCTACGTGAGCCATTTGGGGCATTTTTCTGGGTTTAGGATTGTAGGCCCGCGTGAGGTCTTGATGGGTTTTTTTTCTTGATAAAGTTTCTTGGCGTCTTCTTTGAAGATCTTGTTTTGCCAGAAGAATTTATTTATTTTTTCATAACACCTGATTCTCTGTGACTTCGCTTGAATTTGTTGTTTCACTTTCTCTTTAACTTTTGGTACGTCAGTCTTATTCTTTATGTCAAGGCTTCGTTTCAGTTGTCCCCCTTTTCTTTCTTTCATTTTGGAACCCTTGTGTACTTCACTTAGTATTGAGAATTAACCTCGTAGTTTATTTATTTCAGTTTCTATATTTTCTTTTCAGACTGGCATTTTTATTTTTCGTCACTTATTTTGCTAAATGCTCAGCTAGCGAGGTTGATGGTTACCCTCAATTGATGGTTCTTACTTTTTAAATTGTTGGTCTTTCCTCGAAAGATATTTCATTTACATTCTCGCATTTATATCGGATGTTTTTTGTCACCTTTGTTTCTCTCTCATATTCATCATTACCTTTCTCTATTTGCTTATGTATCTTTAGAGGGATTGTTACAACTGGTTTCTATTTATTCCTCTGCATGTGTCTCCTCTGGGTTGTTGGCATTTAGCACCTCGACGTTAACGTTTATTCTATTTTTGATGTTTTCAAGGATGAGTTCTATGCCAGGTATTCTTTGTTTCCTGATGACGTCACGCCTGATATTAGCCAGTTATTTGGCATCGATCTTTAGTCTGTTTAATGGATATTTTTCTCTATAGATATTATAGGCGGCTTTGATCGTTATTGTTGTCGTTGTCGGATTTACAGTGGCGGTGTAAAATGCTATCATTACTTCAACATACTCTTCCCTAGACCATTTATTTATTGTTCTTTTGTTTGATTTTATTTTAATGAATATAGAGGGCCACTGTGATGTCTGTCCTCGACGTGGTTTTCCTTTAGCTCTTGTTGGGTAGAGTTTGTTCTATTTGCAGACCTTTTGATCCTAGTCTGGTTCCTCGCTGGGGATCGGGGTCTTTGTTGACCCGTGTAATGACCTATTTTTTTTTTTTTACTATTGCTATTATTATTACCAGTTTAATCATACATAAAAATGACGGTATATTTAATGAAGTCTTTACGATTATGAGGATATTTTCCTATAAATAAAATACATTCCTGGTAACCATTAATGGCACTTTTCAATTTTGCTAGATTTTTAGAAATAAGTAGTAAATAACCAAATTTATATAATTTTGCAATTGGTGGTTCAAAGTAATTTAACCAAATATATTTTTCAGCTTGTAATTTCAAAAAGAAAAAAATTATATAGACAATAATAAATAATATTATGTTGCAGCCCATTTGGCAGGATGACTTCCTTGAAGCGTTTCTGGAAGTCATCAATAAGCTTCTTGCACTAATCAGCTGATATTTTCTCCCACTCTGCCTTTGCAATTTGTTCATGTTCTTGAAAGTTTGCAGTGTTTCGTCAGTGGTAGATTTTAGCTGATCCCATAGATTTTCGTTGGGATTGACATTAGAACTCGTTCCCGGCCAGTTTAAAACAGTCCATTTCTTCCTTTTCAGCCACTCCTACACGCTTTTGCATGTGTGCTTTTGTTGTTATCTTATTGGAGAACCGATGATCTTCGACTCAAACTTAAGTTTCTTACACTGGGTAGTATATCTTGATCTAAAATGCCTTGGTAATCCTCAGATTTCATGATTCTTTTGATACGGTCAAGGTCTCCAGTACCAAATACGGAAAAGCAGCACCACAACATTCTGGATCGTCTGACAAGCATAACTATTGGTAAGATGTTCTTTTCCACATAACATACATTTTACCGTCTATAAAAATATTGTTGGTTAGCATTGTCTAAAAGTCCCACTTTTGTTTCGCTTGTCCGCACAAAACTTTTCAGAAGGGTTCTTCTGGTTTTTCCAGGTACACTTTGTAAAGTTTTAAATATTTTCTTCGGTAATAGGGCTTTCCTTGGCATTCTCCCATAAAGCTTTGCTTGGTTTAGTGTGCACAATATGGGGAGTGATAAAACAATTACCCCAACTCGGCTTTTAGTATTTTGCATGCTTTACGTGATGCCTTTTCCATGGTTCACAGCAACCTTCGAAAAATTATATCATCAATTTTCCTCTTACTCCCACGTCCAGTTTTTTATGCGCCCTGTTGAAACAGGGACACTGAGACACTTGGAAATGACCTTATACTCTTTAGAGGTCTTGTGCTTACTAATAATAGCTCCTCTGATGTTCTCGGTTAGCTCCTATGACGTCGCCATTGGGACAAAAGAACAGAGAATAACGCGGGGTTTTAAAACATTGAAGTCAATTCATTGGCTAATTCATGTAATGTGGGCACTGGCAGTTTATCAAAGATGGTTTTAATTTCTGATTTATCACAGGCGTTTTTAAGAGTAGCAATACCAGTGTCGCAGTAATCTTTCAGTCTTTCTATTTTTTCCTCTTATTGTTTTTTTTTAAATTTGTTTTATTTGCTGTTATTTATCAACCATGAGTTGTCAACAGAAGAAAACTGCTTTACTAGATTCATTTTTTAAGACGATATTATACATTACCTACTGAAATTTCATGGGTGCTAATAATTTTTTCCTAAATTTTCAGCACCTTCCTCATTATCTTTGCAAACTCCAACAATGCAATGAGATTTTTCCGGGCGTTGATTTTACGCCAAACTTTAGCCCTAGCATCGGAATATCGTAGCAGAAATCGAAACTCACAAGACCAGGTACGTTTTTGTAATATTCCATTATCCAATTCTTATACCTGATGTGATCTTCTGCTGCTGTAGCCCATCTAATTCAAGGTACTCTATATATAATTTTGTGGAGGCAAATAGATCAGTAGTTTTCTTTTAAATAAGCCGCCACCTCCCCTAACATCCACAACAAAACTGCGTCCAAAGTCACTTAAAAAAACGATTTTACTGTACTAGCGTATGAAATGATTTTCAGCAGGTCACAATAATTATATATATATATATATATATATATATATATATATATATATATATATATATATATATATGCATATATATATATGCATATATATATATATATAGAGAGAGAGAGAGAGAGAGAAAGAAAGAAAGAAAGAAAGAGCAGGAGCAGATACGACAGAAATAATCAATGTACGGATGAATGGTAGGTTTATAAATGGTAGGTTTATAAATGGTAGGTTTATAAATGGTAGGTTTATAAATGTGCAAGATGGAGTCTGTCGAGAGAAATTGCCTGGCACGACACAGTGAACTAACTTACCCAGCAACAAACCTAGCAGTTGATCCGATATAATCATTCTACTTCATTTTAGTCGAAAAAGGGAGACGAAGATGCCGCAGTGAGTTGCTCCGTTGGGTTCAGCATCAACCGTGATGATGGGAGGCAAAAATGGTTCCCTATGATGATTAAAAGATAGTAGCTTGGTTTTGGAGTCGTTAACATTTACAATCCATTTCATAGCCCAAGTAAACACTGATTGGGCGGTCATTTTTATATCAGCTGCCAGTTTTACTTTATCGGACCATTAAAACAGGAGTAAATACTTGTGCCATCAACATAAATACCGGGAAAATAACGGATCTTCAGTGGAAAATCGTCAAAATAAAATAATTAAACTTTTCCAACAATGAAAAAGAGAACAATCCCTACCGAATAAAGTTTTATTTTTACAAAATTTTCGAGAAAAGTTTTCTTTGAAAAGTGAGGAAAATGACTATATTTAGAAAACGTTTGTTCCTTTTGCAAACATTACTAATTATTTTCATAAAATCACTCTCTCTCTCTCTCTACATACATACATACATACATATATATATATATATATATATATATATATATATATACATACATTATGTATATATATATATAATGTATGAGGAGAATGAAAGTGAGTGTATATATATATATATATATATATATATATATATATATATATATATATATATACATACATTATGTATATATATAGTGTATGTGGAGAATGAAAGTGAGTATATATATATATATATATATATATATATATATATATATATATATAAATATATATATATACATACATACATTATGTATGTATATATATATATATATAATGTATGTGGAGAATGAAAGTGAGAGAGAGACAGAGAGAGAGAGAGAGACAGAGAGAGAGAGAGAGAGACAGACAGACAGACGGGTCGGATTAATGTTTTACTTTATTTTTTTTTGTCATATCCGTGGGCTGGAGTCTATTTTCTGTATTAAAACTTTTACAGTTATTGTTGTTATTTAATAGAAACTATGCATTTTTTCCTGCTCGGAAAAACTGCTTCTGCAAAGATTTTCTTTGTAAAGTTTCAGATTTAAATGAGTCAAACTCCTGCGTGTTTTGCTGTTTCACTGAAATCAGGTGACCCATTTTTTTTAAGGATCTGCACATGTGGCTCGCATTGGACGTAAAATATTTCTCTTTCTTCCGTAATGCTAGAAAAACAAACAAAGCTTCGTTTTTCCTCGTTCTTGATAAACATTTTACTCTCCGAGGCTTGGAATTGGCGAAGGTAGCGCACATAATTTACCACATGCAGTAGAAATCGACTTCTGACGTAATGCTATGTTAGGTGCATTGCCTAATTCAGTTTTTAATCATAAGCCGAATTTTGCTAATCACCCGTTTCAAACCAGATGAAATATCAGGATTATAAACAAGGCTGATAATTTGTGAGTGAATATCAAGGTCCAAGATGCCACTGAGAAAAACTGAAACAAAATTAACAGCTGTATATATATGTGTACTTTATCAGAGAATTGAAGAAATTAGGGAACGTGGAAATGACATTTGTATTTGTAGTTATTGGAGCACTTGGAACAATCCTGACAAAAATATTACAGCTAAGTGAAATATATATATAAATATATATATATATATATATATATATATATATATATATATATATATATATATATATATATATATATATATATATATATATATATATATATATTTGTTTGTACTACGAACATAAGAGACTTGGTTCTGTCTATCTTGCGTCACGAAAATGGACAAAAACTGAACGGGTTGAAAATTTCATGTTTTGCCAAATTTATAACAATATTGTCACATCGCTGATTCGAAGAAAAATAAGCTACACTGTCCAAACAGACTAAACAAAAAAGTAATTTGGCAGGAAACTGAACCGAAAATTTTCAGTGCAAGAAAAAAAAAAACAAACAAAAAGAAAAACACACACACACAATTTAAAAAGAATTAAAAGATTTTTTTCCATTAGCGAGAAACTAAGCGATAGGAAATGTCCTGGTAATCCGGAACCAGTCTAACAGAGGAAGAGAAGTGTCTAACCAATAATGTTTGTTCCTAGCTGACCCTTTTGACTTTTCTTCTATCATCCAATAACGTTCCCCACTGTAACCATTTTTAGATATTTACTGAATTCAAATAAGTCTTATAAAAGGCCAAAGGGGATTGTTTGGGAAGAGTTTTATGAAGGACTTTTTTGTCTTGAAGTCCAACAATCAAAATTCTTATTTTTACCTAAGATTGAGTAACAATCACTGACACCGATAGGATGTGCACAACTGTCACGATTAAAAGGCAAGTAAGGGATCATTTCTACCCAAATACCAGACGCATTTTGAATGTCTCACGCTTGTGGCCATGTGTTAGAGTAATATGAGGAAATATCAAATTTTAAATAGCCCATTTTAGACCCTTTATTCAGCTAAAACATCATTGGAGTAGTAGTACTCTCACATGGAAGACGGTGGTGTTCGATTGCTTACTGGGAAGTTACAATACAGTTTAAACTTTCGTGAGCATATAAACATCTACAGATAGAAATCAAGAGGTTTGACTTCTTTTCATCGAAAAATGGTAAATGTAGAAAATCTTCAGCTGTCTGTAAAAGAAATCAAAGTTAATGTTTATTTCGTAATTTTTCTCAACTAAAATATGATAGTGTATATCGTCACTGCTTTTCTTCAAATTAATCTTGTATAAATTTATTGTCTTGTCAACTGAATTGATATCGGATCAGCAGAGCCATCCGATGTTGTAACAGATATACAACTAAAATAACTGCTGAACGTTTTTTTTTATTTGTGAACATTCAATTCATTGTCTTATATTTAATAAGGACAAAAGAAAGAATCCATTCAATTTTTTCTATTTTCGGACTGACTAATAGAAATATCAATATAATGAATGATTGTTTTTGCCAAAAGAGAAACTAAATTTTAATTTGTGTGTACTTGTTGAATTTTGGAAAAGATTCAACTTTCATTCCAAAATACGAAATTCTTTCCTTCAACGATCTGAAGAAAGAATAGAAAATGGAGAACAACAGACGACAAGTACAGGATAAACTTAAGTGACACGATCAGATATAGGCTCTGGGCACAATTAATTATTTTTAAGCACCCAAGGGATAAATTTTATTCTGAGATTCCCTCAAAACTGACCTGGCCCACATTTGCTAGAAACATTTTTTAAGCATTTTAACGTTATGAGCATTTGTATTTCTTTAAATAGAACTCGTATAACTTGACTGCTGACTTTGTTCACCATCTTCGGCTGTACAACACCGAAAAGAATACATTAAAGAATTTAATGATACTCGTGTCTCTTAATCTGGGTATAAACATTAAGGTTTTATTTTTGTCTCAGAATCCATTTTTAATTTATTATATCTATTACTAATCTAATCTAATGTGATGTTATGAGGCATACACTATTTTTAACATTTTCATTTCTTTTTCAGTCATATCGGGAACATTAATATAGCAGGTTCCAATCAGACGCAGGGAATGAAAAGGCAAGTTGTGTTCGTGTTATTCGTCGCCAACAACAGCGGCTTGGAGGTAGGCAGCTTCATGAAAGTGTCCACGTCATTCCCATTCAATGTTAGGGCCGAATTGGAAGTAGCTAGCGGAAACGTATTATCTGAGGGTAAGCGAAAGAAATATACGTAGCGGTCAGACTTCGTACGGACGTAAGAGTTAGTCCGGTAGATCCAGATCATCAACCACGATCTATCAACTTGATGAGGACTATCACCGAGCAGATCTGTGTGTCGGAATCCACTATTAGACATATAGTTCACGAGGACATCATGTACATTGTAGAGGTCCGAAGTGATCAAGAGAGATCAGTTCAGAAAAAAAACAAACTGTAAAACTGCATTATTCATTGTAAGCATTTGCTGAAAAATCTCAAGCAATTTGACGAGTTCCTCACGCTCTTCTCCGATCAGAAGAATTTTGATCCATACAAGAATTTGGACAGAAGGAATGACAGCTATACAACGGTGAGAGTCATGCCATGTCATCCCACTTCCCGTGGGGCTTCAATTCCACTGCATACACTGAGGGGCTGAATACGGTGTTCCAGACATATCGAGAATTTTCTGTACGTCTTCCAACAAAACTCTACTCTCACTTACATGGCCCTTTAGTTGCTAGCTAATAATTTTCACGATCGTATTGCCACTATCATGTTGCCTGGTTTGAATCACTCTGACCTCCACATCAAAGATTTCGTAAGGAGGGTTATCGGTCAGCGCCACCGCAATACAAAGAACTCGCAGATGTTATGGACAACATGAACGAAAATCACTTCATCTGAGTTACAGGTCCTTCTTCTGAGGCAGCCGTCGAAGCTGGGACAGACGTCGGGACTGAGGCAACTCTCGTGGCTGAGGCTGGTTTTATTGCATAAAATTTTTTTATTTTTCTACTTAAACCTGGGCAGTTTTTAAAAATACACTCATATTTTTATTATCTTTATTTTTCTTTGTATTATGATTTGTTTTCATTTATTTGGCACACCTTAAACATAATATTACTTCAAATTCGAAATTACATTTTCTGTTCAATAAGATACACACACACAAACACACACACACACACATATATATATTATTTTATATGCGCAGTATTTAGTGGAAAGCGCTCAATATCAGTGATAGAGCTAACATATTCATTTGTATGGATATGATTTTGTGGCCCTGGGTTTGCGATCAGTAGTGTTTGTCTGATGATCACAAAAGCGTGAAATACAGAGCCATAAACTCATTTTCATACAACTGAACATATATATATATATATATATATATATATATATATATATATATATATATATATATATATATATATATATATATATATATATATATAACTTCACTCTCGTTGCTCTTCTGTGAAGTTCTCATGAAAGAAGTATAAAATTCTTGATATGTGTTCTATTCCTGTAGCAAACCATTCCTCCCACTGGTTATTGCCATTTGCTAAACTGCAATTTTATTTACTGGTGGTTTCCGAAACCAATTATTTTTCTCTTTTATTTTTCTTAATTACATGTTATATTTTCCACACTGTCTACTTGCTATACAGCTATTAAAAACATGAAGCAGACAAAATAATTTTAAAATGCAGACCGATCGCCTCATTCAAGCGGCACGATCAAACCTAGCGTTAGTTAAATAGTGAACGTATCTACATCAGTGGAACACAGAGTAAAGACGAAAGCAATCAGAAGAAAAATGAGAAAAATACCAAGACTTTGTTTATAATTGAGAAAATTCTGGCATATTTTATGGTTACTTTAATTCACATAATAATTTGCGCATTGGGAACCATGCATCAGCCAAAAAAGTTAAAGTTTAGGCGAATAAAATATTCGAGGAATGATTACGTCTGTCCATATACCAGGATAGAGCTGATGTCTTTAAGGAAAGGCGGTCGATATTTGAGGAGACTTGTTGTCACTAGATCTTCACTGGCTTTTGATACGAATATGCAAGTACAGTAAATAATAATTTGTCATGAAAACACTCTAACGAGTGCTCAGGATCGCCTCATCAGTGACGCTATGACTTGGGATCATGACAAGTTTCGGGTCTTCCAACATCATGTTCGCCCAAGAGACCCTACCGAAAGAGTACTATTCCGGCAGGCGATCCTGAAGCAAAAAAAAAAAAAAAAAAAAAAAAAATACGCCAAGCATGCAACAAATGGACTCATTAAATAAATGCCAATGCTGACCAATCATTAACGACTTACGCCACTTCCTCCTGAGCCAAGACGATACAAAAAAAAAAAAAAAAAAGAATAGACAGCATGCTTGTCTTTTTTTCCATTTTAGATTCACCGCGCGGAAAGATCGACATTCTCAACGAACGGTTTGACATAATAGGTAAGTAATGGCAAGAAAAGTTTCCTTTCATATGAAGCGTTACTTTAACCAAAAAAAAAAAAAAAAAGTAAAAATAAGAAAACAAAATATCGAATACATTCGTTGGTCATAGGAATTATGATCAGAAACGTTTCTTGCTTTCTTTTCCCACCAGCACCATTTCTTCTTTCTATTTCTTTCTTTACTCCTCCTCTCTCCCCTCCCGACTAGGGATGCAAAAAAATACCAGTTAAGACGGCGTTGTTGAAAAAGATGAAAAATAAAAAAATAAAAAAAAAATAAAAGGACCCTCCCCCCAAACAGTGACTTTGGTCATCCCTCTACATAGCCATTTTCCTTTCTTCCCAACTGCTCCTCAATGCCCACCAATCTCCGTCGTAGTGCTCCATGGAACAGATCTTTTAATCCATAGCCATTTTGAGGCATTTTCTGCAGTTTCTGATAGAGCCCTAATGGCCTTTCTCTTTTTTTACCCTTTTGACTCCAAGCCGACTTACAGCACTGCATACAGATCTTCCTGCAAAACCACAGCATCCAACTTCAACCGGGAGACAGGTAGTCCGCCATTTGTTAGCTCTGCATATCTCAACTAGCTCCTGGTATTTCTCCATCTTTCTTTCAAAGGCTTCTTCCAAATTCTCCTCTCAAGGTACCGTAAATTCGAGCATTATAACCTGCCTGGAGACACTCGACCAGACTAATAAATCCGGGCGCAGGGACGATGTTGTTATCTGCTCCAGGATATTCCACTGGTTCCCCTACTGGTTCCAATCTCGGGCAGAGGAGAGTATACAGGTTTCTACCGGCTTTGATGAAACAGATCGCCTTCATTTCGTGCTTACAACTGCAATCGCTAATCGCTGCGGCCACTACTTCAGCTAATTTCCTAAGTACCTGATCATATCTCCACTGGTACCTCTCTTCACCAAGTGCCTTCGGGCAAGCGCTTAGAATATGTTTCAGCGTAATTTTCCTGGCACAGAATGGGCATGATGGTGACTCGTTTATCCCCCAAATATGCAAGTTTGCAGAACTCGGTAGTACATCGTACACGGATTGCACAAGAAATTTAATGCGACTGGCGTCAGAGTGCCAGATCTCCGACCAAATTATCTTCCGCCGTAAAAAAGGTTCCCATCGTGTCCATGCACCCTGCTGGTTTAGTCCCACCATCTTGTATAATCTTTTTTCCTCAACGTTCGCACGTACTTCCTCTTGAATTAGTTGTCGTCTCTGCTTACCTCTAACCTTCTCGAAAGAAGCCCAAGCCCGCATGACCTGATGCCACTGACCCCATGAGAGCCTTCTGCCTCAAACGCTCCTCCGTAATACTCAGTTCGCCCTCTGCACTCCATTTCCTTCCATTGGGGACCTCTATGTCTGCTGCCGCCACTTTTGGGTCCTTATAGTCCCTATACTGTAGGAATCCTCTTCTCGAGAGACTACGAATTCCTCCACCAACCCTTTAAAGGGTAGTTGAAGTGCATTTGATTTGCCATATAGTGCGGCACTGCTCAGACCTCTCGGCAGCCCCAGCCATCTGCGAAGGTAGCCGTTAATTCTACTTTCCATGGCCTCTACTGGTGTCAATGGGAAATCGTATATAAACAAAGGCCAAATAATTCTTGGGATAATAATAATAATAATAATAATAATAGCATTTCTGCAAAATCTTTTAAAAAAGTACACAATTACAAAAACCTGGAGGTGGAAATAGAAAAAACTGTGGCACTTAAATACTATTCTTATTGTGTTTGCAGCTTTTGGACTGCTAAAGAAAGGAACTCAAGAACAAATCAACAACATCTCTTCAGGAAATCCCCTAAATAGTTACACAGCCCATATCCTGCAAAAAGCTTTGACCATTTAGGCGCTTTTGTTTAATTAAGCGGAAACAGCAGAAAATCCCATCCTCCGCTCGCCCAAGGTTCTTAGTTATGACCCGACATATGATTATAAAACAAATGCAAGTAAAAAATAATAATACTAATAAAACTGAAGAAAAATTAAAACACACTACGAAATAAAATTAGCAGCGACCTTTTTAGACTGGTGATTCAGAAGAATTAAATTAACTGCACTTAAAACAGATTATATATATATATATATATATATATATATATATATATATATATATATATACCTTTCCATTCGGTCAGGTATACCCATATTGATTGTACTCTGGTTTTCTTTGCATGTCTGTTGTACTCAGTAAACTTCTAAGAACGTTTAATCCATCCCTTTGTTCAATTAACGAGGTAGATTGTTCGCATTCCACTTTCCATGTTTAGAGAATATATTACTTTTTACTCTTCAATCTGTTTTACGGCTTGTGTAACATAACCGTTTCTTCCACTGAACCAGAGCATATGACTTTTTCGCATTACCTAATGCAAGGATTGCATTCACAGCAGCCAAAGAACAGATATGTCTTAGCCAACGGTTTAATCCGTTCGGTTCTGTGACTCTTCGTTTAAATGGTTAATTAAAATATATCTGTTTTCCTGGCTGTTGTTTGTGTAATCTCTTGGTTGGCTGGAGAAAAATCATATAGTCTGGAAGAAACAGACAAGCGACACAAAATATCAAAGAGACTGGAGAGTATTGTTCGAAATATTCCCAAAAGCAGGGAAGTGAAACGAGAAGATTCTTGAATAAAGGGTTTAATTCAAAATTCTTAGACGATTATCGAATACTATAGACACCTCATGAAGGTCAAAACGTTTCGTATATAACCAAGATGAGTATACTAGTACGAATGAAAAGCTATGTAATAATTATAACTCCTTAATACTAAAATTCCGATATAAGGTATCCAATGTAGATGACTGGAAAAAATTCTGCAAAAGACTGCACGTTTAAGAGTTTTCGTAATCTCTGTGAATGATCTTGATAATCCCAGCAAAAGGGTTAAAGGAACCGTAATTAGACTAGAGAACAACTTTAGTCAACGGCACGACGGAAAACAGTAATAACACTGAGGAGGTTTTCGGTTATTCAATCTCCAGCAAAAGCTACGAGATACGAAGGAAACGAAATCTCCATGAATAAATAACAACAACAACAGGCAGAAGCAGCAACAACAATGACAACATCACCACCACCACCACCACCAAAAATAATAATAAGAAGAAGAATAAGAAGAAACTGTATCCCAGGTTTCATGTAAAAATGGCTTTGTAAGGATTGTATCAAATAGCAAATCAGGAAATTATTATTATTATCATTAATAATAACAATATTAATAATAATATTAATACAGTTAAAGCAAATAATGATTATAATAATATTAAAAAAAGTAAAACTTAATAAACTTACAAAAAACAGCCGTGGAATTTGGTAAAAAGCCCATTTTCTTTCCAGTTGATGCTTTCTTTCTGTTTTTGATGAACATGGCAAAATTTCGGCAGAGAGAATTTTGAATGAAATAACAAAATCTTTCTTCAAATTTCTAAAAGTTAAATGGATATTAAAGTTTATTTCATTTAACCTTGGGAAAAATTCTGTTGATTCATTTTGAAGAAATAAAAAAAAGTGCGAACGTTAATTTTTTTCTGTTCCTCAAATAAAATCAGATTTTTTTAATTTGCTAAGCTCCAGTCGTTCCCAGTCGAGCATTCCGATTTGATTGTAGACGCTCCCACCGACATTCTCAGTCACTTTAAGCGACTTTTAAAAGTGATCAAATTCTTGAGGTCACAGTTGGGTGGGTCGCCTTTTTAAAATGCTAGTAGATTTAATCGGTGAAACTGCCAAGGTTTTATTGCCGGTGGTCAAAATATTGCACTTCTACCATGAAAATATCAGGGTTTGGATAAAACTTGAGTCACACTGTTCATTTTTATCTTTGTTTCTTCATGTTTCCAAGAAGGAAGACCCAAACATTGTCTTAAATATCATTAATGGAAATTTAGTAAAAACTGTCGATAAAATGAAGAGCAATTTTCGTCGCGGAGAGAGGTAACTAGTTAACTAGTGTGACTGTTGAAATAAAATTATGTAATTGATAATGTTGATAGATTTCATGAATCTTTCAAAATTTCGAGACAATGCTCAATACAAAAAGAATCAAATTCGGCAAATAAACTAGCAATTGTTGCAGATAATTTAAAAAATAATGAAAATAATTGTTGAAGTTTTATAAAATGATTTCGTACGAACATTAGAGTTTCATCAAAGCAATAGATAATTAAACTTTTGATCCATATTTTTCTTTTAGTTTCTTTTCCCTTATTCTTTCCTCTCTAGAAAGCAGACTGGATTCAGACAAACATGGGAATTGCTTCGAATGATATGGCAAGAAAGGACTTTCCAAACATCGCCTAATTATAGCGAATGGAATAAAATTTCAGCTTGAGATGTTTTTCTAGGGTACAAGAAG
Source organism: Acanthosepion lycidas (assembly GCA_963932145.1). Taxonomy (NCBI): domain Eukaryota; kingdom Metazoa; phylum Mollusca; class Cephalopoda; order Sepiida; family Sepiidae; genus Acanthosepion; species Acanthosepion lycidas. The sequence continues at coordinate 877,660 of OZ010583.1, read as the reverse complement.
GAAAAAAAATTGAACAGGAAAAGGAGGCAGTATCTGTGTAGACTAATTGGAATTTTAGCCAGATGATGTCGAAATGAAAAACATTCGCCTGTCAAGTTTGATGTCGTAGGAGTAAATTTAAAACTGAGTGAATACATAAATAAACGCTGGTTGAATTGCTGCGTAGTGGAGTGCAAAATAATATGGTACAGTTTGAGAGTGCTTTCTAGAAACGGATCCCCAGAAATCGGTGAAGAGACGGAAAAGTGGATATAAATGATCTGTTGGGGGTGTTGCTATTGCGAGTGACCATATTTTAGCGAAGAAAAAAATCACGAGTGGAAGAGTAGAATGAATTGAAAGTAATTTTGTTGAAGCAATACGACGTAGAACGAAAAAAAAAAAAAGATTAAAATTAAAGTTAAATTGAAATGATCTCCTTTATGTAGCTTCACGTACACGCGCGGGCAATTTTATATTTGATTTCTGTTATATAATAACAACAACAACAACAATAATAATAATAATAATAATAATAATAATAATAATAATAATAATAATAACAACTTTGAAGATATTAAAAAAAACTATGAACATATGAACCATATGAAATGGAAATCTAAAAAAATATGGCACATGAGTACATCAGTAAGTCGTTGTAGTTGGAGTCCTCGGATTGATTGGAAAAGGTTCAAGTAAACTTATTGAAGGGATTCCTGGTAGTCCATGCCTTAAAGAAATACAAAAAATTGTACTCACATGTACGGCTCACACATTATGAAGAGCATTCCTTTATTTGTGTAAAATGTGTGCGATCTTAGGAGGTTTTCTTTTCAAAAATGATCAGGGGAAAATATAATAGAACCATTTCTGACCTTAGGTCACTGGTTGGGACCCGGAAGGAAATGTCTATACAACAGAAATCAAAAGTAATACTACTACTACTACTACTACTACTACTAATAATAATAATAATAATAATAATAATAATAATAATAATACTAATAATAAAACTGTTGTTGTTTTATATTACCACCAAAAATGTCTGATTGTCATTGCTGAGAATCATCTCCTCACATTCCGAGACCTTGGTTCACTTGTTCGAATCCATCTGTGTCAACGATATATAATATGCACATTCAGTTATCATTTGGTAAAACAACACCTAAAAGGATCTCATTATCTAGTTTCAACAGAAGTCAAGTGCATGAAATCGACTTGTATCTTTCTGTCGAAAAAGTAGATAAATTCTCTCAGAATAACTGCCTGATATTAGAATTCAGATTGAAATAATTCCTTTCTTAAGTTTAATAATAATAATGATGACAAATTATGACTGTGCCAATAATTAGAGCCTTGAAGATGGTTTGAAAAAAACAAAAACAAAAAAACATTGGAATTAGATGATAACATGTTGGAAATGCGTAAATGAGATTACTCAGTTACGCATGAGAGAAGCGGGGGTGTTGGTAGATACACCAAAATAACTTTAGTCAAATTAAAAGTAACATATTTTTATGCATCGAAATTTATGACATAGGGAAGTCGAGGTAATATAGAAATGTTTCAAAATCACGTCTTATGTTGACTTTGTTTTCTTGAATAAATTTTGCTTTCATCTTGTAGACACATGCTATGATGGTACGCTGAAGGTTTCTCGGCCCACGCAAGAAGAGATTAAAAAAACCTAATGGTTGGTCATTTGGTTACATTTTGGGAAGTGATTCGGGCCATGAACCTTTATCACCGCACCGTACAAATTGACATAAGTTAAGATCAGAAACTTGGTGTGGTTTCAAATATACGAATGTTCATTTAAAAAAAAGATTTAATTGAGACGAATGCAGGGATTGAACCCAATTCTAGCATTAGTATAGAAAAGGAGAAATTGATATATTTGAAAAGAAAGAAATTGACTTATTTGACTAAGCACACAGGAAGTGCAGTAGAAAGCCAAGCAATGTGGATTGGGCACTAAATTAGAAGACTTCCCCTTAAAGTGATATGCTTTTTTTTTACCTTCGTTGTTTTGTTTTTTTGTTTTTTTTTTTGCTTTTCTCTCCAATCAGCAGCCTTGATCGCCGTTTACTAGTCTAAAATTTAAATTTCTGAATTACTATATAAATAAAGACAAAAGAATCAGAGAAGCAAGCTCAAAGATACATATATAAAAAGGATTCTTTAAAACGTATTCTTTCGGAAATAATTACAGATTTTCTAAATTTTGTAAATATTTCAGTTTGAAAATGCTTTTCGTGGATAACAGTAAAGTTATCGTTACCACAAATTAAGTTTTAAGTTACCGCTGATCGGACTAAATTGGTCCCAGCAGACGAGAAAACAGGGAGAAGTGTCTTAAATAGATTCGTTAGCACAGGACATCTAACTACATTTATAGTCTAGTATCTGTACGTTCTATAAAATAACACACACACACTATATATATATATTAGGTTGGTGCAAAAATAATTTCGTTTTCTAACATATGTTACTATGTGAGAAAACGAAATTACTTTTGCACCAACCTAATATATATATATATATATATATATATATATATATATATATATTATGTACAAAAATGCGCACGCTCATTTGTATCAAATCTACTGATTCAGTCTGTCACTAGGTTTCGTCATATCTACTCGTGTTCAGTTATTACATTTTTGTAATGTTCACTTAGAATGACTCTGTGATCTTTATGATGGCTGACATATTCGAGTAAATCACTTGCATAAAATTTAGTTTGTTTTTCAGCAAATCTGTCAATAATTGCCTCGAAATACTTCGTTAGGCTTTTGGTAAAAGTAATTTACTTCCGACAAAGCGGGTATCCAAACAAGTTGCTTTTCATCATTAAAAGAAAATTGTCAGAAGAATAAATAAACTCAATTTTTGTATGCAAAAATATTTTATGTTGAAAAAATGTATGTTGTTTTTTAAAATTGTTTTAAAGTTTTCATTAGTGAACGTCTCTAGCCAACCAATGAAACATTCTGTTTGAGATTCCAAAATATTATCATATTTTATTGCATGCATTTTTTATTCCTCATCTTTGATATCCCGTTGTGTCAAAGTAAAACATTGTCGACATAAGATAACCCCGGGAGAGATAACCGTGAAAGTTTTTGCAATGTGCAACGGCAAAAACAGAAGTAACGAAAGTAGAAGTTGCATCGCAATTCAATTAATCATATTCTACTCCTGTACAGTTGACAAGTGCGCGAAATTCGATGGGAATGGAGGATAATGATCAATTTTCTATTTCCTTACCGGACCCCAGATCTTCAAGTACTGTTGCTTTCAATAAAAGAGCATCAAATCTTCACTTACCTACAAAGAAAAAACAAGATGCAAAACTCTGAATTAGAAAATATTCTTGACAAAAAAAAAAAAAAAGACAAACACACACACACACACACACAAATTCCGGCCTGCATAAACAGTCGTAGTATTTAATTTATTTGATGAGATCTGACAATATCGTTTCGCACTTAACAACTAACAAACGCCTAAAAATATTTTGCGAACTGATGTTGAATCATTTTTGTTCTGATGCAAAAGAAAAAGTCATTTGCTTAATAAGTTGATTCGCCAAGAAATCATTTTTCTTGCGAAGGAAAAAGGAAAATACAATGACACAAGTTTATTTATTCGTTCTTGTAAAAGATGAAGATATTTTGGGGTGGAAGACACGGCCCATGTAGCAACATTGTTTCCAGAGTTTTGAGCTTGACTGTCTCCGTCGAATTACATAACATTCACTCATCACTAACATGATACAAAGTATTCTTTAATTTGCGTACGCCATAAAAGATTCAATTATAAATAATTATAGGCAAGTTTATTTAAAAATTTGATTTCAAACTTAGATGCCAAATTGATGGAAATACACGATATCAAATTAGGTTCCCTTGATTCTTATATAATATTTAGATTTTTTTATGCCTGTCATTGTTTTCACAATAAAATTGGTATTACCCAACGAATGTTGGTTAAATTTTCAATCTGTATTTATATGAGTAATATATCATGTGTGTTTCTTCGGCAAAGTGCAACATAATCTTTTAGTTATAAATAATTCCAAAACATGGTAACTTTCATGTTTTTATATGCCAAGTTTCTTAAAGTTCTGCATATTTTTCTCTGTTTACTTTCGCAACGTTAGTTTCTTCAAATATTTTCTGGCAAGTAAATTCACTTTTATTACCTACAATCCTTTTCATTTTTCTGAAATATCTTTTTGAGACATTTTTAATGTCATTTTTGGTCTTCATAATGATGTATCTTTTTTTGACTGTTGATCTACGACAATGTTTATATATCTTAAAGGAAAAAATATATTTATAACTACATGTCTAGCAATTCAAATTAAAAATTAAAATAAAAAATTACAAAAACAGTTTTTACCTTTTCAGTTTCCCCCCCAAAAAATAACACATGCCCACTTTGGAGAGATTCGAATATAGTTGCTTCAGTTAAATGTACCTTGTATTAACACGATTCCACAAGTAAATATTGACAAAATATCGCTTAGTCTGATATTGAGTAAGCAATTTAGACATTTGGCAATAATTAAATTTCCTTGATAAGCGAATAGGCTGAGAGACGAGATTGATAAATATTATTTTACATTGCATCAACTCCATAAACTTAGTCTGATTTTGGAACAATAGGCAGGGAATATTGTGATGTGCTAATCTTCCAAGAAAAGAGAGTCTGTCTGGCTTTCGAAATCTTGGAAAACATGCAATTCCATTAGCCATCAGTCAACCACGATTGAGATGTGTGTTTTCAGACTCAGATGTTTGGGAAAATAATATTACCGCGAATAAATAAAACTAAAAAAAAATGAGATAATCGATACTCAAATCAATATTATCAATAAAATAAAAAAGTAAATAAAAATTATTTTGATCGACTTAAATGTAGAGTGCAACAGAAATGGGTCATATCATTCCGTCAACCATATAAGTTAATATAATAAATGATAATATCATAAGTGAAACATAATTCCGAATTACAAACTTTTAGCTTCTGTTCCCAAAAATCGAAAATACAGAAACTCTGTAATATTCACGCCTAAAAATAAGTTCAAACAACATTCAAAGCATTTCAGTTAATCAGAAACACGCATTTCTTATTTTATCAATGAACATACACGGCTAAGTTTTTTGTTTGATCTGCGGCGGCTGAATTTGATTTTAAACTAAACACCAATAAAATATATTAAGTATTTTAGTAGAATCTTACTAGAGATACTGAGACAGATTTTGAACAATTATTAAAAAGAAACAATATTTCCGCGAAGAAAAACATAAAAGTTCGCACTGTCATTTCTCAAATGAAAATCATGAATCCAATTCACTTTCTGCTCTGTGTCCCGTTGACAGTTTTCTTGGGTAGTGTTGTTTCACAAATTAATCATAAATAGAAAAAGAAATTGAGGATAATGCTGCTCATGCTCTTATCATACACAGCACAAAAATCGATTCCCAGAATGAAAACTGGTGCTACGCTTGAATAGAGAACTTCTTAATAAATCTTTGATTTGTTTAAATAGCACTCAGACAAATTCTGTTGGAATTTTTAAAATAAGGAATCATCCCCATTGTTATGAACGATTTCCAAAAGAACCTCTGGTATAAATTGTATTCACTGACCAGATGGAAGCATTTCAAGATCATATAACATCAGAAATGGATAGAAATAGAACTCGACATTAGCCAAACAAGTTGTACAAGCAGGAATTTGAGAATGTCAATGTTTGCCAAGTACAGAAAGTATAGCGATTGAAGGATCACGGTATGAGACACAACAGTATCTGCCACCAGTCTGTGAAAGGAGTTGTTAACATCAGCAAATGCCAGACGAAGCACTGCTGAACAAATGTATCAAATTCGTAATCACCATCAAGCGGGTTCCATGCTTAAACGACATATCCCCAATTACAGGTGCTGCTTTGAGGATCCCTAAAGCACAGACTGAGGAGTTGAAATGACAAATGAGATAGGCACTGGAGAGAAACAATCCTCCAAAATCAAACAGCACACGAGAAGAAAAAACTGCTATGAAAACCCCTTCAGGGCGCTACCAAGATCATCATAGTGCCAGATGACAAGAGCAACGCAATGATAATGATGAACAAGTTGGAATGCTCAGAAAAAAAAATGGCTAGCTACGGGTAAAAATGGATCAGACTGAAATTAAAAGAAATAATGATTACTATACAATAAAAGAATAGAGACAGCTGATCCAAAGTTACAGTCAACTAACCCAAATTTTCCAGGACAGTATTCCATTGAGGCTCATAATTGTCAAGGATTAGTCTGTCACCCGCTAAGGAGAAGCTTTGTAGTTATAATCAACCAGCTAATAGATGTCTCCTTCCTATGCGAAGAACTTTGCTTACTTTGTTGGGTCCATCAGAGTTTCTCCCATTCATACCAATCAGATGGGCGTGGTGAGCCTATTCACCATGTTTCACACTCATGAAGCTTTATCCGTAGTTTCAGACAAATTAGAATCTGACTCTTCTCTAGGACAGTGTGCGAAAATCCCGATGATGACCTGATGCAGATGCTGACATTATGGGTGCAAACAACATGTTTCCAATTGTTTTCTAACATATAATAACAGGAAAAGGGTCTTGTAGCACATCTAAGCTATGCTTAGTAAATCACTATAATGACAGGAAAAAGACTATAGGATCGTCATCATATCAATTACTAACAAAAATGATTATAAATAACAATAAGATAGATTATTTCGAGAAAATGGCTAGAGAAACATTATTATTATAGCCAACCACGTGGCTGAGATAAGTAGGTGACAACTTCATACTCTGGCTTCGTCATCAGTGACGTGCAGAGGTTTGGTGATGTGTGCTGGTGAACAGGGCCAACTCCTTTTAAATATGTAAAAACAGATGAAACATGAAATAAAAACTTTATTCAAATTAAATATAAACTAAATTTTTATTTCACTCTTTGATTGGATGCCCTCTTTATATGGATGCTCGCGGCCGTCGCGCCTTCTGCCGCACCTTCTTCCGCGCCTTCTGCCGCACCTTCTGCCGCACCTTCTGCCGCATCTTCTGCCCCACCTTCTGCATGCTATTATCCACCAAGATGTGCAAGCACTTATGAAGCATGTGAACTCAATAAACCCCTTTATATATATCTTAATGAGAAAGTAAGCAGATCAAATGGACTTCCTGAGTGTGTAATAACTCAGATAGAGTACGAATTCAAAATATTTCTATATCATAAGCCATCATTCATTGAACAATAGATGAAGTTCTGTTCCACCATTCATATGATGCCAACAAAGGGTTTCTCCACTGCCTAGAATATCGAGAAAAACTCATAAACAGTTATCAACAGGAGGTGATAAGAATTATAACAACTACTCTGCAAGATTAATGTTAGCTTTCACGCACAGGGATGGGAGCAGTAGAATGGATGGAAACAAAAAACATCTTCCAGCGTCTATCTACCATACATCAGAAACGATTCAGAGGATCTGAAGTCCAACATTGGTACCGTATTCTAAAGCAGTCTAACTCTTCGGATATATACAGTAAGGAATGATACTGCGAGACCAGCTTCCCCTTAAAAGTAAGGGTGGAGAAACATCAGAAATCTGTTGTCCGAAGAGAGCCATTGAAATCAGTTATTGCTGACAATGTACAGAGGAAAAAAGGTGTACATAATATAAAATAAAGTTAACAGCATTCAGTAATGCTAGAACTGTCATGAAAGAATGTTTTTGAATTTGACACAATCAGAAAAAATGATGATTTTTTTCATGAAACCTGATACATAAACACATATCTTTAAAGTAAATTCGGTTAAGTTCAAATTGACAGTTACTTGTAGGAAGAATCAATTCACAAAGGAGAAAAAAACTGAAATTTATACACTTTCCTTTAATTACTGATTAAATGTATATACGTTCCATTAATTGTTGCCGCACAAGTTCTAGTGCCATATTTCTAAGGAGTTAGACGATCGGATATCGGTATGTCTTTATATGAGATTTCCTAGTTCTTCTCTCTACTTGCTCAGTTTATTTTGCCTGAACGCATGCACACAAATGTGTACATATCTGCAGCATTTCTCTTTCACACACACACACATACACACACACTTTACGTTATCAGTTTAGTAGCTGTGTCATAACTTTACATATGATAGCATTTCATCATAAACAGCTGCATATACAAGAGTGTTGTTACATTTTTATCATGAAATGCGTTTTTCGTTTGATTCCCTTTACGCAGTTTGGGAGAAATTCTTTGAGAACAAAATGTGTTTCATTTTTGATGCCACTTAAAAAAGAATTTTTCTCAATCTCCCGTCCCAATGGTGAAACTTGTATATTTCACGTTCACACATAATCTCTCTCCCTTTCACTCTCTCTTTCTTTCTCGCTCTCTCTAGAAAGACCATCCTGACACATTTTATTTCTTTTCACTGCTAATGATTCATCGCCCCCTTCTGCTCCTCAACATTTCTTTCATCATACACATTCGTTTCGTAACACAGGTCGCCACCCCTTGTTTATGCCAAGTATTCATCCTCTTATGCATATGCATTGAAATACACGAATGCATTTTGATACATATTTATGTATATTACAGTTATATACATCTATCTATCTATCTATCTATCTATCTATCTATCTATCTATCTATCTATCTATCTATCTAAGTCTGTTCATATTTATCTATCGCAATCTGATTGTATCTTTCTAGATATTTATCATTTATTATTATCTATCTTATCTTTATTCATACCTTCTGTGCAAATACACACACAGTTACAACTTCTGCTTCGTACTCATATACCCTATATCCCTTAATTTCAGATTCAGAGATAGAAGACCCTCCCCAGACTCTTTCTTGTTCGAGGTGCTTAAGTATTACAAAAGGATATTCAAATTCACAATGACACAGGTTTTGTTTTTTACTTCACATTGCATAAATGTCGACAACAATTTTAATTTGACGCGAACTTCCATTATCATCAAAGTTTTTTCTGCTTTTCGATTTATCTTTCTGTCATTTATTCTTTATTCCTGTCTCCTATCTCTTCCCCACCTCTCTCTTCTCACTTTCTCTTTTGTTTTATCTGTTGCATCATTTCATTGAGAAATGAGAGGTTCCTCTAGTCTTAATAGGACACCAACTGTCTTCTGACAATGTGTCACAAAATTTTCTTAGCTTTTATTTAACTCTTCTCTTTCTTTCTCTCTCTCTCACTCTCTTATCCATCTATAGTTTTATTCTTTCTCTCACTTATTGCGCTTTTCTCTTATTGTTCTCTTTTTACTCTTTTTCTACTTTCTGTTTCTCTTGTTACACCCTCTTTTATGCACCTCCCATAATAATATTACCTAATGTAGCAGAAGCATTAAAATTCAGTCATTTAATCGTAGATATTTATTAAACTTAATTTTAAATTTGGTACAAGACCCAATAAAAAATTGAGAAGTAGTAAGATTGTGTTGTGCCAATCGTTTAAGTGACGTGTGCCTTTTTCCTGGGCTTCGTCCATGACAACAGGCGGTTGGAAGAAATACGCAACTACTTCAACTACTAGGCGAGTCCAAGAAAAAAATGTTTAACATTTCCCTAAAACTTAAACCCAGACTTTTAGGTTCAAACCTGTTAAAAACATAATGCCGCCAGAAAGGATGAAAAGCGTGGACACATCATGTAAACACAGTACATTATTTTCAAATATTCAAAACATTGAATGTAAAGGGAAATCCACTGATAGTCAAATGCTATTTGTTTGGTTAAATAAATTTGAATAAATCCTGTTTTGAAACTGTATAAATGAAACAATGCCAATCGGACACTTGTTCAACTTATAAATCTATCTTTATGTCTGTGAAATTCTTTGTTTCATATACCCGAACAAAACGGGGTCTGGCACATAGCTGCAGTAACAGAGCACCCACTGAATACAGCAAACTGGGAAAGACCAGACTAGCACTCTTTCTATTAAACCACGAACGATAGGATGACAGCTTCTTAACATTGTTCTGCAGCAAGTATTTCTATTACTGAGCTTAGCTTAGTGAGGTAAAAGGCCACATTAGTGGGGCGCCTAGTGAAGATTGAACAATTCATTCTCCCTATCGCTCTATAGCAGGTGCCAAATAATAATGAATGCCTTCGTTTCTTATCTTTCATTTCTCCTCCGCTTTTTGCTTAAACACTGACACCATCATTTCCAAAACTAAAGCTATGCACCATGCAAAAAAGAAAAACAAAAATGTAGATCACTCAGCGGCTAATTAAAATTACTCATTTAATAAGCAAAGCTAGAGCCGACGGAATGGCGCCGTTTTCTGATCGTTCCCAACCACACACCCCACCACATAATCTTGCATCCGGGATCTTAGTACAGGCTATTAAGCATTGGCGGTAACTGGATAACGTCACCTGGGTATCTACGCAAATAATAATTACCACATGGGCAAAAGCTCTGGCTTACTGATATCCAGGTACATTTTTTAAAATGCATCGCAGCTGTCTGTAGTAGAATCTCAAGGCACCTTCTGTGTTATGGCTGAGAATATTTAGCATTATCGCTATAAATACATACATACATACATACACATGCACTCACGCACACACACACGTGTGTGTGTGTGTGTGTGTATATATATATATATACATAGAAAGAGAGAGAAAGAGTGATAATGCTAGAGATGTGATGATTAGAAATCAATCAGTACTATTGACACATTAGATTTTACAAGCCCATTAAGAGAGTGTGTACTGCAAGCATAGAAACTCCTCGTTCTGCATTTAATCGTGTGTGAAATGAAAGGTATCCAATAACCGAGATCGAAATATTCTTGTCTCCATTTTCTAATAACCAGATTATTCGGTCATCACCACTCTTTACAAAAAAAAACAAAAAAACATATCAGAATGTAGTCAACAAAATCTTTTCTACCATACTGACAAAATTTAGTTCTTGATAATGATAGAGACATCGAAGGTACCCGAACAAAAACAATTCAAAAACATTTTAGACCGTTTATCCCGTATTTTGAATTGGATATATAGTTTATTCGAAAATTAGAAAAAAATTAATAAAAGTAAACAGACAGACCTTTTTGGTTGACTTCAACAAAACGTTTTAAATTAATTCTTGCCGATATATACATATATATATATATATATATATATATATATATATATATATATATATATAATGGGGGAAATAAATATTCGTACACATGAAAAATTGTATTTTATAAATGTAAAAGCCTTAAATAAAACAAATCTCGGCACATTTTATGTATAAAGACACATACTATTAAAAAATAATAATAAACTTATTTAATTCTTATTCTAACAGAAATTAATGCATTTTTAAAATTCTAACTGGTGAAAAAAGTATTCGTACAAATCAATTATTAGAATAAAATAATCAATTATGAAAAAAGTATATTCTAGAATGTTCTAGTAATGTTATCAGTAATTATAGTTAACGCTATTAGTCATTATCAGAGCATTCTGCAATTTCTAGTCTTACGAGAAGGTTCTAATAATGCCTAAAGGTAAAGAATTGACTATTTCACAAAAATCTTGGAAAGATGGGAACAGTTACAGAACGATTTCTAACAACGTGAATATTCCTTTTACTACAATTGCTTCGCTTATTGCAAGGTCTAAAACTCGTAACAGCGTCGAAAACGAAAGACGAACAGGTGCTCCGAGGAAGATGTCTCTAAGATCAGCAAGGATATTAGGACGCCAGATCCAACAACATCCACAGGTTACCCGAGAAGAGCTGCAAGAACATCTGCGTGCATTAGGGATTAAAGTAACCAAGCGTACAATAAGTAATGAACTACACAAAAACAGTCTGAAATCACGCATTCCAAGGAAGACTCCACTCCCCCTGAAACGACACAGAGATGCTAGGCTAAAATTCGTTAGAGAGCATAAGGATAAAGAATATTCGTTTTGGGAAAAAAGTACTATGGACAGATGAAACTAAAATAGAGTTCTTTGGTCATAATTATCGAAATCATGTGTGGGGGAAGGACGGTGAAGCCTACTTACCAAAGAACACGTTGCCAACTGTAAAGTTTGGTGGTGGCAGTATCATGATCTGGGGCTGTGTTTCGGTAAAAGGTGTTGGCAGAATATCAAAAATAGATGGCAAGATGAATGCCAAAAGCTACCAGAAAATCCTACAAGACAATTTAATGCGTTCTGTTGAGAGACTTAGGCTACCTCCTGATTGGGTTTTCCAACTGGATAATGATCCTAAGCATACCGCTAGATCTACAAGGAAGTGGTTAGCTGAAAGTAACGTTGATGTCTTGTAATAGCCAAGTCAGTCCCCAGACTTGAACCCAATCGAGAATTTATGGCGATATTTGAAAATTCAAATTGGGAAAAGAGCACCAACAAATATCAAGAATTTGAAGATATGCCAAGAAGAATTTGAAATATGCCAAGAAGAATGGGACAAAATACCACTCAATGTGTGAAAATCATTAGTTGAGACGTACAGGAATAGACTGGTAGATGTTGAACTCAATAAAGGATATTCCACAAACTATTAAATTAAGTTAATATGCTTTTTTGTTTTGTACGAATACTTTTTTCATCAGTTAAAATGAAAAAAATGCATTAATTTCTATTACAATAAGAATTAATCAAGTTTATTACTATTTTTTCAATAAAATCTATCTTTACACATAAAATGTATCAAAATTTGTTTTAGTTAAGGCTTTTACATTTATAAAAATACAATTTTTCATGTGTACGAATATTTATTTCTCCCATTGTATATATATATATATATATATATATATATTCATACACCAAGTCGATGTAAATAAGCGTATTTGAAGCCTCCTCTTTATTTGGTTACTCAAGTGTAAATGTATTCATCAGTTGAACTCCTTAGCCTAAAACACAGTGAATTTTAGTGAAACATTTAAACTTTGTCCTTATTTAACTGTATTTTTTTTTATTTTGAAACGGAAATTCAACTGGTCGCATTTCTTCTGAATATCACCAATTGTAAAAGAACAGATTATAAAATGAAAAAGTGATCAACTCCAAGTTTCTGGAGTTTGTTTACCTAACATTGCCGAAACAACGTAAAATCTAAAAAGATTAAAGACAAAAAAATATAACGCTTCCATCCTGAAAATAAGCGAAGGCCGAATATCAACACTGACACGAATAACAGCAAGACATTTTTCAGGAAAATATAATCTTTTGGAATTTAATCAAGAATGAAAATCAAGTTTTCTCTTCGACTATAAATAAGTAACAAAAATGGGAGCGTGTGCATGCGTGTTTTAAGAAATTTCTATCAAAATTAGTCTTCAATGACGAAGTAAGTGAATTTTAACTTTAAAAGGCGAAGTATTTTTATGGAAAATATAAAGATAAAAGTTAGTGAATTAAATAGTAAAGAAATTCATGAAGATGCAAATAGTAATTAATTGAATATTCACTTTTATCATCAGTGTTTAATAGTTTTGCAATCCTCTCACTGGACTAAAAGGCCTACGTATTCCAAAGGGACATAACTCTTTTAGAAATTTTGCACGCTTTTTCCTCCAATAAAAGAACTTATTCCCACACAATTGTCTTGGGTAAAAACGTGGTTCAAATCCATAAACAGGTCAAAGAAGACGATGAACATTTCTTTCCAAACAGTCTTGTAAAAATGAGCATTTACTTCATTTCTTCCGCTCGGTCAGGCATACATGATTCCTGTTTAAGTAACTTAGTGAAACTGACACAGATCATATCAGAATACGTTTCCTGTTAAACGAGCAAATGGCATTTTTTGTGGTGGGGTAGTTTTTATTTTATTTTATTTATTTATTTTTTGAATAGAAAAGAAGTTGATCAAAAAACTTGACCATAAATACGTCGAGCAAAAAATAGAACGAAAATGACGACCGAAAATAATTGGTAAATTAATGACAACCTTATTATGCATTTTAGGTCGGTACGTTGGTGGCAAGGTTTACTAACTTCAGCGCTGTTAATTATTCCATCTCCCTTAGCAGACAGATTTTTGGTCTTGTAAAAACGGGGATATTATGGAAGTTATGTTCGTGGTCACATACCGGAGATAATTAAGGAAAGAATGTAATTATATATATATATATATATATATATATATATATATATGAATTATGGATGTTCTGTGTTCACGCGTAGTAGCCGCCGCTTGGGCACATGGTGAATGAGGCATGTTTGTTTTCAATGTAGCAAGGTTAGCCGTGTAAAATCACCAGCTCGTCGTGCAAATGTTGTAATTCGTCTATGAATATGTTGCAGTGACCGCATATTCGGAGAATGGACAAAATCAATTTATCGACTGATTTTAGTTGATTTTCCATTTGTTTATTTACACATCTATAAATCAGCTTTGAGAAGAACTCTCGCTTCTTATTGACTCGGGATCTTATATGCTGCCAGTGAAAGCTTTCTGATTGTTTGGTCGAACTATGTCTCAGTTTCCTTGTCGATTTTTGTTAGCCGTCTATTTTTAAAGAGAGTAAGATTTTAGTTTGTTTGTTATTTTTTAAATTTCTTTCTTTCTGTATCACTACAATAGCCACCATTTTGGTATTTCAACCATTATATCAATTGATTGAAGCGTTTCTAAGATGTTATCTGTTCCGTTTGTGTTGCTCCATTGACTATGAAAAACGAATAACAAAAGTGTTTAGTGCGATCACAGAAACGCAAAACGCACGAGGCCTTTAGTGTTACCAGGGCAAGTTACCAGAATAATCGATGGTATTCTATGCCAAAGCAATAAAATGCACAGGAAGCAATTTTAACACACTGCAATATGCAGATATCCCTGTTTTACGCAAATACTTTATAAACTACCGTGAATAAAATATTAAGAAATTTAAAAGCCACTACTATCAATTTTATCAAAAATGTTTACTCAACCTCAGGATCATGTGCAAAGAGGAGGGAGTTTGGATTATATCAATCTTTTCAGAGTCTAACTTTTATTAACAGTGTCAATTGTTAGTGCCACAATCAAATGATTATTTATTTCGCAAAATGTTGGTATTTCCAATGAGTTATTTCCGAGTTTTGGCAGAACCAAATGAAGTTTAAAAAGTAGCAATCATTTATCAAAGACGTAATAACAAGTTCTAGAATAAATTCTAAGAACACCAATCCGTTGTCATCGTCAACAAATAAATATTGACGAGACACCCGTAAAGGAATTAGAGATTCGACACTTCAATTATTTGTCAATGGTTCCATAAGCAGGATTGCAGTAAACTCATATCGGGTGCGAGTCTGTAGGCTTACTGCACTTTAACATTAATTTGAAAGAATATCGATATTTGATGAAATTCTTATATGTATAAACTGATAAATTCGATCACATTGCACTCATTATCTTGTCTATTCAAATATTGGTTTTAGTCTTTTGAAAATAGATCGAGATGTGTTCAATTAATTCCGTTCGAATACAAACGATCTTCATATTATCGAAAGACAAACAATTGCTAAATTTACAGTCTGTCGCAAGGCTCAATTTAAATTTTCTCAAATATCTGAAGAACAATTTTAAGATAAATTTTTATTTAATTTTACAATTTTTTCTTCCACTATAATTGTTTACAATTTATTCTATGTGAAATAAACTTAAAATTGTTAAAGAATGTCACCTACCAAAAGTGAAAGAAAAGTTTGTTTCAATGTTCTTTATCTAGATCTATCTCCCCCACTTCTGTTATTAAGGGAACGAAATACTAAAGACGGTCCTCATATTTACTTTACTTAGTTCCGTCTGGTAAATAGTGGCAAACGAACACATTGAAGACTGTGATGAATGAATTGCACCATGTCGGCTTTCAATATCTCTTGCCTAGGCATGAATAGCAACCATTTAGAAATGACTTCAGGCGTGAAGCACGCTGCAAACTAATTTACTAACTGTGGCTTAGGGTAGCACAAAGTTTTAAACGAGTCAATAAGAATCGAACATGCTCAATTAGTAAATGGTGTTCTAGGCGAACCAGTTGACCATAGAGTTACGTTATGCATCCAGCATTGAAGATTCCCTTTCGGCAATAGAAATTCATTTTTCAAATACAACATCGGCTTTCGAGTTGAGTATCCCTCCTTTTTCTGATTCATCCTAATTGTGCTTTTATTTTATTTGTTATTGTTTAATTAGCATTTCTTTCGTTTACGCGAATATGCGTATTTAAGGAGACTGATAATATGAATATCAGTTTAACAAAACAAGTGAAATATTTACAGGCTTCACTCAGGGCACTGACACATGGTGAATAGGCGTTGTTACTCTATTGTATTCGAGTTAAGAAAAAGTTAAGCTCATCTTTTTTTATTAAAAGAAAAGCACGATATGTTTGTTTCTTATTCAAAGAAAATTACGATACATGTCCTTTTGAAAAGAAATTGGAATACGTTAAATATTCAAGCCATAAAAAGTGACATTGACTGGCAAATGGCGAGGAATGAAGAAAAAACCAAACCAAAAACATTGAAAGCTTAATGGCAGGACATAATAAAATGAATTGGTGTCTCCATCTCTATTATTATCGTCAAAACGTTTCAACGGTTGGACTTTCTGGCATTCGTCAGATGTTTGTCATAGTTGGTAACCTTTATGGAATTTGAAAGTCTCCTTTATTCGATTTACGAGGGAAGATAGCTCTGATTCTGTATTAGTTAAATATTCTTTGTGATATGGCTTGTGTCTGCCATTGAACCATTACATATGATATTTTGCACTACCCGATCCAAAGATTATTACATAAAAATGAGAGAACAAACTTAAAAGCTTTAACAAACAAACTGTTTCGGACCACGCCCAACTACAACACACACACACACACACACACACACATATGTATATGCGTATATTTCATATATTCATTAAGACAGGTTTCGATAAATAATTTAGACATGTTCTGTTTACTTATTCTCGATAGGATCCTTTCATATTCAGGGATAAACTTTTTTGTGCAGTTATTAAAAGACGAGAGGAAAATACCGTGTTGGCTCATATATATTTATTTTCGAGTACTTTCGACATAGCATAATGTCATCATCTGGGTATTGTTAATTATAGAGTAAATATTTACTGTTCAAGGTTATAAAGGACAAAAATTCTTGTGGTGATCAGAAAATTACTATTTTTATATGTGGAGTCAAGAACGCTGCGTCATCACTGGGTGACGGACACCGTTTAAGGTGAGGTAACTAGATATGCCGTGGAAAAATAATTTTCCACGAAAAGAATAAACACAAACTAAGAATTCTCGAAGCAATTTATATAAAAAAATTGAAACCAAACCTCAATAAAATTAATTACGAATATTCTACAAACATTTTAAAATGTATGCACTAGATAGTCTTTAAATGTTACTGCTTGTCATTAATAGTTTTTCCTTTAGCTAGCAACTACTCAAGGACGTAATTTTCCATAGCATACCTAATTACCGCCCTTTAAACGGAGTCCTTGCCCCAAGCCATGACCTAGCGTTCCTGACTCCACATATAAATATAGTAATTTTTGGACGGCCACAAGAATTTTTGTCCTTTACAACCATGAACAGTAAATACTTACTCTTACGCCAACACGGTGTTTTTCTCCCCACTTTTTTCATAACTGCACAAAAAAGCTTTTCCGCGAATATGAAAGGAGAATAAGGAAACAGAACATGTCTAAATTATTTAAAGAAATCTGTCTTATATATATATATATATATATATATATATATATATATATATATATATATATATATATATATATGTTTGTCTGACGATCGCAAAAGCGTGAAACCCAGGGTCACAATCTCACATCAATCCAACCAAATATGTTAGCTCTATCTCTGATATTGAGCGCTTTCTAATAATTACCGCGCATATAATATATAAATAATTATATATATATATATATATATATATATATATATATATATATATATATATATATATATATAGAGAGAGAGAGAGAGAGAGAGATTGGGGGGAGATATAGGTAGATAGATGTAATGAGAACGAAAATAATATAAATTCTAGCGTTCACAGCATTAATTCAAAAGAGGGATCAATAGCAAGAGTAGGGCAATAATTATTATAGATTTTTGCATGAGGACAAAAACAATTACTACACCGCATGTAGAAATCCATAATATATATATATATATATATATATATATATATATATATATGCGGTACTTGTTGGAAAGTTCTCAATATCAGTGATAGAGGTAGTATATTTATTTGTATGGACATGAGTTTGTGACCCTGGGTTTCACGCTTTTGTGATAATCAGACCTTTGTTTGATTGCAAAAGCATGAAACCCGGGGTCACAAACGCATATCCATACAAATGAATATATATATATATATATATATATATATATATATATATATATATATATATATGATTAATGCAAATATAAAATTTGTCACTTAGCTGATTGATGTTACCTTCATATTTTCAGCCTCCCGACTCTAGAGTATCGTAAAAGGACTCTCCAGCAGTGGCCCCGTTCCTTCGCCAGGGTGTATCAGCAACTGACTGTTTATTTTCTCGTCTTTCTTTTATATTTCATTGAAAATTGATTTATGCCCTTTTCGATGCTGCAATTTTGTTTCTTCTTTCATTCTGCTTCATGCCATGACTATTGCTTATAAGCATGAAGCATGAAACAGATTGTCGCCACTGGGTGTTGGCTTCAATGTCCATTTATATATATATATATATATATATATATATATAAGAGGAATTTATGGAAGAGTAGAAATAGGTTGTTGGGCGGGAAGGTATTTAAAAAGAAAGCAGCTGAAATTACCGCTCGCATTCAATCGATACACATTTGAAAGTCATACGTCACAGAAAAATGTCGGATGTAAAACTAATTGAAAAGGGACACTTCGGCGTGGTGTAATGGTTAGCAATTGTGTCTCGCCAATCATTTACGACTGAGTAATGAGTTCTCTCCTCACTGGTTGTTCTTTAAATTTCGCCTTGTGCCACCTCTTAGCTAGATCAGCATGTCACTAATTGAAGAGCAAAACACTCGAACCGTGTTATAAAGACCACAGATCAAAGCTGACTGTGAAGCAAGAAGCCGGAAAAGAGTCATACAAGCGAAGAGTGTGATAGAAGAAACTGTTAGCATAGAACTTACGGTTACATCCAGCCATTTCAATTATAAAAGGATGAAACCTTGTCGCCAATCTAGTACTGCGCTTAAATTCATAAAGTGTAGGTACCATAGAGTAAAGTTCATCAGAGCAATGACGATGAAAATACTTTTATAGAAAAGACACAAGTAAGCTATGTTACGGCGGTGGAAAAGAGACTGAAGCCGAGACGCCAGGCCAGGATCAATAACATTGCAGATTATTCTTTGGATTTTATCTCAGGAGCACCAGACCAGATGTGGCAGCCATATTCAAAGCAAGGACGAATATTAGATTTATAAATATTTAAGATAGATTCTGTCGAGAAAAATTGTCTAGCAGGACACAGTAATTCTACTTTCTTAGCTGAAGACTTAACAATTGATTCAATTTTTGTCCTTCCACTTCATGTGAACTGAAGTGTTTGAGAAGGCGCAATGAGTCACTCTCCTGGAGGTTAGCATCAGGTTTATGAGCAATGCCTTAAAAACGGGGCACAATTTATACATTCCCTTTAGGTTAGAATAGTAAAAGTAACATTGACCTTCGTGAATAGAACTTGAACTCTCTTTGCGCGATCTATTGCATTATTCGGTAATATACTCGCCAAATTTTTCGTACCAGACACATTTGATCTTTTTCGAGAAAAAACAAAACAAAACAAGAATTAAGCGTCTGTCGGGCAAAAGTTAGCCAGTCTCTATTAAGCCAATGATTGCCAATCCAGGTCTCACCTGTTGTCAGTAGTTTGACAGATAACGAAATCACTGGATCAAAATTACCGATGCAACCACACTAGGAGGCGGGATTTTCAATTTCAGGTTCCATAATTGAACTTGAGTGTAGAGGCAATGACACTCACAGGAATGAAGAAGAGAAAAAAGGCACTGATAATGTGTGAAGCGAGATGAGCTAATTATGTTAGTTGTCTCATTTTGAATACGTTTTTTAGCACAATGACAGTTCAATGTATATGTGTTAAAAAGGCTTGCAAAATAATAGGCACGTGAATAGTTGTGCGACGACACGAATATCAAACTATTTATACACATGCCTACGTCAGAGGTAGAATATTCTTTATGTGGCAGTTTTTGAAATAAAAGCAAATGGAAATTCCTTTATTAATCAATATACGTGTATTTGTGAAAAAAAAGAATAGAAGAGTTTAACTAAATTTAGCCCAGTATGGTACAAGGCCTCAAGAATGGAGCTCTGTACAAGGACCAAATGCAAAACAAAAGCAACGGTTTTAGAGACAATCATTCTAACCAATGCCGGGCAACTAGCAGTTATGCCATTGTCGATATTAAGTTTAATTTAATCATGTGTTTCTCCAATCTTTTTCGCTTAGAAAGCCTGTTTGATTTTGTCTGAATTTCTGGGATAAGTAGTTATTATAACTTCGGGGGTAGATTGCTCTCGCTCTGCTGATCATATCTCGGGATATATAGTTTACTTTTTATTTTGTACTGCTCAGTTATTTCTCGTCCCGTTTCCACTGAGTCCGAGTACACACTGCCCGGACCAAGAGTTGAACTCACAGTTACTATGTGATGAAATTCACGAAAGAACGCTTTAATCCACTTGACTGATGTTTCTCTTTTCTACTGCAGCAGCAGCAGTAGAAAAAAGAAACGCCGGTGAGCGCAGTCAAGTGTGTCAATAACTTAGCAGATTAAAGAGTTGGTTGCTGAATAATAATAGTTCAATCCCTATGCCGGGCAGTGCGTAGTGGGTGAGCAATAACTGAGCAATAATAAATCAAAACTAGGCGAGATATCACTACACATGATCAGCAGAACATAAACAAATTAGGTTAAATAAAGAATTAAATTAAAATAAAGCTCGAAATTCTCTGAAGGTAACCCGAATCGGCATGCACCTAAAGAAGGCGGGAACAATGTCCGAAACGTTGTGATAATAACAACAAAAATGAGAACAATTATCCGCATCTAAATAATGAAAAGAAAGTTTGAAAATACTGTTTTCCATTTGGATTCGATTACCGATCATTGTCCAAAGGGGAAAATATTCAACTTCCTCAGCCATCAACAAGGTAAAAAAGTTATCTATCGATCTAGCTGTCTATTTATAGAAACAGACATAAACTAGCTTATTATGCATAACTTAATTAATACAAAATGATATTATAAAACATAGATAATATCAAAACGAATAATTTATTCAATTTGGCTTCCTTATATTCAGTTTCTCCTTCAAAATTACCTAGAAAAACTGCATAACTGTTAACTGAATTTTTATAGACATCTCATTCTTGGACATTTTAGACCACGCTTCCTCAAGGAAGCGTGGTCTTCCAAGCATTGAGGATATTAATATTGGATCTGAAGGTCAATAGCTTGCTCTATAATGTGTTAAACGACGTGATCTACTGGGTTCAGGTTCAGACGGGAGAAGTGCCACTAGTCAGAAATCAGCAAATTTAGCTTCACGGAACTGCTAAACCTTGTGGCTGGTGGCACCAACCGGTGTTTTCACATCGTTGTCCTCTGTTGGCGTAAGCAGCTATCTTTTCTCGAAGTACATAGAATTGTGGAAACTTTTTGTTGTCGGAGGCCATGGTACCCAAAACCATGAACTAGATTGGATGTTTGGTTCTGAAGATGCCCTTGACATCAAATCTTAAATCCGCGAATTACCGGTCATTTCAGGGTTTCAAAACAATGTTCACTGTGAAGAATTTCTCATCAAATAATATGTGGTCTGAGGAAACAATTTTTCACCGCCTAATTGTCCAATGATATACATAGTCTATCAAATAAAAAAATGGTAGTTATGAGTTCGATCTTTGGCTCGGGTAGTGTAAAATGCTATATATACTGGTACATTTTTAAGCTCAGTAGCTATCTTGTGAATGGATGTTTTTGGGTCTTTGCAATTTTGGTTAACGAAGTGCAAATTCTGATTTTTGCTGATATTGTCCCTATCAATTTTCCTCTGGATGACATTGACAATGTTTATTGTCTTCTATAGTTTTGTAAACATTGAACAACGACACACCAACTGTATTGGGGATGCGTTAGAGTTAATTTGGGCACGAAGCAAGTCGGACACTCTTTGTCATTTGCCATTCTGTGAAGCTATCTTCCACAATATTGCTAAAAATATGTATGCATCAATACAGCATATAGTAGGGAGTATGGTCTTTGGTTTGCATTTGGTTTCATATCGTTTGTTGTAGTTGCTGATACAAACTTTTACTGTAAGATTTCTATACTGTATTTATAAGTATTCTCTTTGACTACTTGCTCGTGTTGTTTTTACATCATTACTACTGTAATATTGTACAATGCAAAATTAAGCTTAGTAAATATTTGAAGATTATCAGTACTTTGTGCACAAATATTTGGCGTGGTGGGAGAGAACTCACCAATGAAAATATCATTTCCACGCCTGTATAATGTTCAGTTGATTCACTTTGTACAATGAACTTCAGTCATTTGAAAACTAACGCAAGACAAAGCAACTTTGACATTTCAGATGAAATAGATGCTTTTCGTTTGGCTATTGCTGTGTTAAAAGCAATTTTCATATATAAAGAAAAAAGTTAGTCACAAATCTTGACCAGAGGAAAAAAGCCATGTTTATTTTCTACTGAAAAGAAGAAATATTTTAAAAATCTATAGTGTCAATGAGCAATTTGCATTGATTTTCCAGTAATGCTTGGTATTTGAAAAATGTTCCTGAACATTGAATAAAAATCGAGTCGTTTACTTAGAAAAAGACCAGAAGCAATTACGTTAACATTAATAAGAGGAAATATCAAATTTTCTGAGAGGATTTGACATTTTGTTTTTTATTTAATAATGTCCTACAATAGTTCCTTTGCTCGCTTCAATCGCGATGTTGTATTTGTCTTGAAAACTGAAAGCAATTTCCACAAATGATGCTTCTTCTACGGAACCAATTAGGAAAGGAACAAATTATTCAAAACATTTGTGTTGAAATATATTTTAAACATGCTGAATTTTAAAACTTGCTTAGTCAACAATCCAAATAAAAAATTGACAATAAGTTAATTTTCAAAATTTCTGTTTCTTTCACTCGAGTACCACCTTTGTCTGTAACCTCTTTAAGGATACAACAATTTGGAAGAGATGCAATAACAAATTTGCACAACCAACATTTGTGGTCGGACCTGAATCCCCATGGTACAATACAAGCTAGACACCAGCATCAGTTTACGATTAATATTCGAGCTGCAACTGTAAATGACTGTTTGGTAGGTCCGTATGTTCTCCCAGAACATCTTACAGGAGCTGTCTACAAGGACTTTATTTCGAACACACTTCCAGATTTGCTAGCGGATCTACCCTTGCTAATACGAAGACGTATGCTGTTCATGCATGTTGGGGTTCCAGCACATTTTAGTTACATTGGCTGACACCTACCAAGAAAGATTGTTAGGTAGGGGAGGACCGGTTCCATTGCTTGCACGTACCTCCGATCTTAATCCTTTGGATTTTTATCTGTGAAGCCACCTAAAACAATTGGTTTATGCAGCAGCCATTAATAATGCATAGATGCTTCATCAACGTGTCATAGGTGTCTGCGAAAAAAAAATCGACACCGTGTGATAGTATTTGAAAGGGCTCGCCAGTCAATGATCCGACGGCTGCTGCGTATATAGAAGCAAGCGAAGGACCTTTTGAGTTGCTGTGTTGAGGTACAACGATAGCCTTTTAGACATATGTTTATATGGATATATTACCTTGTTTTGGTGTCGGGGACCGGCCCCCGAAGTTTGTAAAAGTATTCCTGATGCACCCTGTATATATATATATATATATATATATATATATATATATATATATATATATATATATATATATAATAACCTATCATTGTGTGATGATTAGTAAGCACATTACATAGACTATTACTACTGTCATGAATCTCATTAGGTAGCCCGTTGTTGTGACTTCGGTTAATCTCTCTCTTTTTCTTTCTCTTTGTGTATGCGTGTATGTGTTTATGAGTATGTGCTTATATGTGAATGAGAAAAACCTTTATGTTGATGTATTTTCACAAAGCTATTTTTGTTTGTACTTACAGAAAAGTTTACCAAAATAGTTTCTTTATCAATGAAATACAATACGATTTTGTGCGGTGGGAAGCGTGATTTCTTTCAGTGTTATTTTCGTTGGTAATGAAACAGTCCTTTGTCATTGTACAGATTCATAGATCTCCGTGTAGTTTCAAGAAAAGTCACAAATCTAATATCACTACGAGAGACAATCTTCAGTGTTACCACTTTTATGATATCAGATGTGGCTTTAAATTAGTTTTCAGTTCCAGATATTGTTGTATATGAGTATTCCTCGTCTTCAATAATGGCCATCGTTCTCATTTTCATTAGTGTCTATTGGGTGCCTAACTCCAGATCTATGCTTGATACTCTTATCTGACTTTTCGAACCACTTTCATATCCATCTAGATTAAAAACGAACAGAATGAAAGGCATTTTACTCTTTATTAAAACTATTTTGAATAAATATATTTATCTTAAGATGATTGAGCACAATCTATCAATCTTAAAGACGCATTTTTTGGGGATAAAAATAAATGAAAATTTTAAATAAATGAAAATCTTATATATTCCCTATTTACACTTATTGGTATGATTGTTCAAACAAGTGTGAATTTTTTTTCTACTCTGATGAAATACATATGTAGTTTTGAGGTCTTCTCAAAGGAGAATATCCTTGACATATAGAAGCAAATCTAAAACAAAAGCCAGAAACAAAAAAAACACACAAAGAAAATATGGCAAGCCAAATTTAAACTCTTTTCGACATCAGGCGAAAGAAATGAAAGTGCAAAGACATTGTCTATGTTGGCAATTTCACATTTTTATAATGCACTTTCTCATTTACTAGATACCCCCTCTCCTTATGTCTCTCACACGCGCGAGCAAATTAACAAATGTTGGTTTTAATGGTTAAAATATGTATATTTTATTGCTTTTAATTTTCTTATTTTGGATGTATTACTGTGGTTGCCAGGATCTAAAAACAAAGTCAAGTTGACCCCGAGACAGTTCAATTCTTCTCTTTTTTTCAGCTCACTGAATAATTAATATAAACGCCCGCTATTCGATCATTGTTTGTTGCTTTCATAATCAGCTTTTTAATCAATTGCACCGGGTTAATGTCTCAGTGAACGAGAAAAACCGATTTGATTGCTACTCCTACTTCCAACTCAATGAAGCAATCATTTGCATGAATCTGTATTGACTTTCATATGTATAACAATATATTTGAAAAATGACGTATTGACAAAAGTTGTTAAGACACCCATCAGTTTGTCTGACAGGAAACACCAAGGGAAACAGTAAACTAAAACATCTTTACAGCAAAAGCCCAACGACAGTTGTTTGCACTGCGATTATTTTTCCCTTTTGACACTAAATTGAAATCGATAAACTGCATCGTAGGACTAAAAGTTTAATTATAAATTCTCTCGGTTTCAAATTAAAAAGGCGATTTCTAGTGTTTGGTGTGGAAAGAGAAATACACTTCAATCCATTTGAGTTGAACGGCTTAAGCAATCAATTTTTGCCGTCATGATTATATTCTTATACTGCAACAACGGCGTCTAATTTTCATGTTTTGGTAGATTCTAAAAAGCAGAGCGTATAACAAATCAACGACTCAAACAGAATTTCAACGCTTTCTACAATTTCATGCTGTGTTTATCATCACTAATGTTTAACAATATCGTTCGTTTTGATGAAACAGCGTAAGTTAAAACTCATACAAGTGCTATTCTTGGATACTAAGGCATGTCTCTAATTAGACTTATTGTTTCACATTAGATATTAGATTCTGCAACATTATATAACTGACGCCTTTAGAAGACTCGACTGTATTGCTATTAATTGAGCAAGCACAACGTAAATAACTGCAAATTAATACTTCTTAACAAATATAAAAGATGAATACAATAAATTACTGAGAACAATTGTTTTAATTGTTTTCATCTAAGCATTAGCGTGTTTCACAATGTTGTCATTTCTTTCTAAAGTTTTCTTAGATTGATGTTAAAATATTTAAATTTGAGTTGAAATTTTGCATGTGCAGGTATCGTAATAGTGACTCAGAACGAGAAATCGATGTGCCGTGTTCGAATTATGGTCGAGTTTGTTACATTTACTCTCGCACAAATATCTTTGGGAAAGTTTTTTTCCTCCAAATAGCAAGTAGAATTTGCTCTGGTTGGCAACGAGTTTAAGAGAAAAGTAACTCTGAATTCCAAACTTAGTCACATAACTTTAAAAAGATGATTAGATTTCAGGTGAAGATAATATATCTATGATGTGGGTGCCAAAGTTGGGCCCACAGAAGTAAAACACGGAACACGGATTAGATGTAAGAAAGATATATTAACAACAGATTACAGAGATAGTGTAAGCGGAGTTTACTATATCACTCTCTATCACTCTCTAGAGTGCTATGTCGCCTACTTAATATAGGCCTGGAAGAGTCTATTATGTAGGTAGTTTCCGGTCTCACAATACCCCGGTTCCAAAGAGTTTTCTTTTTGAAAAGGAGAGAGAAAATAAAACTTAATACTTTTTCCTCTTGGGATTTACGTCGAGCGGTTGAGTAAATTTCCTTTTCCTTCCTGAGCGTCGCACTTCAGGAGAGACTTGGGGCATGTCGAGATCGAAGTGATCGAAAATTACGTCGATCGGCTCTTCACAGTTATTTTGTAGTGATTCCAATTCCTTCAAACGGCATTTTCTGAGCTGGTTCCAATGGCGTTTGTGAATGTTTTTCGGTCCTTGGACCATATATACCAGTTCGCCAATTCTCTGCTTTATTGTGCCCACTTCCCAGAATGTCATATTGTTCTTGAACGCCTTGAAAAAGACCCTATCGCCAGGATTGAAATATTTCCTATGAGGCGATTTGGTTTTTTAAAATTTTGCTTGCCGTGGAATCAGTTTGTCGAAGATAGACTTCATTTTCCTTGCGAACATTTTGTTTCTGCAGGTGAGCTCCCCATAGGCGTGTTCGGATTAGGGGTTATCCGATACACCTGCAGAAATTGCTGCAATGCTCTATCTGTCAGTGTGCCTAGTGCCTTTCTTAAAGCCCTTTTTAAATTGTCCACGAAACTTTCGGCCTAGCCATTTGACCTAGGGTGGTACTGAGGCGTCGTAACGTGGTCCACCTGATATGACTTGCAGAAGTCTCTAAATTCACTTGATGTGAATTGAGTGCCATTATCAGTAACTATACAATCTACGACGCCAAAACGCGCGAATAGCTCGTGTAAAAATCCGATCGTGCAGTTTGTGGTTGGTCTTTTACATTGTAGGACCTCAGGCCATTTTGAGTGGCTAACCACAACAATGAGATAGTACATGTTGTCTATAGGCCCTGCAAAATCCACATGAATTCTTTGATCTGTTTTGGGCCGTGGTTTGCACGTCGTGTTTGGAGCTTTTGCTGCAAGCGCGCATCCTTTGCATGATTCTATCATGTCTGCTATGCCCTTGTCCATGTTTGGCCAATAAACGTAGCAGCGCGTGAGGCTTTTTGTACGGTTCTTCCCCGGATGTCCCATGTGAAAATCCCTGAGGACTTTTCTTTGTAAGCTGTTTGGAATCACTACGCGGTCATTATATAGTAGGACACCGTCCGAGAGGTCAATTTTAGCAAAAAATTTTCCACCATTGAGTTTATTGAAAATTTCTTCATGGCTTGGGAGAGGATAGTGGTGATCTTGCAAGGCATCGTTTAACCCTGTGGAAAAATCTGCGTATACTCGTATTTGATTGGACTTCATTTTACGTAGACCGTAGGTGCTGCCCACTCGCTGAAATCTGTTTTTGACAGAATACCTGCTTGTTCGAGTCTATCTAACTCTTTATTGATTTGCTCTAGAGCAGCGAAAGGGACATTGCGTTTCTTTTTGAATACCGGTTGTGCACCGTCCTTCACCTTGAACTTAGCTTTCATTTTAGTACATTTCCCAAGGCCGCCAGAAAAAACCTGGGGAAATTGTTGTTTGAGTTCCTTTTTTAGATTTACCAAATTGGACGTTGTACTTTGTATCTTGCGACAAAATGTACTCATTGGGCAATCCCAAAGATTGAATTTTTCTATCCAATCAGTTCCAAATGAGTTGTCTGAAGTTTTTAATACGTAGGCTTTGAGCTTTTTGGTAACTCCATTTAGTGTTACTGTAAGTATTACCTCGCCTAAAATGTTAATATTTTCGCCAGTTACGGACTTTGCTGTTTTATCCGTTTTTAATAAAGTCGGCTTGTTCAATTTTCGCCAAGTACGCCAGTTAATGGCTGAAATATCAGAACCCGAGTCAAGCTTGAATTTAATGGACTTATTGAAAATATCCACTGTTACATATTTTCTTAAATTCCTATCAACAATATTGTCAGATTGAGCTTGCCTGATTTTATTTTTGGGTTTTCTCGTTCTATTGGCGTACCAGCACGAAGTTAAAGTATGACCACTTTTATTGCAATTTTTGCAATATTTTTTGTTCTTAACTGGACAGAATTTCATCCAATGCCATTTGCCACAATGGTAACATGGTCCGGGCGGTTTCTTTAACTTATTTGGGTTTTGGTTACTGCGGAATTTAGGACATGAGATTTGCCTTTTGTCTTTTTGAGGGGAATAGGAGGTAGACTTGCTTCTGATTTTATCAATCTGAGTCACACTTGATTCCTCGATAGTGTTTGAGTCACGCTTTACAGTTATTACTCTTTGACAGTCCTCTGCCAGTTTTTGAAGAGTCAATCCTTGCTCGTTCTCAAGCTTAGTCCGTACCCGTCGTCTGACTTCGGCGTCTTCTGCAGATACTAGACCTTGTGCGAAAATTAAGCACTTAAAATCATCGGCAGTCAGTTCGGCTAGTTTAAAATCATTACATAGCTTGTTCACCGATGCTGCAAACGTTAGAAAATCTTGCTGGTTGTTTTTGACTGTGTTCAGGCATTTCCAACGTTTGTGGAACAAGGTTGTGTTAGACCCGAATAATTCCGATATGAGCTTAATCGTCTCTGAAAAATCCAAGTCAGTCGTTTTCTTGGGTAGTATGAAGTCTACGAACCTACTATGTTCTGTAGTTCCCAGTTTTCTCAATAGTAGACGTACCTTTTTTTTACTGGGCCATTGTTCACAGTCTACGTTGAAATATCTTCGTAGCGCCTGTAAAAAGCCTGGAACGTTTTGTCTTCCTCTGGTACGTATTCAAAGGTTTCCATTGAATTGTATATTATACTCTGGGAGAATATTGTATCTTTTTCAGAGTTTGAGCCTTTTAATGCATTTACGAGTAATTCTTTAAGTTGTTTCTGTTGTAGTTCAGCATTCTGAAGCGTAATTTTTTGGAATTCCATTTGTTGTTTATGTAAATCCAAAAATAGTTGTTGTTGTCTTTCTTCTGATTTTTGTTGCTGGTCCAAATTTAGTTTTAACATTTGGGCAACTACTTTTTGCAAATCTTCCATATTTAAAAATGACAGCGCTTTTTTTTTGCTTTGAAATACGTGTACTAAGAGGAGGTACACAAAAAAATCTTGATAGATTTTTGTTCCTTTTTTTTTTCTTGTACAGAAATACAGACAGACAATAGTTAAACTAAACTAATTATGTGTGTTTAGCTTTTTTTTCCCCGTGGTTCCGTTAATTTTAACGTAATTGAATAATTTTTAACCCACACTTATGTATTTTCTTTTTTATAGAGGTACAAAAAGAAGAAAACTCACCTCAGTGAATTTGAGGGGAGAAAAATTTTATGCTCGAGTTCAACTCAGTTACATCAAAAAATTTTCGATAGTTTTTTCCGAAAACTTGAGTATAATGGTAGTACTTGATCTTGTGTTGTTAGTTTTTTTTTTACGAACACTGTTTTTTTTTCTGTGTGTGTGGGTGTGTAGAAATCGTTCTCGTATTGGACAGACTTTAATATTCCGTAGATGTCGAATCGCTAGTTTGTCAATGGCGTTTGGTATTGGAATATATGTAGACGCTGAGTGTTTAGCTTTTAAATCGCTAATGTATTAATACCAGCTTAATTTCACGTTCAACGCTGCTGTGGGAACGCGTGGAGTTTGTGTATTTTTCGAGTACTGTCGCTATTGATACGGTGAGAACGAAATTCTCGAATCTTTTCTGTCGCCACTGTTGTGGGACTGGCAAGGTATTGCGGTTTTTCGACGTGAATGCGTTTCTAGAATTCTTCATCGACCCAGATGTGGGATTGGTAAGGTATTTAGGTTTCGCCGTGAGTGCGTTTCTAGAATCCTCGTCGCCACTGATGTGGGTGCCAAAGTTGGGCCCACAGAAGTAAAACACGGAACACGGATTAGATGTAAGAAAGATATATCAACAACAGATTACAGAGATAATATAAGCGGAGCTTACTATATCACTCTCTATCACTCTCTAGAGTGCTATGTCGCCTACCTAATATAGGCCTGGAAGAGTCTATTATGTAGGTAGTTTCCGGTCTCACAATAATCTATAAAAAAAACAAAAAAACAAAAACAATTGTTTTCAACAGCTCTCCATGGTTACAAATTGTCCAGAATCTTTTTGACACAAAAGGGAATTGGACCCATGATTTTAAAAGCAGAATTATTCATTTCTAGTCAGGAAGTTTTTTTAAATGATGCTTTAAATTTATTTATTTATGATTCCATTGAGCATTCGATAACTGATTAAAAAAATACGTGAAATCTTATAAAAATACATTTTAAGCTAAAATATTAATTCCCCAAATCTCCAGATAAGTCAAAGATTACAATTTTATTTTTGACTCAGTTTAGTCTGGCGTAAGGCTGTAATAGAAAGTCAGAATAGAATGTATTCCAGTAGAAAATAATCTGCATAGTAAGACTTATAGGTAACGTTTTACGACAAGCAATCTCAATTTTATCCGTGTATCTTTTATGATAATAGTAATTGAGAAGAAAATTAGGCGAAAAAATGTAAGGAGAATAAATATAGTAGATGACATAAGAGACAGCAAGGAAAATAAAAATTGGTAGAAATAAATAGATAAATCTAGCGTTTATTTTTAACACGAGATTAACCAAAATCCTTAAGTCGATGTGAGAAGCCAATGTTGCTAATTTATTATAGGTGCAAGTATTCCCAAATTTTTTTTTTCTGGCTGGCGTGGCTGGAATTTTTCATGCTAAATTGACAGAACAAGATTATTTTAACCCAAAACTTGACGACGAAAATACACAAGCAGAAGAAAAATGCATGCTATCAGGCACAAGGAAATATACTAGTTAGCTGTTGCAAATGTTACTTACAAGTATCACGTGCTCGAAATTAGAAAGATTTTGTTACGGGGCTTCCCAACGGTATAAAGCCTGCCTACTTTAAAATTCAGTAGTTCAAAGCTGTTGAAATAATCTCTTTTTTACAAATTTGGATGTAATTGACGACGAACAAAATTGTTCGTGCCACAGGGACTAAGTAAGTTCATAGATAGATACGTATAAATATATAAAAAGAAAGAGAGAAAAGAAAAGAAAAAAGGTAGAAACAAACAATCGTTTGCAGGTGAAAACACATCCAAAGAAAATCTGCAATATTTTCGGTCTCGATCAGGCAAGTCAACTTCAATAGCGTAACGTAGATTCCCTGGGTCTTTTCTACAGATATTTTATGCCAAGTGTTCTGCTGAGCTCACCTCGACTTCATGAATTTAAGCGTAGTACTAGATGAGCAGCAGGTCTCATCATTTTACTGTTGAAATTCCTAAATGTAACCGTATGCTCGATGCTAATAGTTTCCACTCTCGCATTTCTCACCTCTGGAAATTTCTTCCAGCTTCTTACTTTCCTCTCAACTACAATCTACAAAAAATTAAATGCAATGTCAATCATCGCCATTTGTCTCCTTGAATCTTGGACTTTTTATTGTCCTTCCTTCTCAGTGACATTTTCTCAATTTCTTTCATTCTATTGTCGTTCATCCTTGCGTTTTAGCGGCTTTATCACCTTGCTTGGGGTGAAATAATTACCCCCTCATTTATGTATATATGTATATATATATGTGTGTGTGCGTGTGTGCGTGTGCGCGCGCGCCTGTATATATATATATATATATATGTTTTAGTGGACACAGCAATTTTCAATCTGCTTGTCTGAATCATCTTCAAGAAGCGAGAGCAAGATCTAAAAGGTCAGCCAATCTAACAGTGATCTCATCTCACAATCCTCACACTTGCTCCATATGTGGCCTCCTTTGTAAATCACTAGCGGGTCTTAAATGCCACTTAAGATTATGATAACTGAATCAATAAGCTGTCAGATCCTCATGCGTCGAAACCGACGGGAGAGTCCATTATATATATATATATATATATATATATATATATATATATATAGAGAGAGAGAGAGAGAGAGAGAAAGAATTTCGAAAATGTCGAACTAGTATTGTTCATCATAAATTAGTGTAATAGCTTGGTTAAAATATTTAATTATCGTCAGGATTTTCTATTGAAGTACTGGCGCAAAAAGCCATTGCTTTTATTGACAGAAGAATCTAAATGCTTCAGTTGATATTTGAGAAATGAAAAAAGCCACTGAAGCCTATTTCTTACTGAAACCAAAACAACGTTATCATCTCATTTGAAATTTGAAACTCTAGTTTTTGACATAGTTTCTACATGCAAACACTCCCAAGCGTTTCGTATAGATCGATTCTCAAAACTTCTGAAACGAAGCATGTCAAGAAATCTGCTGTCTGTTTTACTCACTAGAATTTAAAACGTTTTATTCAAATTACACTTTGATGGTTTAAGACTTTTTTGCCTGGTGAATAATCTATCAATTTGCACTAGCAAAGAGAAATAGATCTTATCAAATCAGCACTTGGGAACTTGTTTCAATAATACTTTAACACGTTCAGCAATTTTTCTATGCCTAATAATTTAGTTTTCTTCTAACAATGTTGACACATAATTCAATTTTAATAGCCTGTGAATGTTTTGCAATTTATTCGTTCTCAGCAAAGCGTTAACAAGGGATCCTTGTTTTAAGCGGACATCACAATACAAATAACAACTTGAGCATGCGCGAGAACGAAAGTCATAAGCATGTGGTACCGGAAACGGAAAATTTGGACTCAACCACAGAATTTCCTGTCAATTTTTACAGAATTTACAGTATTAACATACGGTTTATAGGGTTGTAAATACCGGAAAACTGGACAAGGAAAAGATTAAAGGGACACTGGAATTTCATTTGAAACCAACCAAAATATTTTTGCTCTGCCTAATCTGTTTTGACCGTCGGAGAGCCCGAAATAAAAGAAGTAAATCCAGAATTGACACAAGATGAATTGAAATTAAATGCAAAGCAAATAACGAGTATTCTATCACTGAAACTTTTTTAGCAATACTTTCTTCAGAAATGCCAGGAAGATGTATCGTCTACGTTACAACTTAGAAATGTAAATAGGTCCGTCGTGTAGCTTACTTCATGAGACGGAAATGAGATCACAGATCATGCCTGATAAAAGTCTTAAATGATGTCATGTTTAACTCACTTAAAGTACATCTACATCTTGATAGATGGACTCACAAAAAACACCTTGTGCTTTTTATCCAAAATAATTCAAGCCTATTTGGATATGATTAGTCATAGTATTTCGCATCATTTATTTATGTAGTGTATACATGTGTGGAGTGGGGTGAGTATGTGTGTAATAATTTCGATAAAAAATGTGGTTAAGCTACATAGAGACAGGTAGTTTCCTTAGGTTCAAATTTGTGCCAAAATGTAAGGTTAACAAAAAATTAGCTTCGACATGAGAAATATTCATTTACAAAACAGATCCAATTATAATAAAATTCTGTCGCAATTGCCATGAATAAATGCTTGAATAAAAAAACTTGTATTGTTTGATGAAACTTTTGTGTTACATTGTCAGGAGAATAAAAAAGGATAAACATTATGTTTTCAGAATTTGGTGTTTTGTGACTCGCACAGCAAGACTTAGCGGCACTGAAATGTTTTTGATGATTATCTTTGAAAAAAGAAAAAAGACGATTTATTTTAAATGTTCAGTGAGAATTATTACGAAGACCAAAGTGATTTAATAATGTATTTTATCAAATCAATGGTTTTCTCTCGTAAAAAAAAAAAAAAAAAAAATCGAATGCGAAATGAAAAAGTATATACTGAATCACCCGGTCTCTTTTTCTCCCTCGATATCTATCTATCTATCTATCTATCTATCTATCTATATATATATATATATATATATATATATATATATATATATATATATAAGTGGATATTGAAGTCAACGCCCAAAGGTGACAGTCTGTTTCATACTAAACGCAGTCATCAGGCCATGACGATTGCGTTTAGCAAGAAACAGTCTGTCGCCTCTGGGCGTTGACTTCAATGTGCACTTTTATATTTACACGGGGTCTATCCCTGATATTGAGCACTTTAACACATAAATATAGCATATATATATATATATATATATATATATAGTATGACAAATTGGAATTTCTCGAGTTTGGTTCTTACTAAATCATTTTCTCTAAACATTCAATTTACTTTTGATATATTGATGATATATCTCTGTGATACTAACTTAGCGTATCTTGGAGATAAACTAAACAAAGTCAAACTCCTAATAGAACAGACCAATACACACAGACGAACCAATCAACGCTAATCGCTCAGATATCGTGATTAGAGACCGTAAACACAAAAAGTGCCTCCTTATTGATATGGCAGTTTCTGCAGAATGTAATGTATCTTTGAAAATCTTCAAAAAGGACCTTGAAAACGAAATATCAAAAATGTGGCACATGAGAATAACAACAATTCTAGTTGTAGCTAGATAGATTAGAAAAGATTCCAATAGACTCATTGAAGGGATTCCTGGTAGCCCATGCCTTAAAGAAATACAAAAAGTTTTCTCACGTATACATCCCACACCTTGCGAAGGGCTCTATCTATGTAAAATATGTATGATTTTTTAAATTGCTCAGTGGAAAAAGAAATGAGTACAGACTAGAAATCAATTCGTTTCCTTTCTCTCTTAACTGCAATCTTTTTATAGGCTTCCTATTTCTACACATTTTGGGGATTTCAACAGGCAGATTACGAAAATGGCTAGAATGCAAAAACTGAAACGCCTTTCATTTCAGACATTTTGTGTTGTGCCCTGTCTTCTTAGCCTGCTTTTCCTGATTTCTCTCGACATACTTTTTTCATAGAAATTTAATTAAATTCAACTTGCCAAGTCGTCTGCTATCTCTTCAGCATCGCTCCCTTAAGCAGTTTCCGTAGACCAGTGACAAAAATTCAGGAAAGACTATAAAAGCATATTATTTTCAGATAAACAAAGATTGACATATATCATAAAAATAGCATAACGACAACAGCAAAATAAAATCAAGATACTGATATGGGAAGGTAATGCTGGATGTTGCAAAACATTTGAATAGATATCACAGAAAATCAAAAAGAAATTGAAAAACACTGACAAGAACAAGAAAAACTGGATTTAACAATGTTACAAAAATTGATTTAATAAAATTAAAAAAAACTAATAAGCACGAAAAGTAGATTGGGTGAAAAAGTATTTGAAGAATATGGTGTATCTAATATAGACAGAGTAAAAATGCAGAATATTAAAAACATTGCCTAAAGATGAAAACAAGTAGATTTAAGTAAACATCGCAAATAAAAACATTTGAGTTGGATGAAGAAGCACGTGAAAATATGATTTCCCAACAGTAATTTTTAGTGAAAAATGTAGAATGACATTAAATGAATTGGATGGTTGGGGTAGAGGTTGGGTAATTCGTGGAAATTGTCAACCAACATGATTTAGAAGACAAGATGGGGGAGATAAGGTAATGTTTTGGGCTGGTATAGTCGACAGCAAAATGATAGGTCCCTTCAAAGTTGATAATGATGCTAAGGCAAATACAGAGAATTAAGTTCATAGACAAGACGCATTAAGTTAAAAAAGAAAATTCAAGACAATGTTCCTACATATTTTGCAAAATTGACAACTGTCCAAAAACTTTTCAAATACATCAAATTAATGAAATGACTTCCAGTTTCTATATATATTTATCCAATAGAAAACTTAGTCCAACGTTAAAAGGTGTGTAAATTATAATGAAAAACAATATTCAAGCAATAAGGTCTATGGAAAGCAATAAAAATTCTGTTTTACTAAGTTATTTACTAAAGCGAGATTAAATGTGATACTAGGCTGAATGTATGGTACATCGAGTGAGGATCAAAATCACTCGCAACTGATCTGGTTTGCTAATCATTACATCACAACGAAGCGCCCAAATGCTGCATTTAATATCGATCGTTAAAAATATAATGAAATTTTTTAAATGACAAGGAACCCATATTAACATGTAAAATAATAAACTAACAGTGAGATATTGTTCTAATCAAATGCATGCTTTTTTTAATACACATCTTTTGGATTTATTTATAAAAATCAATTTAGAGAGTTGAAATCTAATGCAAAAGATTATTAGAATTATAAAAAAAAATAATATTATAGATAAAAATTATCGTATATTATTATTATAACGGTCCATGGAAGAGGTTCCTTCCTTGCAAGATTGAGAACACAAAAACGCATCCACCATTCAAATTGCCAACCCTCCATTTGGGAATATGCCTCAGTTGTTACTAATATTGGTTTTCTGGTGGGCTGACTTTAAAACTTAAACTGCTCCAATTGAACGGCAAAAATTCCCAATATTGAAACACCCAATCGAAGACAGGCTATACTGCTAGTAAGTATATATAAGTGTCGAAAGCCACACAATACTCATATAAATATATCCTGGAAATATTACCAACATCAATTTGGTTAATATCGATTTTATTGTGAAAACAGATGCGTATCATAAAATCTTACATTGTGTAAACAAATGCACAAAAAAGAAAACATACTTTCTTTTGTGAGATTATTTCGCACCACTAAAACGAGATGTAAACGTATTGTCAGCTTTTCATACCCAACATTTATGGTGGTTAGTCAGTAGTCAAATTTAATTTAGTATGACACAAAGCCTCAATAACTGGATACCTAAAAACGATTAAATTAAATACCGTAGTTATTGTCTGAGGGACGATCATGATTGCCATTAATGTACAGCAACGTACCATTTTAGGCTCTCCTACATACGAACATGCATTGTTATATTGCTGAAGTAAATAAATTAAAGAATTAGTTTTGAAGTTCCTTTGGTCTCCGTGTGTGTGTGTGTGTGTGTACATGCACGTGTTTATGGGCATGTGTATTTGTATTTCTTACTGGACATTCTATTCTTATGGTCTTAGTGATAGTAGACATGAATTATTCTTATAAACCCTAAGTCACACTTGTATTCCATGATAATCTTTCAGTGTAGAAGAAATCTTGCTGGACTGTGAACCACAGAGAGTAAGTTTGAGTTCTACTGAATGTCTCAGAAATTAAATATTCTGTTAAACTGGGCGGAATAAAAGCAAACCAGGTATTTTTCTTCTTTTTTATCCCTTCGCCACGAGCGGCAACTGCGACTTTGGAAGCGAGAAAGCTGCCATTTTTCAAGTGTGTCAGGTAAGTGGATATATTCAGAATATATCTAGTAGTAACCTTCTGTTACACCACCGAATAATGATGCAGTTGCTTTCTTATATGTGCACGTGAAGGTTAGGGTTACATAAAAACAATTTTTATTACACCATTATCCTTTACTGAGTATAAGTAAAAATAAGGACAATTGGGTGCGCATGAAAATGACCTGCGTCCCTCCACCTAGCTAGTGACGCCTATGGTTTATATGTATGTTTAAGCGTCTAACTAATAATTATAAACTGTATGTACATCTATGATCCCGAGACGTGTTTGTGTCTTTTGTTTGAAGTGACTAAATCAAAGTAAAAGTTATTATCTACTAAGCTAAACTTAGTTTTGGTACAAAGCCACGAGTATGGGGCACCCAATGATGATCGAGCTTATTATTAATGATCTAAATTTTACCCCACGCCAAGTTGCCTAATAAAAGTTAAACGTTGTACCTAAAGCTTCAAGTTTGATTATATATTTCTAACCATCTTTGTAAGAATTTAAGAATTCTAAAATTCTCCAATTTGATTTTTCTCACTTGGAATAAAATGGCAGGTATGGTAACTCTCCTTTTTGTGTTTCTTCCCTCTTATTTTTTTTGCCTATGGACCATTAAGTACGTAAGGTAAAAAAAGTAAGGATACTTTTTCTGTAACTGTGATACTGTTTCTCCTGTAAGTATTTTTATTTTCATGCTAACAACCTAATTCTAAACGTTTCCATAAGCGCTAAACCAAAGATGTTTGGACTCTTCTGAAATAAGTCTAGAAATAATAATAATAATAATAATAATAATAATAATAATAATAATAATAATAATAAACAATATGAATAGTGAAACAAGCTCCCAGGAGCAATTTATGTTCGTTGTGTTGTATGGCAGGAAGTGTGTGTGTGTGTTTGTGTGTGTGTTTGTGCGCGCGCGTATGTGTTTGTTTTCGTTTGTACCTGCCTACATATTTGCTTAATGATCGTCTTGTGAGCGCATTGGTTATGTACAGGGCGTAGTCATAAAATATATCTACGGGTTGGAATTACGCGTGCGTGCGTTTGTGAATAAGTTGGGCTAAATTCCATGTCTTCCTTACTGACTTGCTTTATCGTTTGCTTATCTTCACAACCTTCCATTTGCTTCACAAAATCTCTTCTCACCACTCCTTCAGAAATTACCTTCTATCAACTTACACTCCACCTTCCTTTGATACTGCTTTATAAATAAACTGACGAATTCACTGTATTTACGTGGGAATATAGACGTGTGTGGGGGGGGGGCGAAAAAGAAAAGTATTTAAACATGATTCGAGAAACTAAATTTCTCTTGTTTGATCTGTGAAGTAACAAATCATTAAAATGAAATCAGATCAAACTGGTTCTTCATCTTATATGTGCCGTGTCACTTTAGAACGTTGGTGAACATGGCCCTCCACAATTTCCTGTCCTTTTTAGCTCTTAATAAATTTTGTCTTTTTGTTATCTCTCCTAAACCTTTTTCCTCCTCCATCAATTTACCCAAGTTTGCCAGGTATTTCCTCTGTCCCTCTTGTCTTCAATCTGTATCAAATTTTCCAAGCCTTCTTTCCTCATCAATTTTAATGGTCTTTTCCTGATGTTATGTATAAGTATATTTTTCCTTTCCATTTCTTTTAAAATTTTGTTGTTGCTTACATATTCGGTCAATGATATTCTCAACATCCTTCTGTAGAACCGCATTTCTGTTACTTCAAGTCTCTTCTTCATCTGTGAAGTGATTGTTCAGTATTCACTGCCATATAGGAGAACTGATATTACGTAAAAGTTTAGTACCCTTTTCTTTATTTCTAACGATTTTTTTGTTTCATAATACTTTGTTTAGCTTTTGGAAGACATCTTTCGCTATCCTATTGTTCTTTCGGATTTCAGTGTCGCACTTTCCGTCATTTGTTAAAATAATTCCCAGATATTTAAATTGTTGTACTTGTTTGATTTGGGATCTCCAATTTGTAATTTGCGGGTTGGACTGTTTCTTTTTGCTAACAACCATGCATTCTGTCTTCTTGCAAATGAGGTTTAGTCCTTTGTTCTCGCTTTCCTTCACTACCTTCTGTAGGAGTTCGTGTAGTTTCCTTTTTATCTACTAATGTGGCTTTGCACCAGACTAAAAAGCATTCTTAAATTTGTATTAGCTCTCTTTTCCTGATTTCTCATTTCGTTTTATTTCAGTTTCCAAAGGAATTTCTATTACAAGTTTATTTACAGAATACAGCGAGTTGGAAATATTGCGCATTTCACACCGGCGTTGACAGACCGCGTTCGAACTTTTATCTGAAAAGCCAGAATTTCGATTGCTGATTTTCAAGGCAAGCTGGTAGTCTTCACTTTAAATATTAGCGCGACACAATCTTCCTACCCTCAACTCTGTCTTTACCATTTCTTGACTTAAGATTTATAAATAATTATACCAGTTATGTGCCATGCGTGATACACGCTTAGGGGATCATGTATCTTTTGATACATGACTGACGAAGCTTTTTCCCGTAGTAGGTTGCCATTTCTTTTTTGTTTGGTTATTTGCTCAGATTTTGGTAAGTGAAAGTGCCAAACCGGGAAATTTTCAGCATTCTCGTATGTATTTGTGTTATACGTGCGTGTGTGTGTGTATATATATATATATATGTTTTCTCACAATTCATTAACGTTTCCCTCCTATTTCTCTCCTCTTTTATTGCATTTAAACGTTTTTCGTAGTTTGATGTTTCCTTCGCCAAAATTGATCTAATCAAAATTTTCCTTTTTCTTATTTTTTCTGGCAGACGAAGCTAGCCAAGAAGATGATGATAATTTTGATGAGTGAAAAATGATGGCCGTCATGATGCAAATGCCGATAACAATAATGACGTAATACTAACAACAGTCAAGCACATTATGTTGATAATCAATGTCACGATGAAGGATTAAATTGCTGATACAGAATTATTTCTTGGTTTTCCTCTGACGACCTTTGTAACGATCGACTTCCGTTCACACTAAGAGTCCTGCCTTTCCCTTTTATTCACTCATGCAAAGAATTCAGTAATTCCACAGAGCTTCAATAATATGTTTGCTTCTATCAGAGACATTAAAACTGAACATGAATGTTCTTTTAAAAAATATCTTTTATTTTTAAATTTTATATTTTAACTTGAGTATTTATGAACTTATATTTAAAAATATATACTTAAAAAAATATCATTGGGTATTAAATCGGGAAACATAAGTTATATTTTGATATTTATATACATCTTCAAAATTTAACCGTTACTTCCTTGTTGCAATAAATGTATGAAATATAATTGAATGTCAATGAAGTTAATCATCAAACAATGAATTAAAAACTGGAAAGTGAAAATTTTACATTTTTTTTTTACTATCTTGTTTATTGTTGAATAATCTTTTACTGATTCATATTTTATCAAAGTTAGCCGAACACCAGGATTCTCTATAGGACGTAAGAATAAAAATGACTAATAAACAATAATGAAGGTATGATCATATTTGGTTATATTCGTCGAGGAATTATGATAATCTATACCAGTGGAAAGGGTGACGATTATGATGAAATAGCAAAAATTAAAAAAGGAGTAAACATTCCGTGTTTTATATTGAGCCATAGTAAGCTTACCGAACTGGATAGATAAAGTAAAATAGGGATATGTGTACATACATATGTATGTTTCATTTGCTCTTGTATTTTCTAATTATCGAATGTGTTGTATATTGAAACCGAAATTGTGGATAAACTGCCCAAAGTTCATTTTCATCTTCTTTTTGGTGCGGTCTCGCTCCCCATAACCGTTAAACATGACGTCACCATGGACTATTTTAAATTTCCATTTTTCTAAATACCAAGCTGTAGACAACGGAATATTGACTATTGCACAGGCATAACATTGTTCTTGAAAATTATTGAGATAGTCAAAAGTACTTGAATAAAAAATAGAATATAAACTTCCACAATTTCTTTCCCAGTATACAACACCTTATTCGAAAATTGAAAATAAAAAAGAAGTTAAACTGACACACACACACGCACATACACACACACACACACACACACACACACATATATATATATATATATATATATATATATATTAAATAAAGAATATTTACTTTTTTCTACTGATTTTGGAGATCCACACAAAACGCAGCAAATAATAAATTTAACTGAAGAATTAAAATAATAATTCTAATGAGAGCACTAATTTTGTTCATTAAAGAATCTCTTTCTCTAACTTTGAGAAAATCTTGCATAAAATAATCCTAGCTGCAGGTAAAATGTTCGGTGATGTATTCTGCATATGTTCTATAATTGGAGCTGCAGAATGTCTACCTGAAAATTCCTTCCAGTTAACCCCATCTCT
This sequence comes from Acanthosepion lycidas, assembly GCA_963932145.1. NCBI lineage: Eukaryota > Metazoa > Mollusca > Cephalopoda > Sepiida > Sepiidae > Acanthosepion > Acanthosepion lycidas. The sequence continues at coordinate 835,454 of OZ010583.1, read as the reverse complement.
GCTTGCCTTCAATTTCGCTGACATCAGACAGCATTCACGTGTTAGAGATTCATGTATGCACGAATTTATTCCTATCCTATCTTTCTTAATTAGATTTTCCTTCTTACGCTCAAAAAGAAACAGTAAAAATTTGTTGTAGGTTTGTCTCTCCTAGAAAAGGGGCATTTAAAAATGAATCTCGCTTTACGGATGCCTTTAGACAGCAAAGTTCAAATTTAAAAAAAAATAAATTCTTTTTTTATCAGTTATAGTATTTTTTCAGTTATGTAATCATTTTCGACTAATCCTGTTTGCTTAAAATCAGAAAAGATTTGTCTTAATATTAGAATTGATAAACTAATCTATGCTGGAAAAAGTTTAATTCAGGTTGAATATTTCTGTTTTGACACCTATATCTTTGTGATTGATGTTTGATTTAAAACACTTCAAGTTTTTGGTGCCTTTATGCAGACAGAGGGACACAGTAAGAGATTAATCTTCACCTCAAACAAGATGCTCCTAAAAAAAATGGACATTTGAACCCATAAATAAAACAAATATAAATTATAAATAGTACATCGACTTTTATATATTAATCAAGTTATACCAAACGTTCTAAGGTCTGTTTAACAATCAACCTTAGAAATATAGAGATAAAATTATAATTTTCCCGATCTTTGACTGTGCAATCTTGATCAGTGATGAATCTCATACAAAAGTGGCAATTCTTTTCCTTTTTTCTTTCAAATTTGCATAACTTGGCAATTCTTACCTGCATTCCCTTTGAGATTTTGAAACGATTTTTTGTTGCTGTTATTATTATTTGATCTGCAAACAAAGCAAATTTTGCTGAAGATGGAAGCGAAGTACGAGCAGTTCACATCCTGTGGACTGAGGTGATACATTTTTACCATAATTCAAGAACTCTTCGGAGTATACGAGCATTCCCAAAGGAGTGTAATCTTATGCAATTGTCTAATCTTGTCATTGACCCCCAATCTTCCCTAGCTACTTATGAAATTCAGTACTTATGGGGCCCAGAGAACCGATAACAAGGGATATAATTGCTACACTTATTGTTATTACAAGTAGTAGTAGCAGCAACATGGGTTAGACCAAAGATTTACTCCCTTCACATTCAACTAACGATGACCATAAGCATACCCGTTTTCTTCACACACAAACACACACACACACACACACACACACACACACACACTTATTCTTCCAGGTGAACAATATTGTTTTTTATTCAATATTTAAAAACGAATCCGTTTTATGCAGTCTCATTGACAAAAGATAAAAGTTATGAAAATTCCTTTTTTGGATATCAATAATTAAGAAACAAGAAAGCATCCTTCAATTCTGTTAATATAATTGTCATAAGAGAAATTTTTTAATGAAAAAGCTTTTTTTATTACATACAGAATTATTTTTAACAAAAGAAAAACTTTCTAAGGAAATGGGTTTCCGTTTCCATATTTCACATATCCAAATTATTTTTAGCAACATTAATAATTTTGAAATGGGAGTATGCAAAAAAAAAAAAAAAAAATGTATTTATTTTAGATCCTCAAAAATTGAAAGTTCCTCAATCTGGAGAGCTTTTCTTTTCGGAGACAAATTTCTTGAGGGTAAATATGAAACATTATCGTGTGAGAAAATAAAAAAAATGAAATCATCCAAGAGAAGTCAACTTTTCAGCTGTCCGACTTCTGATCAGTCACTGGATTCTACTTTTATTTTAATTCAAGTCAACCTAACGGAACTGATAGCAAACATCACGTCGGAATAATACGTTTTTTTTATGTCATGTATGTAACTGGTGTGAATGTCGAATGAAAACACATACATTTAGAGAATGAGCAGATTTAATTCACAATCTTTTATTTTATTTCAAAGAATATTCTGATTTCTTGAATTTTCTATTTAAACTTCGCTGAAATCCGAAATTATCCATTTCAGTCTCTTTCTCCTTCACCTTCCTTTCGTAGTTGACAATTTTCTCTCCGTGCAACATTTTATTTTTCTTTCCGTCTTGGTTCGTTTTTATTTTATTTGCCAGAATCAAAGTCTTTCACGGGAAAAGCTAATATTTTCTCTATTTTTACTAAACCGACATTGCATAATATCAGATTTAATTATACAACTCGAAGAGTGTTTCTGATATTATTATAACAGTAGTTATTGATATTTATTTTTGACTTTCATAGGTAAAAGAATTGTCATGGGTCATATGAAAGTTATGACCTCAAATGAGACAAGGTATTTTAATGTTAGTGAGTGATGGGGATACAGCATTAAAAACTAAGAAAAAATTGAACAGATCTTTTAGAATCAACAAATTTTAAATGGAAAACATCAACGAGGAAATATAAGAATGTTACAGTAAAAAAGTTGAGAAAAAAATGAAAGATTAATAAACAAGAAAAGAGATTGACCTGCAAAAAGATATTTGAAGAATCTGGTATTGTGAATATAAACAGTGAAAAAATTATTATAAAGAATATTGGCAAAAAAATATGAAAGTAACCAAAATAACACCTAAAGAAAAACGCATAAGTTGGGTGAAGACGTACATACAAACTGATATCTCAACAGTAATTTTTTGTGATGAATGTAGAGCTACATTGGATGGATCTGATAACGGAACCGAAGTTTACACCATTCATGGAAATAATCAAACAACATGACTTTAAAAAAACATGGTAGAGGTGAAATAATGATTTGGACTGTAAGCAGTAAATTTATATGTCTCTTCAAAGATGGCATAAAGATAAATGCAGAGTATTATTGAAAATTCTTGGGAAAAAAAGATTTTTTGAGTGGTAGAGATCACAACTAACAAGCCAATTCCAAATCCAATGCTTTTCATATTCTGCAAATCTGATTATTGACCGTCTTGACAAAAAGCTCTCAAAGACAAAATTAATGAAATTGCCCTCGTCGTCTCCGTATGTTAATGCAATATAAAACTTATGGCCCTTTATTAAAGAGGGATTTAAGTAAAAATGAAAAGTAATAATCAAGTAATTGTCTCTGAGAAATAATAAATCTGCTGCAAGTAATGTGAAAGTTGAAACAGAAAAGTTCACAAAATCAATGGTTGGAAGACTGAAGAAGGTTATAGAATATCAAGAATCACACATTAACATGAAGAATAATAAAATAATTTCTTCGGGTTTATGGAATATTGTGTTCATCAAATACATACGGGCCTATATCTTCTGGATTGATGTATAAATAACATTTTATGTTGCATTTTGTATAATAAAACCTAACATTACCCAAACAAGTTATCAATATTTTTTTTATAAAAATAGATATTAGAAGCTGAAACAAACAGGATACATTGCTCATATAAATTTTACTTTCATCAGGTAATAGCGTTTTTACAATAAAATTGGTGACATATAACATATCTGAGATATGTTCAGTTGAAAAGGCTGATATTACTATTCATAACAACTACAATAATTCAAACAAAACCAACAATAATTATTGGCGTTACTGTGAACCTTTGGGATTTCTTCATTACTTTTTTTTTTTAACTTTTGTCCTAATGCACTTTGGTTTGATGTTTTCTTTTTCTTTTTTTTTCTTTTCTTTTTTTTTGTATTTTAGTATTTGACAATTATTTTGGCTGCAGATATTTTTCTATAGACTTTTTAATTTTTTCATTGTTTCGGTTTACATGTCGAAGTCGATTTTTATTACGGTCCAAAATTCTTTTAGTTTTATTATGTGCACGGTTAACAATCAAAATATATTATCCTATTTGAAATGTTAGCATTTTTACCAAAAAAGGCAGACAGAATTTTTTTTTTTTTTTTTCGGATCATCGTTTCAGTTTATTTTTAGTTGCTGATAACGCGAAAAACTCTTAGGGAATTTTTCATTGCCGTGAAGTAAATATGAAACATTTAAGAAAAAAATACATTTTATTTGTTAATTAAACCAAAAATGAGCAAATTATTCACTCCCTAAAATTATTTAAATTCACATTTGGCAAATAGTGATTTAAAATAATTACATTGATATCATTTAAAATTTATGAGAAAATTTATTTTGATAATATTTCAATATTCATATTAAAATTAATTTCATAAATTTCCGAAGATTTTACTTACTTATCTGAATTAATCCAGAAATGAAACCGGATAGGCTAATTTAGATACTTACTTATTTTTTGAACTGAAGAACCTATTTCCTTTTTTGTACACAACTAAACAGATAATTGACAATTTTTGCAGTAATAAATCAGGAACTTTCCTTCCTAAATAAAATAAATAATAACAGTAATAATTCGTTCGCATTTTCCATAACCGGTTTCTGATGCTTTACCTAAATGTTGGAATAATAATAATAATAATAATAATAATAATAATAATAATAATCACAACAATTAAAAATAATTTTTTTTTGTTAGAGCGGTCGTTTTTTTTAGATGACACTCGACAGTACAGGCTAAATATATAAATTACATGTGTGTGTGTGTGTGTGTATGTGTGTGTGTGTGCGTGCGTGCGTGCGTGTTTGCTTACCTCCATTTCCTGGTGTTGTTCACAAACAACAATAAAACCGCGAAACTGTAGCAGGAATATTTCGGAACACGAGTAAATCCATCCACGTTCGATAGAAGATAAAAAAAACCGTATTTGTTGAGAGACGGTTATTAAAGGGAAAGGAAATGGTTAGAACAAAAGCTCAAAGTAAGAGAGAAATATGAATGTTCTGATATTTCTTAAGAAAGAGAGAAAAAAAACTTTCCATTAAAAAGTCTCTACACAAACATTGGTTTGTTTCTCCCTTCTCTCTCTCTCTTTCCTTCCCTCCGTTTCTTTGGTCTTACTTTCTTTCAAGTCTCACAATGTCCTCCACTTTCTGTTTTAAAACCTTTCTTCATTTAAGCATTGTCATATGGCTATGTTTTTTTTTTGTTTTTTTTTTTGTTTCGTTTCTTTTTTTTTTTTTTTTTTTTTTACATAGTTCTGGTTTAAGTAAAGAAAGAAAACAAATTACATAATCAAATATTTTTAAAGTCTAGTAAGAATGATTAAAGGATGCATCAAGTTAGAAAATGTTATCCTTACGAGAAAATAAGAAGCATGCGAGTTCTATAAATTTAGAATTAATTGCCTGATTATTAAAAGCTTTTTTTGTGCGATTAGACACGTGTGTCGTCATCGAAACCTCCTTGTAAAACATGAAGAAATTTAATGCAAATATTACGTATAGAAGACTTAGCACTAACTTTTACTATATACAACAATAATTGTTAGTAAATGTAGTAATAAATGAGTGCTACTCAAACTAATGGTACTACTGCTCGCTTTTGCTACCGCTTTCTCTAGCGTGAATGTTTTAACAACGACAAACATTCACTGTGACTGCTGCTACACGGTACCGAAGATTTGATAGCAAAGAACGAGGCAGATAATATAGAACATGAGAGACGAGGCTGAGAGGACGAAAGGCATGATGTGGATGAACAGAAGTCATAGACAAAAAGTATTTGGAGAAGAGGGTGGGAGTAGAATGAGAAAACGAAGTGGGGGGGGAAACGGAGTTTGGTGGCCGTGCAGATATGAAACAACTTAGGAAACCTCAAATCACACATACCTCCAATTGTACACACACACAAACAGTGAATTATTTTATTAACAAAGCTTAGTTCGGCACAAGTTGGGAGTAAATGAGAGTAAGAAGATTGTGTTGCGTTTATATTCAGGTAGGGAAGTGCTATCTGACATGGAAATCAACATGCGGAATCTTGGCTTTTTATCTAAGCTCGAATATACACCCACGCACGCAGATGTTAGATGAAAATTTAAAAAAAAAAGAGGGAGAGAAAAGTTGGAAAAATGCTTAGCTTATCTAATTGCAAATGGAAGAAGCAACGAGAAGGGCAGGTAATAACGAAGTTTGCAGAGATAAAAAGAATAACTTTAATGCAGACGTTTATATATATTTTTTTTAAATTGTTATATGTGAAGACGCGAAAAGGTCGAGTTGCAAGCAAAATTTTCTGACTTTTTCTGGTTTATGAAGTTGGAATCTAAATAAAAAAAGTCATCTGTATGTGTAAAATGATGACGATCGTCTGAGCAACTGCAGACAGACCAAGCACATATTTGCAGAAATTGTTGTAAATTATTTTTTTAATGAATTCACCCCAAATAAGGCAATAATGCTACTAAGACGCTAGTAATTATTGGGAATGAGAGAGAGAATTTAAATAAGAAGGAACCAGAAACTCAATACTAAATAGGAAACAAGGGATAAACCCCCACTCTTGTTCAAAAGACCTGGGAGGAGTGTGAACCGGACGGTAGGTGAACCTATCTATTTACTGAGTTTATCATATTCCAGTACGAGGCAAAATGAAGAGGGGAAGGGGATTATGAAATTGTGTGACATCACTCTACAAATGGAGAGGTCTTAATTTTCCTGAAAATCGGCATAGGAAATCTTGGTCTTAGCTAATCTTGGACATCAGCTTCTAGTAAGAATTATGCAACAACTATGTTCACAATAATAATTCTTATTGTTGCAAATGCAGCAATAAATGGTGTTTCTAACAGAGGACAAAGTGACAAAAAGTCTCTCCAATATTTCAACCTAGTCATCAATACAAGTTACAAGTGCGGTTTTCATTTCTTTCTCGGATTTCCGACTCTTTCTCTCACTTTACAAATATTCAAAACTTTTCCTTTCCAAGATCTTCACTAATAAATAGCACAATCGTTACTTTCACATTTTACGCGTTTTATTCTCTTGTATAGATTATCTACAAGTATTCATGCCATTTTATTTATCTATATCTGTCTGGTTTTATTTTTAAGTATGTGATTCTAGAAAAATAAATATTTACGAAACTGTGATTAGCTGGTACAAAACTAAGATTATGTCGCTGCATTCCTCCAAATGAGAAGAGTCTATATGAAAATACATTGAAAATCGGCATTTGAATTCCAAGCATTTACCTGGGCTTGAACACTGATATCAAACACACTATATCAACTATATCGGTCATCAAGTAGGTCTTTAGCTACACTGGGAAGTAAAAATAAAAGTAGTAATCTCTTATTACCTACTTTCGTCGATTTACAAACAATTTAATGCTAAGAGAGAAAATATTCATACAGATACTTTTCCTTTCCTCTCACCGCCCGAAATGCATTTATACTCACATCTATATACATATTTCAGAAAGTTATCCATTTGTAATATTTCAAAAGACCTAGACAGGAAATTACAAGCGATTGCAAGCAAAGTTCGCACTGGTCTTTCATTTATGTCTATAAAAACAGTAAATCTATTCATAGTAAAACAAAATGTCTGAGAAATAAAGTTTTAATTGAATTTAGGATATTAAATATACATACTACAAAATAAACAGGTTTTGCACTTTACTCAATAACCTTGAATTAAAATAAATTTGTTAAATTTTAAATTCGTTTTCATCGCAAGAAAAGCAATTTCAAACTATAATTAGTCAGCGAAAAGTTTGTGAAGATGGATGAATAGTTCGGAAAAACTCAGAAAAAGAAATGAAAAAAGAAGAAGCAAATAACAATTCAAATGGTTCTATTCAATAAGAAATGTTGTCAATTGCAGCAAGTAAGGCCAATTAAATGTTGATGCACTATTTCAGCATTTTCAGATGCTAATCAAAACAGTCTGGTGTTTGTGTTATTGTGAGTTTGAAGTGAATGGGTCATCGTTTATTCAGATCAGCTTCTGGGCGACATTATGTCTCTCGTCAGGCAAACAATGTGGACTCAATGATTTAATTTGTTAGTTAGTAGATATCTTCAAAATAGATAAACGTCAATGGTCTTTTTGAAAACAGAGGAAATAGGAGAATGAAGTGCGAAATGGTTGCTTTTCAAGGTTATATCAATATTTTTAAACATCTTGAAGTCTTTTACTTGTGTTTATTATTGTATATATATATATATATATATATATATATATATATATATATATATATATATATATATATATATATATATAAAGATACATTTTTAAAGAAAATTCAATCGTCCTTATCTTTATAAAAAGGTTTTGAATGTAAGAATAACTTTAAATTCTGACAGTCCTTTTGATATTTATCCAAAGTCAAAGGCAAAAAAAAAAAAAGAAAAAAAAAAGAAAGAATTGAAATATTGTGTGCGCCAGTCATCGAAGTATGGAAAGTTTTCCGCTTACAAATCAACATTCGATATCTTAGTTTTTATTTCGGTTTCGGTTTCAATATGGATTGCCGAGACAAACGTCAGCTAAAACCAGCTAAAAGGGCTGCAACAATTACATGTGTCAAAAAAGATTATCTGACAATTGTAAATTAGGAAAATCTAGCTTCGATACACATTCAGGTGAAATGCTATAAAAGTCACTAGAGGTCTTGACCTGTGAACACAGCTGTTTCTTCATGAAACATCTAATTCCTATTTTCTGGGCAGCTTCCTTCCTTCTCCTTTTGAAGGTAGTCATCGAATTATTCCGCAACATTAACAAAAATAATAATAAAAAAACAACAAAATACGGTGGCTTACCTCGTTTGAATTTAGGGCCTTTATTCCTGTTCAAGATACAGTTAAAAAAAAATAAAATTTATTCACTGACTGGGATGACAAAACTCATCGATTCAGAATAGCCCTTTGTGTTCAATTGCTACATGAAAGTGGCTACAGCAGAATCGTTATTTATTCGTACTTACGTACAAAATGTGGCACAAGGTAAAAAAGGGTATTGGGGAAGGACGGTCTTCTGTGTTAATTCTAAACTTAGCTAGTTACAAACACGGACCCAAACATACCAACAATAGTCCTATCATCAAAAAACACATTCACTCCTACCTTTCTTACTACGTCCACCGTAATACCTCAAATTCTCTTTGAAATCCTAACTAGTCCCCATATGTACATTTCAAAGTCTGTGGGGGAGGGGGAATAACAATTCAAAAAACCCCAATGATTATTTACAATATGAATTACAGTGTAACCCGGATATAAGAGAGTTGTCGGGACCGGATAAGAAGTCTCTTATGTCCAGTTGTCTCTTATATCCGGGTCTCTTATATCAAGGTTACACTGTAATACTATTTACATAAAACAAAACAAAATAGGGTTAGTAATAAAAAAAACCCACAATCCCTAAATGTGGCAGAGACATCAGTTAACTGGACGAAATAATTGCGGGATTATAACATAAAAAACCAAGTACACCCACAAACACGCACTCATTTAGACACAATAACAAATACGAAAACACACACGAAACGAAAGTCATCCCGCAACAACCAGAGAACTGACATCACTGACCACCTAACGAGAGAGGGGATGGGGAATTAAACAAAAGAAAAATAGGGGCAGAAATAAAAGGGGCCAATGAGCATGCATACTCTAGAAACGGGAAACTAAAGATTCAAACTAAAAAAAACCTAAACTAGCCTAATATCGGGGCGGGTTGCCTCTGTTCAACCCAGGTAGGACAAAATCCTGTACCTAACCGACATCCAAGTGCCACTCCAGGTCAGCCCCTTTCACTCTACACAGTCGCGCAAGATTTACCCACCTTTTGCCGAATTCTGATGAAGAGAGTCGCCGACTTTCCGTCCTAATCTTGACTTTACGCTGATTCCTAAAGTACAAGATCAGTTGGGAAGAGGTGAACTTCTCACCTCCATAGAATCCCTTCTGACGTGTCGACCAAATCACGACTCTCATAACTCCTAGCAAGCAGTGGAACACATAAAGTTCACCCTTCGTCAACGGCGGTGCCACAAATAGAAGAGGCCTCAAGGACAAAGAACTTTGCCTGCAACATGAGAACCATGAGGCCCTCAACAAACTTACACAACGGAGCTACCAACTTGCAATGAAAGAAGACGTGACCTAGGGTCTCGACTTTCCCACTACAGCGTCGGCAGTTTGGAGATTTCTCCAAGCCCGCTGCGCAAAGCTTTTTGGCGACCCAGAGGGCCCCACGCATCACCAGCCAGGTGAGGGATGCCTCATCGTTATTGAGACATTTCAACCCGGGAGCCCAAGGCCAGATCGAGCGAGCCTCCTGCTTCGTAAGAACGAGCTCGTCAATCAGATCATCATGAACGGACCTCAACCGCCTTCAGATGGATGAATGCAACAGATCTCCCGAGAGACTCTGGCAGCCTTGCCTCCCCACAAGAAGGAGAACAAGAGCTTCACTAACACCAGCAAAGTGTCAGACGGAAGTGGAGGCACAGAGAGTCGGTAAAGGAGAATCGGGTAGATATATGAAACACATACCTCCGCACTCCTTTTAAGGAAAGATTCCTCCGAGACCACAAATTAATTGCGATCTCGGCCTTCCCTTGTACCTCCGACCAATTAATTCGCCGAGTATCTTGACCGGTCCATCCGTCCGTCCAGTAGAAAGTTCCGGGAAGAGAAACTCCCTTCCACGCACCCAACCGCAAGCCAACAGACTTATCGTGGTTGAGCTTGGCCCCTGTCACCATCTCATAACCACTGATTTCTTTGCTGACTTCGTTAATCTCGGCTCTGCTCGACACAAGAACCGAAACATCGTCAGCATAGGCAGAATATCTGGCCGAGGTGGTAGCACCAGGAGGGAAATTCCGCGCAGGACCGGATTCACCTTTAACTTGCAAAGGAAAGGTTCCAACGCAAGAACGTAAAGCATAGGCGAAAGCGAACAACCCTGACGAATAGATCGAGACAATACGAAAGGTTCTGATTTTACCGCGTTCACTTCCACCAGCGCACCGGGAGTCGCATACAGAAGACGGATCCAGGAGCGAAAGTACGGCCCGAAACCGGCAACCGAAAGAACAGCCTCCAGGAATCGATGGTCAACCCTATCAAAGGCCTTGGACTGATCCAAATTGATCAGCGCGGCTTCACTGTCGACTTTCTCTATGATCAAGCGGACCATATGAAAGTTGCCCTGAATAGTCCTACCCTTTACAGCACAAGTCTGTTCGGAGCCAATCAGACTAGACAGGAGTCGGTTAGCTAAGATCTTTGCCAAAATCTTTAACTCTGTATTTAACATAGTTAAAGGGTGAAAATTACCTATCCTATCCCCACCGTTTTTGGCCTTACGCAGCAACTTGATCACACCCCTGGTGAAACGTTGAGGTATAGACCCCTGCTTCATCCAGTTGTTGAAAATCAGTTCCAGCAAAGGAACAAAAACGGGCGACTGCCTCAAGTAGACTACGTAGGGAAGACCATATAATCACGGAGACTTATTCAGGCCAACCTGTTTCAACGCTTCCCAAATTTCCGACTCTGTGATGGGACCCTCGCACCTAGCCGCTTCAGCTGCCTCAAGGCAGGGAAAGTCGGCTAAATAGGCGTCGAACTGAGCAGAGCTCAGACCGAGCTCCCTGGTAAAAAGATCCTGAAAGTAATCCCGAAAAGCCTCACATATGCCCGAGTTTGTTTCACAGTCCGCTTATCCGGCAATGTGACGCACGCGATACGCCGTCGTGATGCATTCCTACTTTCCTCTGCACGCAATTCTGCGGCCATATTCGTCGCCTCAGAGGACATTCTTTTTAACCTAGCCCTAACTACCAGAGCTTGATCCTTCTTGATAAGCAAGGAGGCCAACTCTGCCTTAGCTAAGGCTACTTCCCCACTATCACGGGATTTAACTGCCCGATCGACTTTCTCCTCTAAAGCCGTTTGCGCCGCTAATCTATCTAGATTGAGTAGACGGCTAAAATCGGCAGCAAACGTTCGAATTTTAGATTTTAATTTGTCCCGCCAGGCTTTTCCCACCACAGCCCCCGTCAGTTCCCTTTGTAACATTAGTAACAGCTGTCCCCGGAATTCCTGCTCGCCAAATAACGAGCAGTTGAATTTCCAGTAACCAGCCATCCTAACCTTAGGCTTATCTAAGTTTACACGGACCCGGACAAGCCTATGGTCCGAATAAACTATATAATGGAAGCTTGGGCACCCTAAGAGCCCTACATCGATTCTCCTAACTAAAACTCGGTCGAGGTAGCTAGCACGCACACCTACAGCCGAGCTGCCACTATTTGTCCAAATCCAAACTACCAGCTGAGGGTGCTCATTCCGGTATTTGTCGACAAGATCAAACCCGTCGACAAAATCGCGAAAAGGTTTCACGCTCCAGTTGTTAGTACCCGTATATGAATTTGACCCTATACGATCTATGTCGGGGTCAAGGATGGCATTCCAATCCCCCGCTAAAACTACCCGACGTGATGTCGTCATAAACGGCCCGATCCGCCGAAAAAAAGGAGGCCGCTCAGCCTGGATATTGGGCCCATAAACCCCAATGAGACGCAAAGCCCCGTCCTTTATGGTAACATTCAGCACGCAAAGTCTGCCCGCCGGATCTGCGAAGACAAGAGCACACGCAGCCTTCAAAGACTTGCTCACCAGCCAAGAGACACCCCTCGAGCGTCCATCAAAACATGCTGAATAAAGAGTAAACCCCTTAGACAGAATGCTTTCATAATCGCGAGAAGAAAAACGGGTCTCTTGTACACAGCATATATTCACCCCTAAGCTCTGAAGGTCACGAGCGAGCCTGACCCTTCGAGACTCGGACCTCAGGCCTCGGGCATTCACACTAGCCAACCTGAGAGACATTATCAAATCGATTAGGGTTGTCCTTCAGGATAGAACATGGCTGGGGCGAGGACACCGACCGCTCGTCCCATAGAACCGGACGCCATCTCAATTTCGACGGTATCATTATGATACAAGGCGCCGATGTCCGAAGGATATGTTAATTTAAAAGCCTTATAAAGGAATGGGTGAACAAAAACGGGGACCCTCCCTTTAAACTCTTTATTTGTTTCCTCCATCTCTGGGTCAAGTAGGTAGGCAGCTGGGGGCACCAATTTTAGAGACGTCTGTGCCTCCTCTATTATGCCCCAAATCTTCCGCGTGCCCGGGCCAGTTCTTATAACGGTCAACACTCTTTTAGCGGATTGGAAATTTTCGGGCACTTCAACGTCCATTCCATTAATCTGTTTGAAATTCCATAAAACTTTTAACGCCTTCGGGTTTCTCGTTTGCCCGAAAACTCTCTCCGCTTGTACCCGGGATACGCGGTAGACGTCTTCCCCTGGGAGATATGGCGGCTTAATTTTCTGTTTCTTCTTGTCAGCTACAGCAGAATCCTTTCTCTAATATCAGCCCTTTTATTTTATACATGATATTTGGGAGAAGCACTTGTGCATCATTGTTGCTTTCTTTTCCCAGTCTACTGATGTAAGGATCTCGTGACAAGACTGAAGTCAATATGACTGGCCATGTGACAAGGTGCAAGACTCATTGAAACCATATTTTTTCTAATCAGTTATACGGTCAAGTCGCGCCGAAAACACCGGTTCTTGATTGCTTATCAGTTCAGTCAGTACTTAGATGGTGAACCATTTGGAAACACCGGGTTCTGTAAGCAACACTCTACAATCCGAAATATGTTTCGACTTTAAATAACCCATAAAAGGTTGATATGCCGTAAAAAAACAAACCAATCAAACAATCTGGTCAGTTCTGCTGACTGAAATAATCTCAGCTAATACTTTCATTAACAATACTCAAAAATCATATTCCAACAACGAATATTTATGGTATTCAGGAATTATTTCTAACATGGCATGGAGTATTATGAACTTTTTATTTCTTCTGAATTTCAGGTTTTCGAATGTTTTAATTAGAATTTGAAAATAACGTCTATTTGCCTTGAGCAAATTTTTTTAACATAATTTATTTTTGAAATTGAATGTATTTTGGTCTTTACAGAGAGACCGTATGCAGAAACCTGAAATTATTTTTACACGTCTCACAAAATCAACTTTGGGTTCTCAGTTGTAAAATAAAATAGCAAAATTACAGAAATTTGTTTATTGCAAATATGAAAGAAAATTTGAGGGACGAATTTCTTAAACGTGACCAATTTTTTCTGAAATCGTAGATCACTGGCATTCTATGTTTTCTATGCTGTAAAATGGATGAAGCAGCCAGCAATGGTTACACTTTGTCGTTAATCTACATGTACAATATATGAAAGGCTGATCCTGGCATAAATAGCTTATGTTAATAAGAGTTGACTGACATCCATCCATCATTGCTGATCAATTCTAATTCGTAACCCAACATCTCCACTGATCGGCCCAATAGCTTTTATGTAAAATGAGCAAAGAAACGAAATTGTTGTCGAAGCACATGGAAGGAAATGACCATGGGAAATACCTATTTATGGTTTTTGGTCTGTTAGTTCCGCTTTTTTTATTATTATTATTTTAAACGGAAAATTTAACTATGATAATTAAAAAATTGTTTGAACAGACCAGCTCCGATGTTGAACTTGAAACGTTTTATCTTTGCCAGCAACAAACTCTCATGTTTTTGTTGGGTGACATTAGGCTTGTTTAAAGTCATCCACCACGTGCCCATAGAACTTATGTTAGAGTGTAAATGATTTTATTGTGCTAACTGGTACGGATAGGAAACGTTAGAGTAAAAAATACTTTTCTTTTTATCGGTTCAGTAAACATAAAAAAATGGAGCAATACACTGGTTATGATAAAATTAAACATTTTCGCAATAAAGAGTAAATTTTCTAGTAAATAATTAATCTTATAGGTACCTCCACAGATTTGCTAAAAAATTAGCATACTATGATGAAAAAATGCCCCAAACTTAATAAAAACAACGTTTTATCGTCAAAATCTTTAAGCTACAATTACGAGGAGAGTCTGAAGGATGTTTTTGATTATTAAATTATATTTTGATCCTTTTTGGAACATTTGAAATTTTAGTTAAAAAAACTTGTTTTTCTTGCGTCAACGGGGTGTTGGAGATAAAAGATTAATACAGGAAATTTTAGCGTCTTTTTTTTTTGCGGTGAAAGACACACTGATTTGGAAATTCTTGAAAAAAACAAATAATTGTCTGATTTTAATGAAACTTTCAGGTCTTATTCACAAATGAGTGAAATTATTTTAGAAATGTTTCTTTTATAAAATCTTACTAAAAACATTTTTTGCATCTGTTACGCCCTCTTATTTAATTTTATGAAATTTCGAGATATTCATTTTTATATCACTTAATGCTTATATTAGTTATACGAAGAACTCTTTGGAGAATTTAATTTATCATTTTTTTTTTTTTTTTTTGTGAAAACAACTCCCAGTTACTGAAAATCTGCTCTGAATCATAAAATAAATAATTTAATAAAACTAAGACATTATTTAGTTAGAAAAACCTTGAATTGCTTTTATGAATAAGATACATTGTGGACACTATTGTCTTAAGAAAAAAAATTGACGAATAATGAATTTTTACAAGAATTGTTTGCATTTTTAAAAATTTTAATTAGAATAATTTTTAAATTTTAAAATCTTATAAATTTCCGAATTAATTTATGTGATACTGTTATTAAATAAAGACTATGTTTAATAATCAGAAATGGAAACGCTTACTACAATTCAGCAATGCCCAATATTTTAAAAAGAATTTTGAATTTTGTTGTGTATGTGTATGAATATGCCGATTTTTGTAAATACGGACGTCCATACATGACATTATTATAAAATAAGAACGACAACAATAATAGATTTACCTAAAATTCAGTAAAACATTAGATTACGAAGAATATTTTCCTAAATTTTCAAGATTGCAGGGTAGTTTAGAATTATATAAAATCGTCACACGTTAAATTCCTCAAGTAATTTTTACCGATATGTCCACCACAGAAAAAAATTAGGTAAAATTCCGTCTGTCAGTCAAGCCGTCAACAACTTACATAAACACCTACCGCAATGTCAGAAAATACATTTCTGCAATATTTTTTTTCAAATCGATTAATATTCTTTAAATAAAGTTTCAGAAAAGTATATTTTATTTTTGAAAATTTTTTAATAAAGAGAATTACATTGTAGTGACAGATGGCTACAATGGCGCTGAAATCAGCGATTTTCAGCTCTTTCAAAACAAAAACTGCTTTTAGTCAATCCAGATTCGTTTTGAAATACAATAATGCATTTTGCTTATTGGAAATATTAAATTTAATCTATCAGCTTGAAATTAAACTTAAAATAAAAGCCTCAAGAAAGATTTTTCAATTTTAAAAATTCATTTTAAAACTTAATTATTGCATTTCTGTGGTGGTACCTAACTTTATCTAATGGTAGAACGCCCTTTTTATATTTAAAAGTAATTTATCCATACCATTAAAACCTGACCTTTGACTTTTATCTTACAAAGCTGATTTTCTTACTTGTAAAATCTACGACCATCATGCTTGGCCACTCTGATCGAATGCGACATTTTCAACGATTAAGGCGCCTAATGTAGAAAGATACTTACTTAGAGATCTACTCTCGAAACTCATTACAAGTTCGATCTCTACTAAGTATTATAATGATATTATGTCATACTGGTATAGATAAAGCATTTGCTATCACGCCGTTGTTATCAAATTAATCTCGGAGTCCATAATTAATATGATTGATCCTTCTTGGGTATCATGTAGTCATTGTTTGCTAAACCTACTCAGGTCAGAAACATCTACCAGCTCCTATAGCACAAAAATCTTTTTCTTACGTTAAATGAACTGCGGATTTTACAAAAGCAAGACTGACCGCAAACAATACTTTGTGATTGGAAACAAGTGCTACTCTTCCCTTAAAAGTCGTTCATGATAACATGTGGTATCATCGATCATTGAAGAAAAAATTAAATGATCTCGAATGTCATGCTTTTTTGAAATTCAAAGACGGGTTAATGATACATTTAACAATATAATCAATGAAATTGTCTTCATCCTCCTTTGACAACTCTTGACGCTAATTCCCCTCGAAAAAGCATAAAGCAGGACATTCCGATGCTTAAGCCCAGCCACAAGTTACCTTGAAATTGTTGTCAGCGTCGGAACGAGGAAGAACTAAATTGAGTCATTTTCCTTTGCTGTCCTCAGGCGTGAGGGTTTTATACCTTAAGAGCTCAGAAGAAGAAAAAGTTAATAAAGGCGTTCAATAATTGTAGAATTCTTACCAGGGAGATATATAGTTTTAGTTGAATTCATGAAAAGATATGAGAGAATTTAATAATTCTTAATTTGCTGCCTGTAAATAAAAACATGTTGAAGATGTATAAACTTCAAACTTTGACTCGATGTCAAATGAAAACCTATAAAGGAAAAAACTTAAACAATGGACTCTACCTTTGTCATTACTGTATTTGGCTCAAAATGAATTTGCAGCAAACAATATTGCTCTGATTTTGCTCGAGAAAAAGCATATTATTTGTTTATCGAACCGCTTGGAGTTTCACATCATTTTTGCCAATTTTAATAAATAGACTTGCATTAGAAAGTAGAGGAAAGTAAACTTCCACTTACATAAACTTACATCCACGGGTTTTTCAATGATGAACAGTAACCGTTATTCTTCGTTCGTTTTTAACGTTGTTTCGAATGGTAAGTAAAATGGACCTTTTTATATATATATATATATATGTGTGTGTGTGTGTGTGTGTGTGTGTGTTTGTTTTATCAATGTGTACTGAAACTAATTTAACTGGTGAGAATTCAATAATAGCAATGTAGGCTCAGCTATTTCCGAAATAAAACCCATTCATTATCTATCAACAAATAAAGATAACCAATTATCCTCTGCTGACCTTATTTTCCGTGCGACATGCAAACTCAGATACTAACAATTCTTCGTCGATGAAATCACGCTAAAATAAATTGTGACGAGTGTCATTTTTTTCAAATATAAATTCATAAAAAAATATAGGAAGATGTTCGCTTGCTGTTTAGACTGCTGGAAATCGCTTCAAACGTAACTCCGGTTGTCGACATTGTAGTTTCTTAACCTTTTAACAACAATGTATGTCAGCAGATTCATTAGGTAAATGCCACTAAAGCAAACTCATGACATTACACCGCTCGTCCATTAGTGTACGAGTAAATAGAGGTAAATAGTTTACTCTCAAGTTACCTCCCTTCCGCTGTCTCTTCCAAAAGATTTCGATCCATCTCTCGTGATGAAGGCAGCAATGGCAGTTGCCTTTGAATTACAAAAGGTCATGGAACAATTCTGGCAACTGATGACACCAAACAACTTGTTCTACTTTTTTTTTTTTTTGATTGCTGAAGTTGGATTTAGTTAAAATGTGCTCAGAAATCTTAAAAATCAGGTCAGTTAAATATTTTTCACACGCTTATTCGAAAGTGCTTTAGTTGCTTGGTTTTCATTTTTAAAACTTTTGAATACAACTGTTGTCAGCAATATAATTTTGGTTAACTGAGAACAGACACTATACTTTGATCGGAACCAAATGGTCTTAGCTCTTCATGTCCCACATCGTGATAATAAAGATATGAGTATGACTGATAATAAAATATGGCTCTTGTCCAAGACTATCAAGAAGATAAATTTAGCACAAATATTGATTTGTGGCGGAGGAATAACTCAAAACAAATTATTTAAGATACTTTCATCAACCTTCTACCCTTCAAGTCTCATTTGTTAAATGGGCAAAGACACATCTGACTGCTTATTTGCCACTATCAGGATCATTTTTTAGTTTGTAATTGATTAAAACATTGCTTAGGAAATATTTAAAAGAAAAACGGGCAACTTAAAATACTGAGAATATATAATACGTTACAGTTAGCAGTGTTCAGTCATCATCGGAATCTAGCTTTGTTGTTGAAGAAAGTCGAATATTGGATTTAATACGGCAAGCAACAAGCCACTTCAAATGTAGAGCACTTCTCTTCTAAGCGCTGAAGTTTTATCATTAGAAACATAGCTGAAAATAAATAAAAGGAAAAAAATTGAAGTTCTTTGGTTTACAAAGATTTCCCGAGAAGGATAAATCCATTTCTTCATACCAAATACCTAAGCTTGATCTGACAGACTAATTCAGAACCTAGTTAGGATCAAACTCCATACACTAGATAACTGCACTGTTCAGGGATTCTAGCTTGCAAACCATTGCTCTACAAGTCATTAAGTTTCTGAGGCAAACAATATCGTGCCCGTTTGATAAGCAAATGAAATTCCTATAAGCAATTTAAAGATGCGGATCTGGAGGTGTGGTGAAAAGGTAAAACCCGAAATAAAAACGAACAAGTAACAAGAGAATTTTTTCAAGAGCGACTGTGACAATACTGTAATTCAAACAATGCGAATATTTGTTGAGAAAAAAAATGTTCAGATTTACAGATGGGTCAAAAAAAAAAACAAAAAAACAAAAAAACAAACAAACAACAAACACACACACATTCAGAAATGAGCAAAATCAGTTGATCTTAGAAAATAAAAGATCACACAAAGTATTATTTCAAGTGAAATTTTTTTCATTTTATTCTACATTATTCGGATTGTTATCCCCATTTTTATTGCTATGGCCTCAAGGACACATGGCCCAGTGGATAAAGGCGTTGGTTTGATCCAGTGACTAAACTCAAAGAGTTGCGAGTTCATTATCAGGCTACAGCAGTGGTGAACCAAAAAAAAAAAAAAAAATGGTAAGTTGAGTTAAATGGAAATAACTGAGACATAGGGAAGAGGCATGGCACGTAGAACTAGAACAATTTACGGTGGACGAAATAGAGAGTTCGGTTTGAAATTCCAATCGCCTGAAGAAGGCCGGCGCGCACAACGGCCGAAATGTTGTGAGTATGGCAATGACGATGAGGATAACAGTCCGAATAATGGAAATAATCATAATACCTCATCTCAGAGATATAGATAGACCATTTTAGTCGCACGCGGTGTGTGTGTGTGTGATACAAAATTTGACAGGTGGGTGGGGGGTCATCTTTAGCAGCGAGAGGAAAGTAGGGGCTTAAAAGAAATGCGAAATGAGTAAAATCTGAGAAAATTACATTTTCCTAATATTTATTATCTTTGCAAAGAGAATACAAAAAGGTAGGAACTGAGAAAACGGGATTTCTCCTTGTTTGAACGTATTTGGAAGTGCAAGTGATTCTTAGTCTAAAAGTTACTTGTACATAATTGATGCGATCCTTGAAGAGGTGCGTGACAGTTGTACAAAAAATAGTAGAGCTAAGTTGAAATATTGTTGTCTTCATTTTGGATCTACACTTTGGGTAAATGTGGAATTATTCTTCTACCCACAAAAACTAGTCGGTCTATATTCTAACCTTACAATGTGATCTTTAAAAAGGTTTAAATGCAAATGAAAATTGCACCAGAAATGAAGCCAGGCCAACAAAAGATTGCACTAATTATGATAGAATTCAAACTGATTTAAATATTATGCCTTCAATCTTTTCTTTCAGTATACCTACTTTTGAGTTAGTGTTCAGGTAATCTTACGATATTTTGGGACGTAAAGTTCACTGAATTTAAGAATCCAGTCACTCTGCTATTTGTATATATCCGTGAAAAGTTTCAGGTTTAAACGATTGAGTTTGTTCTTAGCCATACTGGTTCATGAGTTAAGCAGAAATTAAATCAGTACCTGGAAATTTAATTTAACAGAAAAAGTTTTAGATTCTTCAGAAAGTCTGCTTTCGGCAGGTAGGAATTCCAAAATATATTTTGGAATTGTTACATCCTAATATATTTGTATTGTAAGGATATCCTAAAAGCTACTCGCTTAAAGAATTAAAATATATCCCACCTAATGACTAAGTGATTTTAAAGACGCACGAAGCAGAGATTTCTGAGCGAAATTTCAAAGATGGCAATTAACTTGCGTTATAGAAGGAGATCAAAGTAGGTAGTTCCGAGGCAGGCGATTATGTCACTCTCTTCTAAATGAGGAAAGATGTCATTTTGCGGCTGTGGAGTGAGATAAGTTAGTTCATCCGAAGGTTTATAATAAAAGAAACGCGTATTATAATGATCAGTCATAGCAGTAAAGTTCACTGGTTTGTCAATATTCAGCGTTTCGAACGAGATTTGATCCCAAGCATCATTTGGAAGGATTTTATGAACAGTTTTAAGAACAGCAAATTTCATTGCTGGCAAAAACGAATTCGAGATAATCAATTCTTCCATAAAGTCTGTTTTAGACAAAGTTAAACCCATAATATAGTCTTCTTCCGACGCGAATCCTGGTAATTCTCCGCTCTTTATATCTTCAGACACCTCTTGCCATGACCCATTCGTTTCGGTCTTCATCTCGGTTTCGAAGGCAATATCCGATATAATATTAGCGTATATCTCTCGTTCTTTATACGTCTCAGTTTTCAAAATATGTTCCGATTTCTCCCCAATGTCTTGGGTCAGCTTATCTGCTTTAGTAGTGGTTGCTTCCAAATCATTTTCAAAGTCAGAGACATTGTTTACCAATGGACTCGGCGTAAAATAGCTTGTAAACAGTTTAACGAATACATCCGGACATGGGCAGTTTTTATCCTTCTCGTAAGTATAGTCAGAGCAAGTTTCCATTTCAGAAGCCTTTTTGAACGAAATATACGTGGATTCATCTTGGAAGACGGCTGATAAGGAATTTTTACTTAGAAATCCTTTAGAAAAATTTCCAAAGTCAATGTTTTCATCCTCTTTGGTAGTCTCCTCTTTCTGATCGACAAAAGCTTTCTCATTTGAATATTTTTTACGCGGAGAACCGTCTGTTGAGAATATGAGTCCCATCTCTTTGCTTAAATTCGAAACTAAAGACTTCACGCCTTTTCTTGCTTTTTATATAAGCGAAAACAATTATTTTATCAAAGTTCAGCTAATCAGAATATCTTATTTCAGCGATAGGTATATACTTTGATCTAACTCCGATTTCATCTTTACACTTGAAGTAAAAAAAAAAAAAAAAAAAAAAAAAAAGACGATGTCTACTTGGCACATCTGCGGGTTTTACTAAACTTAATTTGGTACAAAGTTACATGTGTGGGACATCCAGTTAGGTCTTTACTACAATAAAACTACGGGGCGAATTTGCTAAACATTACAGCACGGCAATTGAACAGTTATTTATTGTACGAAAAGAGTTTAAATATGGCACGATGGGAAGAGAGAGTGGGTTCTTAGCCAGAAATAGTCACTGCCCTATCCGTTCGAATAATTTCCCTTTCACCAAAACATCTCTTTTACACAGCACAGTCTTACAGTAGGCACTATAATGCCACATTTTTCTATAAGGTCACATCTGTACAATTTGTGGAGACGGTAGTAGGGGTAAGAAACTGATTTACTAAGCGTAGTTTAAATGTGGCGCAAGGCTGCAAGTATGGGGCACCCAATGAGGACTGAACTCTCTACTCGGTTACAAATAATCTAGCGAGACAAGTGCCCAGACGAAAGACTTGACAATATTATTTTTATCATTTTTCCCTCTTTTTAATTAATATGTCGCAACATTAGCGGGAAAAATTGATCACGGTGATGCTGTACTGCATACGTTTCCCTTTTTAGTAATTAAAATCATGTGAAACAAAATGACATAAGTTCGTAATTTAATTGAAGGAAAATATGCATTAAGGAGAAGGAAAAAAATGAACGCTCTTCATTTTAAGCCAAAATATACTTTTTTTTTTGTTTCATGGTAGTTTGTAAAAATTCAAAACAGTTACGTAATAGATACTGACATTATTAATTTGACATCGTCGCAATTAAGAGAGTAAATAGCAATAAGTAATAAAATTTAAAACAGCAGTTGATTTACAATTTTTTTATTTTACAAAGTTCAAGTTGATTTTCTATTTTGTACTTGCTTGATTTTGGTATTTGTATGTTGGATTGTACCATTTGCTGACAACCATTCTATCTTCTTGCAATTGATATTTAGTCTTTTCTTCGCTACCTTCTGTAGGAGTTCCTGTAGTTTCGTTTCTGTGTCAGCTGCATTTCTTATATTAAGATTGTGGTCGCGAATAATGAATCCTGGTAGGACTTCTAATTCTCTCCGGATTGTCTCACTGTATAGGTTCAATAAGTTCGGCGAGAAGACACATTACCGCCTGTATACGAATTCAGTAAATTTACAAAAATAGAAAGGGGTACAAGCTTATCAGTACAAGAGGGTATTGAAAGAAATTTACGTCGAAATAGTCTAAAGCTTAAGAAACGTATCCTATAAAACTTGTGCAATTTCAAACATTCCTCATTTAATTTGCATATTTTTAATGTTGTGTCCGGCTGAAGCGTATACTATAGTGGCTCTCCACAAATCCCTTTTCTTTATTTTTTGTGGAGATATGGTGGAGTGGCTTCCTGTTGTCTTTAAGAGAGGGTAAACTCTGAATTCCAAAATGTGGAGAAGACAATGGTTGCCACCCAAGGCTATGGAGCAAAGTGTACTCAACTTTTTAGCCCATAGCTTAGTATCAAGAATAAGTGACTGATTCATGTTCCTCTCCCCAAGCGACAGATTAGACCGAAATTTGAACTTCATTCGCCAATCCTACTCTCTAACTCGGAAGAAAAATCATTACGATATCGACTCTGTCTGTAAACTAAAGGGGAAGTTGATTTCATTGTATTTCTACAGTGCCATTAACCTTGGAGAGGGGGGATTTCAACAGTTCAATAGGGTCATCATTAGTGGTATAAAAATTAAACATTTGTCACATTGTGCTGTCAAGTTAATGTATAGATTTTAATTTCAAATGATTTTCATTTTATTTGTTTTTGCATTCGTTTTTAACCATTTTCTAGATTTTGAAAAAATGCCTCACCGTGGTACTGTTAGCGTTAATTAAGTAATTGCAACATTTAATCAATTAACTGTCCTGGTACCACCAAAATGAATGTGTTTTTCCCCGAAATGAAGGCAAAAATACCCTACCCACTGTTCTTTAAAAATTAACAAAAATCATCAAATTATTTGATTTAAATAAAAACTTTCAGCACTTACACATGATTTATATAGTGAATAAGTTATCTTAGAAATATTTTTGAGGACATATTGGTGGGGATAATTTGTGAATACTTTTAAAATTGGGTGACGACAATTACTTTATTTCGCTGTTTTTATAGGCTTATAAAGAAAGATCCACGAAATTATTTTTAAGTCGAAAATCTTTACAATATCAAATCAGAAAATATTGAAAATTTGTCTTGAAATATTACAAAAATAATTCAATAAAAGTAAAAAAAAAAAAAAAAAAAAAAAAAAATTGCTGAGAGCTGATGCTTGCATTATTTAACACATTTTCTTTTTGATTTATCTACAACAAATATTTTTTTATTTTTCAGTGATATTGAAATTCTCTCGGTTACTGGTGACAATAGAAATCTTTTTATTAAATAAAAATGTCTTTGAAGAATCGAATCTAAAAAATAAATTTTAATGCTAGATTCAAAGTTCAAACGTACTTTGTTTTTACAAATGATTTTTTTTTCTCTACGGTTGATCAAATAGGAAATAATTTCATAATTCAGAATTACCTCCCTATTGGCTGTACAAGGTTGGAAAAAAAATTATATATGATGTCTGGAGGGGTCTACAGTATTTCATGACATTGGTAGTAGAAAGGAGGCAATCAGTTCAATGAGACTTCATCATTTTCTGTAGTTTGTTTTCTTTTATAGCAACACTTTCTTTTGTTTAATAAATTTTCTTAAAATAATTTAAAGGGCCCGGTGCAGTGAAATGTTACATATCATCAAATAGTTGAATAAACAGAATAAATGCCAAATACTTGAAAAATAAATAAATGCAGTGAATAAAAATATTACTTCGTTTTATTTTTATTATTACGATTATAAAAAAATATTCTAAGTTTCGTAAAAAAATAATTTCATTTATAGAATAAAAATAAATTCTAACCTTATTGGTTATTGAAGGTTTAAAATGGTTATTTTTAACATAAACGAAATCAGTTTCTGTATTTTGACAATTTGTACCTTTCTTTCATAAATCTGAGGCAATTTTTGGAAAATTGTTATGTTTGCTATATTGTTTGACCTCTGAACTTGTTGACAGTTAGAATATACTTTGCTCTGTTCAAAGGTGTTTTTCGCTATATTTTAAGTGTAGATTAAGTAATATTTTTCCAAAAATCTGTCAATCTTTAATTTTACTAATTTTCTTTGAAACTAATATGTAGGATGATGGTGGATCAATTATAAATTGACCATGAGAACATTTCAAAAACGTCTTTAGTGAAATGCGTAACATTTATTTTTTTTATTTTTTAATAGAGCGAGATTAGCTTTCCATTTACGGTATTATATTTAAAATAGAACCAACGTTTTACTAAAAAGACGTTTAAATTATTTTAAATGCGTTTTAAAGGTTTTTCGCTCAAAATCTGGTGGTACCTAAGCGCTACTTTTTTCCTGGGTTGGCAATAGAATTAAGGGAGGTAATCGCCACGGAAAAGTCTAAGAATTATCTTTCTTGGAAAGTAGGTCTCTTTCCTACAAATCCAATATGGCGTTGTTTCGTTGATTTCTGATGTTGAATGCTTACAAATTCTAAGTTCTTAACGAGTTCTTTTGTGCCAACAGGCTTTGTAGAGGTAATATCAGTTGTCTTGAATTTTTTCAAACTATACAAAAAGTATCATTGGCTCTTGTAATAAGCTTCTTAACTTTATTCATGATGACAAAACTATTTCTTTTAAAAACTGTTTTACTTTTTTCCGTTTTCGGGTTAGTGATTGTTTTTATTTTTTCCAACTTGTGAATTTGCATCAACATAACGAAGAAATAGCAAGAACAGGCTCTCCTTTGTCAACCAAAGAGAAATAGCCTTCAATTTTTTAAGTTAATCTTAAAAAAAATATATAACAAAAAAGAATACAAACAACTCACCTGAAATTGTTGAGGTCGTTTGTTAAATTTTTTAAAAAGCTAAACTTGATAATTAATGCCACTTTTTAATTACTTTTTTAATTTTTTTTTTTTTTTTTTTTTGCTAAAATAGAATTTTCCTCCTCCATAAAATTAAGATAAAGCCGAAAAAAAAAGGGGCTTTTATGTTTACAAATTTTCTTAAAAAAAAAAGCGAATTTTCATTTTTACTCAGTCCACAAAATACTAAAAAAAAAAGTCATGATATCAGCTTTTTTTTATTTATTGCTCGTAATTAAAGGCAAGTGATTGACAAAAAAGTGCATTGAAATGAATTTATTTTGAATTTGTTTTTTTGTTTTTTTAACATGAAAATTATCAAGTTGACTTAAATTTTTGAAAGGATTTTAATTTCCTTGTTGATGCCAAGTTTTAATAAAAAATATTTTATAAAAATATCAAATGTGATGATTGAATCGCAATTGCACGTCTTTAAATTTTGAAATCTACTTATGAGATTTAGTTTTAAAACAAATAAAGTTGCCGGTGTTAAATGTATTTTTCACTTTCGTAAATAATGTCCACAATTACAAAATGCCCAAGGTAACAAACATTAAAAAACCTATAGAAAGGCTTTATTTTACTTTAATACTTGACCTTATGAAAAAATATTCATAGTTAAAAAAAAGGTAGTGAAAAGTTATTGAAAATGTGAAGAAAAAAAATACCTACTGACTACATACGAATTTTTGTCGGTGACATTCGGTAAAATTTCTCAAAAGAACTGAACTTTCGAATAATTCACTAGAGAAAATTCTTAAAATTATGTCGTGTACAATCTCAATATTACTATTATTTTTATTTTTTTATTTATTTTTTTTTTTTTACTGTCTGCATTGCAAATGCTTACCATAATTGAATGAATGTGTCTGAGTTTGAAAATGCTCAATGCACTCAAACAAAAGAAATTCTTTTTTTTCTCTTTCTTTACTTCAAGATTTTACTAACTTTATTTTATTTTTATTTTTTATGATAAAAATGTTTTGTTTTTTGTTCAATTCTTTACTTAGGTAGATAATTGATAATCAGTATTTTCCTCCTTTTTTTTTTTTTTAAATTTTTTTTTTTTAAGGAATTCATTTTCAATTAAGAGAGGAACTGCGGTATTGCAGTAGTTGGGTCTCTCTCTCCCCTTTGAATTTATTTAACTTTAGCTCTTAAATGCAAATAAGTACAGCATTTAGACGAAAAAGTGGCCAATATCAATCAATTCTGGACTCTGTAAGAAATATTGCCCCCCCCCCCAAATCTTTTCCATATCTGCCTTTTTGTTCCAGTAATTAAAAAACAAAAGGATTTCAATATAATAATACCAATTTAGAAAGTTTCAAGTGACTGCTTATAAATATTCTAAAAATGACATTTAATTTAAGTTTTAACCATAGTTAATAAAAACCAGATTTCATTATCACGCTTCTCTACGAAAAAATGCTTTTTTTTTCTTAGTAAATTGTTTTGCTTTAATTTTTTTGTATTGCTTTGCACTTTGCTATTTTCTCTTTATTTTTATTTTTAACTGAACTTACATTGCATCTAATCTAACTATCGTTTGTTTGGCCTTTATAAATATCAATAAATTTGTTTTTGGTAACATGAATGTTATTTGTTTTTATAATAAAAATGAACTTTTACACCATATGACCCTTGTAGTGTGTAATGTGAAACATTGAACTAGACCAGTTGTATTGATTTTATAAGTACCAAAAAAAGAAAATTAATAGACTTAGTTCCTAAATTGACCTTTATTTATTTTTGTTTTGCTAAAAATTCCTGTTTAACTAACAGATTTACTTATACTGTTCATAAAAAATCATTCAATTTGTTTGATCTGTTGATTTATTACTCTAAGCAATTGTTGTCTGACTCAGCATGAAAATCAATTGCAGCTTAAAGCAAAAACTCACTTTTCTAGAATGGGCTTGGTGTTAAAATATTTTAAAAAGTCATATGCAAGTATTAAATCATTAAGTATTAACATCATGCTGTGTTATGTCAAGTGGTTTAATCATTCCAATGTTACTGATGTTGCTTGTATTCAGACTTTGAAATTTTCCTTTGCTCAGTCTCTTACTCAAATAGTGGATTTTCTTACATATTTCCCTAATAATTTTGAGCAACATGCTTCTTTATTTGGTTTGTTCCTTGCCTCCTCTCCTAGGCCTTGTCGAGCATCACAATTCTGTTGGCAATTTGGATCATGCTGTAGTATCTGTTGATATTTAGAGTCATTTATTAGATAGGAACCTCCTATTCATAAGACTTCTTTCTGTTACCAGTGTATTGATTGAGATTAATATTGTGACTTTCTTCAAGGCACCCCTTGAATTGATATTCTTAATCTTTTGATGGTTTTTCTTATTGGTTGGGTATATGTAATGAATAGACAACTCACAACTTGGGAGGGACATAAAAATTAGCAGCATCGAGAACAAACACAAAAATGCTGAATATGGCATTAAGGAAACACAGAAACACCACACATTAGGGACAAACATAGATGGGACATAGGATGAATGAATTTCAGGTGATGCTGAGTAACACTCCTACTTTAACTTGGACAGAATTTCTCAGTATCGCATGGCAATCACATTATACACTCAGCATTGCCCGCTGCTGCTTCTCAGAACATGTGCTGGTTTTTATTAAGCCTAAACCATTAGTGGTTGGCTAGCAAAACAAATTATTTACATAACTAATAATTTTGTAGGGGAGCTGGTCATTATTTTATTTCTTCAAACACAAACATACCAAGGTTCATGCCAGATTCATTCTTGCTTTTTACAGAGACAGTCAGTAAAGATGTACAACACTGTTGCTTCTCATATCAAGCTCTGCTAAATTTGTTTGTTGTATGTCTTTGCACAACCAACATCCATCCTCCTCAGTAGCTCAATTATGCCCAGTGAGGATCCAGTGGCCAGAAAGCTTGTATCAACCCATACGTTGAGCTTGGGTCCATCAACGCACCACATACTTCACATGGGGTCCTCCATGTGTATTCTTGCAGTGACCACTTTTATCAATATAGAGGAGCATCATCATCCCAACTGGTTGTAACTGCTGCTGCTCTCTTCTAAATGAATGCTGTTGTTACTTTAAGTCATCCACCCACTGGGAAATGCTCAACCAGCTTTCTGCACAGTTATACTCCCTTCTTTGCAAGCCAAGAATTTGCGTGCTGTCCTGCAGTCATTCTGGTTGCTTGCTCACCAGCCCAAAGTTGTTGTTTTATGCTGGCTGTAGATACTATATTCTTATTGATGTAAATATCATCAATGTACACTGATTTTGCTCACTGGATAACCTCATCCTTTGATGATACAGCATCCATAGTAACTTAAATAATAAATTGTGCCATATTGAATCCAAAGCCCATACATGTCTAGCATTATCTTCTTTCCTCAATAATCACAGTTTGATATGGCCACAAGGATCAGTGCACATGTATGCAAATATCAAGCACTCAGTTTTGTACAGAGATGTCAGTATGGGCTATGTATGTCAGTTCATGAAAGTCTAATACAGTGCGTACCTTAGTCTTATTTTGCTGAAAGAATCTCATTGACAGAATCAGGACCTTTGGAGGACCAAATTCCTTCTCAGCAAAAAGCAGCCATCTATTATCCAGCTTCTGCAGCTCATACTGGTATTCAGTGAGTAGACACTGGATATTCATATTCCTTTTTGTCAATTTATTGGGTGGTTGGTCACTTGAGCACTCCCATGAGGCTGTACACACCCTGGTCCTTTCATCAAATTTGGCACTGAAATCTGGTTCTTCTATTTTGTTTGCAGTACACATGACTTGGCATTCTGGCCACAAAGGTGCATGTCATCCATTTTTCAGTGGGGGTGGGGGTGCCTCCCCAACAAGCAGGGCAATCCTCCCAAGTTCAACCAGGAACACATCCACTGTTTCACCAGGTAGCAGTTGCCATGTCATGAAGCTTTCAAAAGTCACAAAAGAATCCACTGCAAAGGCAGTTACCAGAGCTTGCTTGATTTGCTCTATTAGTATATAGGCAGCTCTGCAAGGAACAAAGGTTCCTTGCAGAGCTGCCTATATACTGCAAGGGCTTCATTTCTAAGCCATAGAGGGATTACACACCTTATCTACTGAATGTCGCACAACTCCTAAACAAGCTCTACATTTTCAAGCAATTCAACTTTTGGGAGATCACTGACTAAATTCTGGAATCAGCTGGATGTTAAACTGTTTGCTATTCTCTTGGTGTCAAAATAGCTAGATATTTTTTCTTCTTGTTGGTTGGATATCTTAATGAGTAGGCATCTCATAGCTCAGGAGGGACAGAAAAATTAGCAGCACCAGAAAGAAACACAAAAATAGCTGAATATGGGATTAAGATGAGCAGGGCACAAATAGGACTTCCATATAGAAACACGTGTAAGGGATGTATGTAGTTGAGACACCAGAAACACAAGCAAAGACAAATGAATTTCAAGTGATGTTTTTTCACTCCTACTTTAACTTGGAAATCCTTGATATTGCACAACAATCACGTCAAATGCTTGGCATTGCCCACCTCTGCTTCTCAGAAAATGTCCCTGCTTTTGTTGAACCCCAAATAATAGCGGTTGGCTAGCAAAATGATTTGTTTGTGTAACTAACACTACTCAGCTCACTGTCCTGACTATTTTGTGGGGCAGCTGGTAGATATTGTATTTCTTCATACCCAGACATTCTTCGGTTTGCACAGTCTCTGTTCTTGGAGGGCAGCCTTTTACTTTCTTTTTGCAGTGACAGTACATTAGACATCATCCTTTTGACTGATGGAATGGGTACCATTATCAGTGGTGGTGGGAAGCTCAGTCTGCATTCCATTTCTGCTAAACCTTCTTGTTGAGCGTCCTGGTCATGATGATAAACTACATCTGCGTCCTGGGCATGACAATAAACTACGTCCAACAGCAAAGTCTCTGATAATACGTTTTTGAAAAAATAATGTTGCCAGCTGTACGTTTTTGAAAAAATATTACCAGCTACACGTTTTTTTTGTTTTTTTTTTTTTTTAAAGAATAGTGTTGCCGGCTATATGTTTTTGAAAAATAATTTTACTAGCTATACGATTTTGAAAAATAGTATTACCAGCTACATGTTTTTGAAAAAATAATATTACCAGCTATACATTTTTGAGAAAAAAATATAACAGAAATAGATTTTTGATAAAACAAAAATATTATCCAAAAAAAAAAAAAAAAAAGTTGTTGGCATTAAATGTCCCATTCAGGCTGATGTGCTGTAAAACAAACCAAACGAAACCAAACCTTCTTATTGAGAATTGTGCCACACAGGTTTCTTCTTTTGTACCTTTTTGGAAATACCAGGTGGAATCACAGTTTTCTCCTGTTCGTCCATTATAGTTCACAGGAATCACTTTTTCCAGCTGTACTGATAGTTCTAATCACAATGGATGCCTCTTTGTGTATGCTCATAATAATTGTAAATGTGTCCTTAAAGTGACTAAGTCTTTGTTTGCTGATAGAATGAGGCCTTTAACAAGTTTGATTCTCATGACTATTGGTGTTTTTGTAATAGTGTTAAATAAGAGAAAGTCTTCTATTCTACTTTTCTTCACTCAAATTGAAGTGTTAACATCTGATAAAGTAGAATGTTTTGCTCATGAATTTTCTTCAATTCATACACTTGACTTAGCTGAACTATCCTTGCTGAGTCTCTTTGGAGTGATATGTAAATAACTCCGTTGATGGCTTCTGTTATCGTCTCTAAACAGGATTCCAACAAAGCACGTAGACTTGATGGTATCCCTGCAGTATTCCTTAAGAAATGTGCTCCTGAACTGACTCCTGTTCTCTTGAAACTCTACAATAAATTGCTGCTTACTGCTTTCTTGCTTGTTGGGAATTCTCTTTAGTGGTTCCAGTCTTTAAGAATTCTGGCAAATCATTTGATCCTTCTATCAACCTATTAGCTTTTTACCTCTTTTGGGCAAAGTCCTAAAGGCTCGGATCAACTCTGATTTGATTAAACATCTCACCTCACATTCTTTTTGACTTTTGCTTCTCTACTTCAACTGCTGATGTATTAATGATTATTACTGAAAGAGTCTATCAGGCTTTAGTTAAAAATAGTGAAGCTCGGGCTTAACAGCCTGAGCTTCACCATTTTTTGGATGTCTTTGGATTTCTTGAAGGCATTTGACAGGGTTTGTTCTGCTAGTCTTCTTCACAAGTTGAAAGGTTATGGTATTTCTGGATTAATTTTTGAACTGATTCAATCTTTCTTATCAGATTGTGAAATGAAAGTTGTCTTGAATGGCCACTCTTTTTGATCTTTTTGCATTAATGCAGGTCTCCTCTAGGGTTCTATCCTTGGACCTATGTTGTTCCTAATTTTCAACAATAACCTTCCTGATGTCATTAGTTCTCATCTTAGTATCCATGCTGATTATACAACTATTTAATCCTATCTTAATGATAAGTCTAATTGGTTTGATAAGGCAAAATTGGCAGCTGATCTCAAAAACTGGGGCAAGGAATGGCTTATTAATTTTAATGCCTCCAAAATGAAATTGTACTTTTAATTGTCTGAGAAAATCCTTTTTTGTCTTCCATCAGTATGGCTGATGATAATCTCCAGGAGAGTGTCTCATTGCACTTTCCTGGGTTAATGTTTTCCACTAACATGAAGTGAAAAGATTATATTGAATCATTTTCTAGGCTTGGGAAGATTGGTTCATTGTGTCGTGTTAGATAAATTTTCTTTCCAGAATTTTACATTTTTCTAAGTCTACTATTCATCCATACTTTGAATATTGCTGCCACATCTGGTCTGGTGCTTCTGCTATATATTTAGAGATTCTTGATAAAATCCAAAGAAGAATCTGCAATGTTATTGGTTCTAACCTAGCATCTTGTCTTCAATCACTGTTCCACCTTCATATTTAGAGGTTCTTGATAAAATACAAAGAAAAATAATGTTATTGGTCCTGACCTGGCATCTTGCTTTCAGTCACTTTTCTGCTGCCATAACATAGCTTCCCTGTGTTTTTTCTATAAATATTCTTATGTTAATTGATCTAATGAACTTTCTTCTATGGTACCTAGAGTTTATGAATGTAAGCACATTATTAGATTGGTGGTAAGGTCTCATCTTTTTACAGTTAAAATGGCTAGATGTAACTAAGTTCTATGCTAACAGTTTCTTCCCTTGTTCTTCTTGCTTGTGGAACTCTCTTCTGACTTGATTTCCAGTCAACTTTGAACTTTAAATATTTAAATGCAATGTCAATCATTATCTGCTGTCTTCTTAATTCATGTACTGTTATTGTTATCTCACCTTAATAGTTTTTTTTGTTTTATTTCTCACTAAAATTTTATTCTTTTTCACTCTCAATAACCCCTTGCATGCTAGTGGCATTATTGCCTTGCTTGAGATAAAATAATCTAAAAAAAGAAAAAGTTATTACATCTCAACACCAAAATAAATTTGTTGCAGTGAACCATAACAGCCATTTTGTCTAGTCAACTTTGAGCAACTTTCCAACTTGTAATCAAGAGCTGTATTTATCTTTTTGTTTTGCTAAGTCTCTCTGTTGTGACTTGCAGCTTTCTACTGTCAGTTGCTACAGAGGACACCTGTCAACATACTACATATAGAAACAATTTAGTACACTATATTTGACTTGCAAATTAGCGACCTATTTTTTAGCTGGTTTAGTATGAGGAAATGTTACACACAATCTTTTCTTAAAGGGGAGGAAACAGACATATTTTAATTTCTTACAAATTAGTGAAAGGTAGAATATTTACTTTTTATTTGGTGCACAGAATTTCCTGTCAATTCAGCTCTGCTGCTTTTTCTCATTATTTGATGAAAAGCATCAAGAGAATCTCAACAAACATGTTAGAACCTGAAACAAGGCCTGAACAGATCAAATTCTCTTTGTTAATCTTATACAAAGGAAAAGTATCTGCCTAATACCCAGTACCCTCTCATACTTTTGGCTTTCCTTTGATCAGTTTTCAGCCCCAGACAGTGGTCAGTAAAGAAAAGATTATTTGATCTCCTCATATTATGAGAAAATAGTATTACTTGTTAAACTCCAACAGTGAACTTGAACAGTGATTCAAGTTACTCTACATGTCAACCACTAGCCACTTCCCCTTCAATACATAAGAAAATAATGTTCATGTGATAGAAAATAAATCTTTAAATTAAATTATGTTGTAAAACAAGTATAGGTGGCTGTAAAAAGATTATACTGCATTTAACATTCTAGTCAGAAATGCAGATAGAAGCATCACAATTATCGATTTCTTAATGTTTATTTAAAAAATGATCTATAAATTGTTCTTAAATGGAGTGACCTGGGGTCACTATAGTTAATTATTCAAGTTCTTTGGAAGTTCTTTTATGTGTCACTTCAGGATGTAGGCAATCATGGCCCTCCACCTCCTCTTGTCCCTTGTAGCTCTTAATAAGTTTCATCTTGTTATTTCTCCCAGACCTTGTTCTGCCTTCTGTTTGCTCAAGCCTATTAAGTATATCATGAATTGCTTTCTCCTGTTCCTCTTTCCCTCTATTGGTCCTGTGAGTATCAGATTTTCCAAGCCCTCCTTCCTCATATGTTCAACTGCCTCTTCCTGATGTTAAGTATAGGTTTCCTCTTTCTTTCCATTCTCTCCAAAACCTTGTCATTGCTCACATGTTCGGGCCATGCTATTCTTAGCATCTTTAGAAGTTAGTATTTCTATTCATTCTTTGTATTTTGTTGTTGAAATTCTTTCGCTGTAAATATATCAAGAGAGTTGCATTCTCTTTTTTTATTTTTTTAACTAAATCTAGAGTGCCCTGTTTTAATGTTGGGTATTTATTTTTACGGTTATAGATAATGTCACATTTTGTCCTCTTCTTTTTTTTCTTATATATAAGTAATCTATAAATAATATATATAATTAATACAAGTATAAAATTTGTCACTTAGCTGATTGATGTTACCTTCAGCATCTTAACTCTAGAGTATTGTAGCTGAACCCTCCATGATCACTCTGTCCACTCGTCAGGAGTATCTGCAATTGACTGTTTTTTAGTTCTCGATTTTTTTTTCCTTTTATATATGCATTTTTCATTAGTCTAAGGTTGAATTTTTATGTGTAGAATGTCATTATTGTTTTTTTTGTTTTCACTTTTTCTCTCTTCTTTCTGTTATAGCAATTTTGACATTCAGTCTTTTCAGACATTCATTGTCCTTAATTCTTGAGCATTCTAATATTTTCTGGAGTTTAATATTTTTAGATAAATAATTTATTTTTAATGCTTAAATTAGGTAAATATTTATATATGTCATCACTTGGCCATTATTTTTTTTCTTATCTGATTTGGTGGTATTTTATGTATTAGGGTATTAATTGTAGGAGGTTACGTTTATAATTTTTATTTATTGTTATTTGAATTTACATGCATATGCTTACATTCATATGTTCACATGCACATATCTACACACACACACACACACACACACACATATATATATATATATATATATATATATATATATATGCACATATGTCTGTACTTTGTTATTAATATATTAATTAATGCTTAAATATTAAAGTAACTTTTTCACCCCAGAATGTTAGACTGTTAATTAAGGTAGTTGGGTTTATGGAGTATTTCCTTTGTTGTTTGAATATAGAGGATACAATGGATAAATCGTCATCTAATTACTAAAATTACACAAAAATATCTTGAAATATGAAAGAGTGAATTTATTCAATAAAATCACCAGTACTTTCAACCGTGATCTCCAACAATTTCATTATATCCTGCAATTCTTTTGGATGGTCTCCTTGTTCAAGTTGGTGAATGCTGCTATAATCATTTCCTTCAGTTCATCTTTGGTTTTACAAGGGGTTTTGACAGCTTCTCGCTCAACTGTGCCCCGCACATAATCAAGGGGGTTGAAGTCTGGAGAGTTAGGTGGCCAGATGTAAGGGGTCATGTGGTTGCAGAAATTGTCTGACAGCCATGACTGGGTTATACTGCTTAGTAACATGGTGCAGAGTCCTGTTGTCAGACATAGGGTCTTCTGGCAGCTACCCTCTTGACTCAGAGCAGCACTACCTACCTCCTCAAGGTACTTGATGTAGGCCTCCATGTTGAGTGAGACTTTCAACAACAAGTTCAGGAGTTCTTTTCTTATCAGAATGATCAGAGTAAGCTGCTGTACCTTCATAGTCACCATTAGACTCCTCTAACTCTTTCCAAATCCTCTGCACTGTCCTCAGAATGACAACCAAACACTGAAATGTTTGTATTAAAGCTTCTGGTGTGAATGCCAAGCATTAAGTTTCCAAATTTCTGGTGAAATGAATTACATCATGGTGCTATTTCTCTCACAGATGCTGCCCAATTAACCATAGTATATTGTGCCGTCGACAAAATCAAGCAACATGCATCCACAAAATTAAGAATACACAATGGGCACAATTTATCACCCTGTATGTATATTGGATATATAATATACACTCTTGCAATGCATGCACCCACACATGCTCACATGCAAACCCACACACATGCACATATATAATTTTACATAGTGTTTAGGTAGTAAATTAAATATTTGTATGTATGTTATCATTTATCTAATGTTTAATTTTTGTTTAACGGGTAGTAGTTTGTTTTTGTTTGTCTTAAATATTGAGGTATTAATTATGGAATATTAGGTTTGTAATTGTGTGTGTATATATACATACATATGAATGTGTGTGTGTATGTATATATATATATATATATATATATATTTATATTGTGTGTGTATATTTGATATTTGTTTATTTTTATTTCTTTGTTTAATTTTGTTCATATTTATATTTGTATTTTTTTATTTATCTTGTGTTTAGATTATATTTTTGTTTATTTTTTATTTAATTTTTTTAATTATTGCTTATATGGCAAAGTATTTATTTATATGCCTACAGTTACCCATTATTTCTGATTTCTTGGAGATTATTTTTGGTTTTGCTAATTTTTCCTGGTAAAGAAAGATTGTCCACATATGCGTTTTATATAGATACAACAGGCTGGTGGTAGCAAATTGAAAGATAAAAAAAACAAACAAATAATATTGATAATAAGACAAATATTTATTGTATATTAGTAGGTCCTTTGACCAAATGGATGCATGATGGGAAAGGTTTGAAAATTGGAATTAAAAAGTCATGCCTGTATCCTTTCCCAAGACAAGAAATACAGATGAAAAATTCACTTCCTTTTTTTGAATGATTTTTTTACTCCACATGTTATATTACTGAAGAGATCTGATAGTTTTGCGCTAGTCGTTTTCCATGATTAGGCTTTCTGTGGAAAATGTATGTTTTGAGTATGCCTAAATTCCTATTTAATCCTAGATTGTGCAAATTTATTTTAAAATTAAGTTTTTTAAATAAATTTATACAATTCTTTAAATAAGATCCCTTTTGTTGTCATATAAATTTTTATTTAAATTCCTCAAGGTTCTCTACATATTCTTTGTGGCAATTATTACAGGTGATAGAGTAAATTCCTTCAAGTACTAGTTTATTATTTTTTATATTGTCTTTTATTGTTTTAGAAGTAGTTTTCTGTTGAACTTAAATACACACACATACACTAATTGTTTAAATAAAACTCTATAATTCAAGTAGAAATAAAAGCTGATATGAACACCCCATTTCTGTAATGCAAACATTTATTGTGTGATGCAAAATGCACACAACTTCTGTATAATATTATGAACAACACTAGTGATTATTAATACATCTAAATTTCTACTGATTTAGTTCTTTGCTAATTTCACTTTATTTATATTTTTCTATCTCTATCTCTATTACTTACTGTGCAGAAGAAATCCACTTACCGTCAAAAATGCTTTGGGCGTGCACCTGCCAATTCCATTGGCTCCATGACATAAAGAAAAATGGGGGCAGGCTCCTTCTATTGTTTATAACAGAAAATGGTTGATGGATTGGTCCAGATGTACTTCCTACAGGGTTGATGGAATAATTGGGATGTGCTGGCTATGGATTAGTGTGCCTGCCTTTGAATGCATATAACGTCTGTAGCAGTGGACAACAGAGAATGAAGCCAATGAAGTTGAAGATTGGATTTGCGGATATTTGAACTTACAGCTCTGAATTTGTAACTGTTTGCTACAAGCTATTTTGGCTATTAGATGGAGGACAAAGCTTTCAGCATCAAGCTTATCCCAGAATTCAATGCTTCAGCTACAGGACTATCAGTAGATGAATGGATTGATCAGTTGTGCTGGAGTGTGTTCTTTGTGAGGTTAAAATAGTAAACCAAGCTTTTCCATTCCGACTTGCAGCACATGCGATATGCTAACAGCTAAGTGCCGAGGCACAGACTGATGTGGAGCATCTTCCTTCATGGTGACAATGGCTCTAGACCAAATACTAGCACGAGCCAGGGGGATCATGAAAGATGAAATTTCAGCAGATGAATGAGTTGCAACTGTGATGGGCAGAGACACCTGAACAGATTGCCTGAATCAGTGAGGAGAAGTGAGCAGGTATCACATTTAGAGAAAAGTCAGACAATTGTGATGCTCTCAATGCAACCAGCTAGATCATTTGGGAATGCTCTGGGAAATGGATTAGGAAACAGTGCTAGTTGGAAAGATAAAAAGACAGATGTTGTGAAGTTTGCAGAGTTTAGAGAAGTGTGAATCCAGTTATAGTTGAAGTGTTGCTCATATAAGGAAAACTACTTGATTTTAACTTTCTATTTTGCCAGAAGTGTGTGTGTGAACCACCTTATGGAAGTGGATAAATGGTCAGTCACCAAACAACTTGAAGAACAGAATACCAGAGTATCCCATTCTTAAAAACATTAGGGAAGATGACAACAAGGAGCTGCAATTGTGGTTAGATAATGGACAGCTTCTAGCATACCCTGAGAAAGAGCCTGGCCCACTCAAGGGGATGATTCCATAAATGGCAGTGGTACAAGATAAGCACAAAGTGCATCCTGTGATGGATTTTAGAGAACTTAATAAGCCTGTTGATGCATTTATATTTGCTCATAGAAGTTAAGGGGCGTAGCAACAGCAGGGGATCAATATTGCTACATTAGATTTAAGAAAGGCCTATTTGCAAGCCCATGTCCATAAATTGTGACTGTTTCAGATAGTGATGTTATAGGGCTAAAGGTACTGCTTCAATTGCCTAGAATTTGGACTTAATGTGGCACCACTCATAATGAGACCTATCATGGTTGCAATAATGTTGCAAGAAGAGACTATCAACAGAGCAACATCTGCATGTATATATAGATGTAGATATTGCATTGGCAACATACATGAAGGAGTATTTCACAAGGTTTGGCGTAATGTGTAAGGATTCAGGGTTTTTAGCAGACAGTGCACAGGTGTTGTCCACAGGCATAGAGAGAGCATGATAAATGCAATTTCAGAAATCCCTTATGTCATGACACTGTGGAATGTCTTTGTGTGCAGAAAGCTTGTGGGATATTTTCCTACATGTGGTTGACTGCTTGGTCACAGCATTCATCAAACTTAGAGTAAATGTGATTACATCAGGATGTGATGACATAACTGATGATCCCCATGTGAGGAACATGTTGGAAGACATCATCATGAGGATATTTAAAAGCAACCCAGCGGAAGGTACCTGGTGTGTGAATGTTTGTGAGATCAATGTCTGGGTTGATGCAAGC
Organism: Acanthosepion lycidas; assembly: GCA_963932145.1. NCBI lineage: Eukaryota > Metazoa > Mollusca > Cephalopoda > Sepiida > Sepiidae > Acanthosepion > Acanthosepion lycidas. The sequence goes on along the minus strand of OZ010583.1, from coordinate 795,957 downwards.
TCCTTTCTCATTGGAAATCAACAGATCTGTTATTGAGGATGTGGGCTGGTTGTATCTAGTGAATGGCACTCAGCACATCATCCTAGCTGTGTTGCTAAAAAGCTGCTAAAGGGCATTAATCTTGCTCTTAAATGGCAAGCAACTGTAGTAAACCTACTAACCATGCTTCAATGGGCTTCTGATGCCCTTATTGGAAAGGCCAGGCTGCACACAAAAGCGCAAGTGAGATGCTCATACAATGATGACTTAACACATTTGTAGAGCTTGTTAAGGAGTACAGACAAATCAAATGGACAAACTTAAGAATATGGACATCCACCATCAGACTGGTCATCCCAGGGTGAAGTAGATGTTGTATTTTCTGCCAGCCTGTCTGTGTCAAAAAGCAATGTGGTTGGTTAGATGTGAACAACAACTGGAGTAGACTAGGTATGGATGTCATTTTTTACAGGGGCAAAATATTTCCTCACTCTTATTGATTGTGGCCCCACCCGATATGCAGCCTGGCAACCATTGCTTTGACAAGACGCTTCAAGCATCAATTGTGAGGTCTGCCAAGGGAGATTCTTACAGATGACCACACCACTTTCTGTGGTAGGCAAGTCAAGCAGTTTTTAGATGAGTGGGGAGTTTGCCTTTGGTTGTGATCTGCATACATACCATCAGGGAATGGCATAGCAGAGAGGTACCACCAAAGTGTTAAAAGGATTGCAGCCAGGAAAGAATGTGTTGTAATGGAAGCAGTATAATGTGACACCAAAGAACGGTTCAAGTGCAACTGCACCAGCCAAAACTATCTGCACATAACCAGTCTGAATAAAGGAAGTTGACACCACACTCCTTCATGAGAAGATATATGGGCCATACAATGTTGGAGATCCCATCTGGGTGAAGCCTTTCAATAGCCGATGCACTACCAATTTTAATATGTGATATTTATATGTATTTACAATGGAAAGAAAGAATTATTGCCATACAATTATTAGGACACTTGCCATACAATTGGGATATTTATGTTTACTTTAAATTTGCACAGGTGATATGTTTTGATATATAATTAAAAATTACTAAGAAAATTTGCCTATTTTCCTACATTGCAATATAAAAATTACAGAAGTAACTTGAAAGTAATGCCTGCTATTTTCTTATATTCGCCTACTATGTCATAGGCAGGTGTTGCTAGTAGAGATTGAACCTTATTTCTAATGACTCATAATTTTACCTTGTTACAAATAGTCAGCATCTGACATTAAAGTATGTACAAAGTAGATATGTGTCATTGAATTCATCCATGCAAAAAATATGTCATTCTGCAATGTTTACTAAATGTTTACAGAGATCAAAAAGCGAATGCAAACATTGCTTTTCAGCAGCGGCAATAGGGATATTAGTGATAAGTCACACTTATGAGTGTAATATGCAATCTCTTGTGCATTGCTGGCAAAAAATGCATAGTTGATAGTGGTGAATGTGTGGGTAAAAATAGTGTCTCATTCCTGAAAACCTGCTCTAGCCAATGATTGTCTTTATTCACTGTATGTGTTGTAGTTATCAAGCAGATAAAAGTGAGACATTATTCTTGGAACATTGTTTGTATAAACAACACTAAAATTTTCATGATAATTCAAACACACTAATTTCATATTTTAATCTTTTCCAAGCTCTTGGCAACATCTGTTCAGAACATTGGCCTATTCTTCCTTGTAAACATTTTCCTTTTAGCATTTCACTCCAAGCAAGGTGGGATGCCACCAGCACACAAGGGGTTACAGAGAGTGGGAGGGAGAATAAAGAGGTGTGATGGCGGAAAGGATGAAGAGAAGGACAGGGAATAGATCAAGGCATCTGGAGATGTTGATTGACATTACATTTGAATAGTTGGAGATTATAGTTATCAGGGAAACGGGTAATAGGAAGGGAATTCCACAGATGGGAGGTGTGAGACATAAAGCTATTGGAGTAGAAGAGACAGCTACATTTAACTGTTTTAACAGTGAAAGGGTGGGACTGTGATGCCAGTCTATTTGTACGTTTAAATTCATGCATTCTGGGAACTAGTGAAAGTAGCTCATCAGAGCAGTTACCATGAAAGTATTTGTAGAAAAGTCAGAGGGAGGCAACAGCACATATGTGAGAGAGCGACTGTAGATGAGCTGTCAGATCAGAGCCAATCACATTGCATATCTGAGGACCTTAAGACAAACAGCAGGAGCTCCAGATATGGCAGCAATATTCCATGCAAGGGTGAATGATTGATTTATAGATTTGAAGGATGGACTCAGGTGAGAAAAACTTTCTGGCATGACACCGGTAACCAACTTTCCTTGCGTATCAAAAAACATTATATCCTCCAGATTGACCCCAAAAATGTTTTCAAGAAAAGAAAAAAAATTAAGAAAATAGGTGTTCTTCTGATCAAGGGTGGGGAGGGAAGAGAAGTAAGTAGATACATTATTAAGGATGGACAACATCCCCCCCAACATAAAAATAATAAATATACCCCTACTAAACACAAGCAAGAATATAGTTCAAAGCTTCTTACTATTTCTTTGTAATGTGAACAAGATGTTAAGACAAGGAACAAGGAATCTATAGAAAAATAAACATAAAAAGAATGTAGACTAATTCAAACAAAAAAAAAACTATTAAGAAAGTGAACCCATATATATCCTCCCCTTAAAGATCCTACAAATGTCATAAATTTAGGCATCATGTAGCAAAATGTCTGGGGTGACCAGTATGTAGATGCAGACAGATCCCAAATTTCCTGATGTACAAAATGACACAGAAATTGAATGTTGTTAGAGATCACCTGGTATATGAGCCTGTGAAATCTGAAGAAAACAAAAACAAATCCTAGCGGTGAAATATAGAAGAAACACATGATTCCACACACACACACATAAAAGATAATAGCACAAACTAGAAATATGGGTGTTGTACAAAGGTCAACTATAACCAACACCAGTTAAGCAGATAAATACAAAGTTACTAAAACTAGGAGTGGATGACTGTCTAAAGTTCCTTAAAAGAATGTAAATGAAATTCAGAAAAACAGAAATTGTATCCATTGCTAATCCACGTGTAAATGATCCCATCAATTTTTCTGATTACATATTGACCAGACAAAAATAACATTCTTTTTATACTCAAACAAGAGGAAAAAATGTCACTCTCACTAGACAGCAATTTTACTACATGAACAGCATGAGGGACCTTATCTGAAAATGTCAATATGGATGACCTATATTCATTCATAAAGGAAGTGGGTCTATCCTCTGATATAGTAGGATCTGACTAGACATTTCTAGTTAATTATCAGTATATACACACACACACACACACACACACACACACACACACACACACACATATATATATATATACACACACACACACACAGAGGCAAAAGGAAAACTTTCTTTACTAACATATTTTGTTGCTTGAAAGACTTTATCAAGTTAAATATAAGGAGTTTATTTTGCAACATGTACTTATAAACAGAAGTAAAAAAAATATTAAGTTTTCAAAATGTTTAAATTTAAGAATGTTATAAAGTATGCTTAAAGCTGTGTCAGTAAAGGCAATCTATGGTGGATCCTAAGTGATGGAATTTAATTTCTGTTTAATGCTTAAAAAATACAAGTGAATAAATGTTGTTAATGAAATTTAATTTTTTTATTTATATATCTTTATTTTGTATGTAATTATTACTTACTTTAATTTGATAAATTATCTATGTATTTATCTATTTTTAATAATAGAAGTGCTTGAGTGTTCCATTTTCTTTTAATTTTTAAAAAATATTTTATGATGTATGTTGGCCTCGGAAAGAGTGTTTCTTTTAAGAAAGAAGATATTTACAAAAATCCAGGGCATAAGTTAACATTTTACAAAGAATTGATAGCTGCACTCTCAATAACTTTCCAAGTTATTTTCTCTCTTAGAATTATATTATTAGACCTAAAAATGCAATCTTATTAAGAACATCAGAAGTGATTAGCAACAGCTTGCTAATAGCCTATAGGTCTTCCATCCAAATTTATACTGTTCACTAGTGTTATTACTCAGAGCGACAGACTAGTAACATTAAGTGAATTTAAAGTAGCATTTCAAAGCTTTGAAAAAACTGAGATGATTGAGAATAACTGTGAAAATACTGTAATGGCACTCAGAATGCAAAGGCTAAGACCAAAGCCACAAACTAATAATGACCCTATCTGCTTTACATGTGGCAAACCAGGCCATGAAATCTTTGACTGCTGAAGTAAAATTTGGAATCATTTTATAATTCCCCCCTGAAAACAATATAATTCCAAACCTGGGCATAGAAGTACCAAGTGCAGAAGCAAAAAGAAAGCTTATTTTGTAAAAAATGTTGAACATGTTTCAGAAAATGAAAATTCATTTCTATTTTCAATTGGACTAGACACTATTTCTAACTTATTATTACTGACAAATCTAAATTTATTAGTTTCAATAATAATTCCAATATAGGTAATCACCATATTGAACTGGCAAATATCAGTAAAACATGTAATATTGCTTTAAAAGAGGCAATGCTGAAGTTACTTTGGACACACAAGGAAATATGCAAAATTGCACTTTAAAGGGTGCTCTTTATATCCTTACATTTAAAAGGAGCTTCTGTAAAATTTGGCCATAATTACTCAGAAATTGTATATCCTAATGGTATAAAATTTGACATAAAAAGAGATAGATACTTTTACTATTTAAATACTGCAATAACTGTTATGCATAGCCTAAAACAATGGCATGAAATTCTTGGACATTGCAATCTAAAGGATATTATAAAACAAGACATTGTGGAAGGCATGAAAATTACTGATAAATCAAATTTAAACTGAAATACATACTCAAGTCAAAACAGTACAATATAAAAATTTATTACCCAACAAATGGACAAATAAAATATTAAACCTTGTTCATTGTGGTCTAGCTGCCCCAACTGAGCCAAGATCTTTGAATCCTTTCAAATATACACTTTTGTTGGCACCTATTCTAGTTTAATCATAGTTTATTTTCTTAAAGAAAATATGTTCCTTGCTATGAAGAAATATTTGGCAGACATTGCTCTGTACAGATCTGTAAAACAACTAAGACTTGATAATAGCACAGAATTCACTTCTAAAAATTTTGAAACTCAATAATCATATTAAACATGAGAAATCTATCCCATACTCTGCGCACCACAATGGCACTGCAGAATGATCTTGACAACCTCTTTTTGGAATGGGAAGATGTCTAGTAATTGAATCAAAACTACCAAAATACTTGTGGTTATATGATATCTATTATGACAGCCACATACATCAGAAATTGGTGTTGTAGTCAAAGAACTGGAAAAACTGCCTTCAAAATGTTTATGGATTGCAAACCTAACCTTGGTAATAAGCATATATTTGGCACAGTTATGCTTACATACAAGGTAGAAAGAAATTGGATGCTAAACATGGAATAGCAATTTTCAAAGGTTACAAGAAATCAAGTCCTGCCTATCTAACATATATGCCAGAAACTAAAAAATGTCAAAAAAGTAAGATTAGTAAGATTTACTGATATTTTTTTAATTCCTACTACACATCTGACAATTCTTCACTTCTGGTTGAAGGAAATGCTACATTACTTTCTAACTATTTGAAGAGAAATCTTTATGGGAAGGAAAAACAAGAAAGTCAAATTGCACAATCAAAAAATCCAATCAGTAATATGGGAGATAATTCTAGTGTGGAAATACCAAACAGAAAATATTCCAGTAGTTTATGAAAAATGCCTGAAGCTTAAAAGATTGTTTTTTAAAAATTTGGATGATGTCATAAATATGACTATAGACTATTGCTACTCTGTAAAATATATACTCTACTTATATTTAAGCTATTACTTGAAATGACTATATTAAATTGCGTGAGGCCATGGAAAGAGATAAATGCTCTAAAAATGAATGATGCGTATGAATTAAATACACTCCCAACCAGTAAAACTCTTGGAAGTTGATGGGCCTACACTATTAAGACTAATAAAACTGGCAATGAACAATACAAGGTTTTATTTGTTGCAAGAGGTTATTTGCAAATAGCTAGAATAGATTATAATGAAACTTTCTCCTCCACAGCACGATTATCATCTGTAAGGACTTTAATGCAATTAGCTATTCAACATTATTTATTTATTCGCCAAATGAATGTAAAAACTGTTTACTTAAATGTGCTGATTGACTGTGAAGTATATGGTCAGCAGCCTGAGGACTATTTTATTATCTGCGAAAGCAATGACAAACTTGGATGGGGACTAAAAAAAAAAAAATCATTATACAGACTTAAACAACAGGTGAAATTGGAACCAAGTCTTAGCCATGTATTTAATTACTCAAGATTTCTCCTACTCCTTAGCAGACTCTTACATTTACACAAAATTCTAGCCAAATTTGGGATGCAAGATTGTAAACCTTGATCAATGCCTTGTGAAATGGATATCTCTATATTGAATGAAAAGAATGCTAAACCAGCAGAAAGAAAATATTACTGAGAAATAGTCAGTAGCCTGATATATATTATGACTGCAACTCATCCAAATATGTTACATGATAACAAAATTGTCACAATATTCAGCAAACAGAACCATGGATCACTTGATAAGAGTAAAACATGTCTGACACTATTTAAAAGGTGCAAGAACATATTGTCTAGTGTTTAATAAATCTAGTAAGCCCCTAACTAAAGAGGCTTTTGTGATGCTGATAGGAGAAATTTGAAAGATTGCCACAGTATTACAGGGTACAGTTTTCAATCATTTTCAAACAGTTCTATGGTTTCTTGGAAAACGAGAAAACAGCATATAATAGCATTGTCAACATGTGAAGTGGAATATATAGTATTAAGCAAAATTCTTTATTATTAAACACCATGATTTGAGCAAGAATGGTAAGATCCTGATCTACCACCAATGTCCAGAATAAGTACCACTTTATAAGGACTGAAATTCTAAATGACATTATAAAGTTGGACTATATTCCATCAAACTAAAATGTTGCTGTTTGGTGTTGTTTATTTACTAAACCTATTGGCAGAGTAAAATTAAATAAAATTTGTAATGCTTAAATGGAGTACAATCTTATTTGCCACTGTTTTTGTTTGCTCAGTTTTTTTCTTTTCCCCATTGTTTTTTTCCTTGACTCTTTTGTAACTGGAAAAAAAAAACTTCTTAAAAATCATAAATAAATTAAAAAGAAAAAGTTATATGAATAAAGTAAAAAAAAAATAAATAAAAAAAAAATCACTTGTAGCTGATATGAGGAACTTTATCAAGGCAAATGCAAGGATTTTATTTTGTAACAAGTCTATATACATGAGTAAAAATGTTGGTTTTATAAAATTTGTTACATTCAGTGCTCATAAATATTCATCAGGTTACCTGAAATGCCAGGCAAGCTATGGGGGACACGAATTGATACAGTTCAATATATAATGAATGGAAGTGATGTTTTAGATTTTTTTTTTTTTTTTTTTTTTGTGCAAACTAGTATTTAAATTAATTTAGTTTGGGATTAATTTGTGTTATATATTTTGAATAACATGGTGTCATGTGTTTAACCATTTTCTTTTAATTTTTAACATTTTTGTAGCCATGTATCTTGGCTTGGGAAAGTAATAATTCTTTCAGGAATGGAAATATTGGAAAAGATTTGGGGTGCAGATTTATATTTTGATAAAATTCAATAGCAGACCTCTAGAGAATTTTCTTTCTAAGTAAATTACTTTCTCTTTTGATAAGTGTGTCATTCTTTAGATCAAAGTTGTAGTTGAACTTATTTCTATGTATGACTAATGCATTTGATAAATTCATTTGTATATGATCCCTTTTTATGTTTGTAGATATTTTTTTTTTTTTTTTTTAATTTCTGCAAGTTTCACCAATGTATTTGTGAGGAACAGTTCTGGCAATTTATTTTATATATAATTGTTTGTTTTTTTTTTTAATATGTTACCATTGCAACACTGAAATTTTCATGTTTCAAAACAAAATTCAATTATAAAAATTAAACTTAAAACACAAAGTTCCATTCCATTATCAAGTGATGCTAAGAATAACTTTTTAGAAATTGATTTTACTTATAAGTACAGACAAACTTGATATTTTGAGATGTTGGGGGTTAAGGAAAATACAATTTTCTTTTTTATTTTGGGGGTGTTAAGATTTAACTTATTTAGAAAACTCATGTATCAAATGTATTGTAGTTATCAAGTCATTCAAGGTGGTGGCTGGGGTATCTGTCTATTGACACAAACTTCCTTTTTCAAGTAGAAATTTGTGGTTGTGTCTATGTTCCAACACATTGTCTAAGTTTCAATAGCAATACATTTGGCATTTTTATTTTTAATCTTTTATTTAATTTTTATTTTTATAAATTTCAATTACAATTTTTTATAAGGGGCATTCAAGTATTATTTAGTCATATTTTTAATATTTATTTTTTTATTTGTATCAACTTAAGATATTATGTTTAATTTATTTACTAATTGAGTACATATATGGTAATGTTAAAATTAATATATTATTAGACTCTAATTATTCATAAACTATTTTATTTATGATCAGATATAAATGTTAGTTTCATGCTATAAAATTACCTATGTCTAAAAAAAAACGCTATTTCATTTTTTGATTTAATAGATTTTTATTTTTCAGAAACTTAATAATATATAACCTTTCATTTATGGACAAAGGACATGGGTCATTTAAATGACCCATGTCCTTTGTTTTTTCTATTAATTTCCATTTTACTGTTGGTGTTTTATTGGTTTCTTTTAAATGCCAGAAATATTTAGATAAGGATGTCTGATTGCAATATTTAGTGTTATTGAAGGAACTTTGGTGTTGCTTCCACCTTAATTTAAATTCATTCTTTGTACATGCTATATAAACTCTAACAACATTAGGATTCTCAATAGACAAGATATTGCATTGATAAACTATGGATTTATATGACATTTATTATTCAGGGGACAATTTTCAGGATTTCTACAGTTAAATAATTTTTCTTTATTTTTATTCCAGGATCTATATTTCTTTGATTTTGGTATAAGTACCTATTCATGATTTTGGCATTATGTTTCTTGATAATCCTTTCTAAGTTCTCACTACAGCTGTAACTTATTTTTAAGGTATTTTATTAAAAAAAATTTGAGTTTACTACTTCTAGGAAAATGTTTTTTGATTAATGCAAGGAATTTCTGTCCTAGTTTACTTATAACCATTTGGTTGAATAGGGGTGTGTTATACCAAATGATTTTTCTATTTTTTCTTTGGTTTCTATTATTATTTTTTATATAATTAATCTTTGGGCATTTATAGCCACTATCCTTTAGAGCTTTATCATAGAAATTACTATGTTCATAAAATATTTTCTCATTTGCTGAATTAGTGCTTATTCTTTTTTCAATAGATGAAGGTATATGCTTAATTATTGATGGTGGATGATTAGACTTGGGGTGTATATATAGAGGATTAGTATTGGGTTTTTTGTAATATAGGTATATATTATTCATTAAATCTAATGTTATGTCTAGGAAGTCTACTTTTTTTTTAAATTAATATTTATAGTAATTTTTAATTTTAGATATTTAAATTCTCTGTGTAATAGCTTTCTAATTTTATCTACATTAAAGTTAGTAGATCATCATCTCTATAAAGTCCAATGTTGTTAATACTAATTTCATGATGTGCTGTTATATAAAAAGACCAATAAGGTCAGTAGACTCAGCAGAGTCCAATGATCCTATTATGATGTCAAAATGGTCATCAGAGTTTTTAATTCACTGGTCACCATTATGAATAATTACCAATAATTTTTGCATTTCGTAATTGTTTTTTCCTCATTTGTTAGGTCAGAGTATTGAGTAACAAAATCCAGAGTAGTCATGAAAAGTTCCCTTGATATTGATGGGTGATATTCTTCAATATCAAACTGTATTAGGATAAAATTTGGTTTCTCCTTAATATTAATAAACCAATTTGTAACTTCTTTGTTATTGATACATAGTTTTAATCCCAAGTAATCCTGTATTTGTTGGTTAACCCTTTCCAGGATTTTTTTTACTTATTTGTTCAATTTCAGGTCAGGTTGGGTTAATAATTCTTGTAGTTGAATTGGCTTTGAAATCTGATCCTTTATGGTGATATAGCAATTTCTTTCAGTTTACCTACCCTATCACTAATATTCAATTTATTCTTTTGTTTTTACTACTAAAATTAATATTTTCTATCATGTTAACATTACTATTTTTAGCTGTCTTATATTTAAATTTTTTTAATGAGGTTGTTGTAGTCATTTGCAGCTAATTTATAAAAATTTCCAGTCTTATCAGATTTTACTAAGACCTGTTTTATTTATGTCATTTACTATTTTGTCCAGATGCTTTTGGAAGTAGCATTTCTTTGGAAAGATACACTGTTTATTATTTCAAGTAAATCCTTTTCAAATTCAAACAAACCTTCAATGAACGGAGAATTTTTTTTTTTTTTATTGTTGAAACTGTATACTTCAGTTTTGTTTGATGTTATATATCTGCTTTAGAATTATTAGAAATGGGTATTTTGGGTTCTGATCATATCCATAATAGTTTTGGATGTGATTGTAATTATTTTGATATTGTTTAGATTGCATAAATTGTTTTGGATATATATTTTTTTTATCTAGTTGTTAATAATGTTTTTTTTTTTGAATTTGTACATTTTGTATGCCTTTCTCTTAGCAGTGTGGATGAAACAATAAGGATATTGGAGGTTTTTGAAAGTGTTTTCTATGTATATTTCTTCACACACACACACACAGTTTTGAAATATTAAGATATTAAACAAAAATGCAAAAACAATTGTAAATAATTATCCATTTGATTGAAGGGAAGTGTTGATTCCAATCCTGTTAGGAATGACTGCAAAAACATCTCTTCTCAAATTTATAGACAGAACATTCAGATGCATGCTGGGATTTCTTCTTAACCAATGAAATAGACCACTTCTTGGTTTCATCAGAATACTGTGATCTCTTGTCTGTACCCTTTTTGTATGTTAACACCATTCTTAGTTTGTAAGTTTTTCGCTTTATTACTGTTGCTTTGCCTTGCATATATTGTTTGCTCACTATTAGTTTTCCCCTGTTCTTTCTTTCTCTTTTTATTGTAAACTTTGTCAATTTTGTGTGTTGCGTATTTGTGCCAATTACATTAGACCATAGCCAATTACTTGACACTTGTCTTCATCTAATGCTTTTTATAATCTATTTTGTGTTCATAAATATGTATTTTTAAATTTCTGCAAGTTTTCCAAATGTATCCTAAGGAACAGTTGTGACAGTTTATTTTATATATACCTACTTTAAAACTATTGTTATAGAAATTTTTGTCCTGATCATATCCATAATAGTTTTGGATGTGGTTGTAATTATTTTGTGTTAACATGGGTTAAAATATTTTGAATAGTACATGTTAAGGAGTTGGTAGGTAATATTATATACCTGTTTTTATCTAGTTTATTGTTGTTAATGTCATTATCTTGTTTTAAGTTGTAGATTTTGTATGTCTCTATCTTAGCATTGTGGATAAAATAGTAAGGATATTGTAGGGTTTTAAAGATGTTTTCTATGTATATTTCTTTAAATAAATAATGGGTGGCTTCAGATTCTTAGTGCACTTGAATAAAATCCAATAATTTTTACAGATTTTATTCTGCTACAATAATAGTTTATGAAGTCATTCTTGTTGCTAGATTTTTGTATGTACATTACTTGATGGTAATTAACATAGAAAGGTTAGCATTAAAACCTATTTATTTATGTTTTATTTCCTATAAGACTTTATCTATTTGGTTCTAAATTAAAAATAAAGAAAGAATAAACATGAAACATAAGAACAAAAGATGAACTTTTACACTGAACAACCCAACAGGGGTTGTAATGTTATTAAATCCACTTGCATTTTGTCCCAACAATGGATTTTAATATACAAATGCTAATAATAAAATTAAAAACTTTTTCCCCACTTGTGAAATGCACCTGTCTACCCCAGATTTAATTTTTAAATTAGGCAGCACATTTTTAATTGCATTAGATTCTCAATATAACTTTTCTCTTAATATCTTTTTCAATAAATTATTTAGGGTGAAAAAGTTAAACAAATTCAGTTTAAATTTTATTTATTTATTTGTAATATTCAATATTACATCAAAAAATAAATGAAAAACTTGCCTCCTAAATACTCTGCATACACCTAAAGTGAAGGTTACCTATACAACTTTAATATAAAATAATAGCTGAATATTTGAATAGTCTGTGTAGATCTTAATGGATTAAATATTGGCAAGTGAAGCAACAGTTTAACACACAAACTCAGGAAAGACTTATCAAAGAATGAAAAGAATAAAATATTAAAAAGTAATTGCTTCAGATAAATAATGGTAAAAAATCATTTAAGAGTTAACAAATAATATCAGGAAAAAAAAAATGAGTCTGTTAATTTATGAGACCCATTTAATATTATAGAGTAAAAATGATAACAGAGAAAATGAAGAATATATTATTTGTGATTCAATATTGCTGTAAAATTTTGAATTTTAGCCTTTTTAGATTTAAGTGGTAAAATTCTTAATCTGCAGAAATTTTTTGACATTGAGTGAATTTCTAGAAAAAAAAATTGTAGCAAGAATCTAAATGGCATGTTTTTAGTTTCCTTAAAAAATACTATTCAATCAGAAGAGAAATCTGTGTAAATAACATGTCTGATGGTGAGCATAAAAGTTTTATTGGACTCATCTGAACTGATTAAAATAATAATTATTTTTTTCCTACTTTTCAATTAATATAAGTAAAATAAATATCTATTTTTGTTTGTTCAAATAATTAAAATTTAAAAAAAACATGAAAATGAATGCAATTTTAAATAAAAAATATGTGATTAAAATAACTACTTCAGTGTTTATAATTTCAGTTTAATGCCATTTGATGAAATGAAAGTTTGTAATTTCAGATTGGCCAAAGGCAAAAATCAAATAGCTTAAATGAAATAATGTCCAGTTTTCATGTCTTTCCATGTTTTTAACTTTTTTTTTTCTTTCATTTGATTATCTTATGTTTTACTTTCTGATTTCTGGCATTTCTTTCTAAATGTCCTTTTATTCTGTGAAGATGCCTGATTTCCTTCTTTTTTTTTTTTTTCTTTTGATCATCTTTTGATTTCTTTCTTTCAATGTTGGCTTTCTATCCCTTTTCACTATTACTCTTTTTGCATGATTTCCACTTCCCTCACTCTCTCTCTTTATAAATTAGTTTCTCAATTTCTTGCTTGGTTAAGTCTTTCTATTCTCCACTCTTTTTTCCTATTGTTCTATATTTCATTATTAAAAAACAATACTGAAAAGAATGAAAGCAAATGAGGAAACAATAAGAAATAACTAAATTTCTAATAAAATGCAATAACCAACATTCATTCATTAGAATCTGCGGTCTGAGGTCATGAAAGTAAACAACAAATATTATCACCTGATTCCTATCTGAAAATCAATGTTTCACATTATATTCTTTTGTTACAAACTGAAAAAAAAAAAAATTGAGGGAGTCTGTATTACATGGGATGGTTTCTGTTATGGTCCAATATCCTAGTACCACAGTTATGGTCCAAGGTTAGAACCAAGGAAGAACAACACGAACACAAGAGTAGAATAACAGATATATTACAACAGAAATATGTACAACAAGTTGAAGGTGTTAGTAATGACTGTCAATCTGGTTTAGAGTGAACTAATATTGTCTTGACTCGTTACACCATTCATTCATTATACCTCTTGAGAGGCGCAGTATTTATAGTGTCAGGAAGAGTCCATTATCGTTATAGGTAAGTTCCCATAACACCCCCCTTCCAAAGCTTTTGCGTCTCAGGGGTCTTTAGTATTTTTTCCTCTTTGGATTTATTATCAAAGGCTCTGTGACTTTTCTTTTCCTGATTGATTTTCATGGTTCAGACATTGTTTGTGGCCTTTGCATATCAAATGTGTCAAATATTGTATCCATCACTTCTTCTTCCTGAGATGGACCGTTAGAATCATCTAACAGCCTCTATCTTATTTGATTTACATGTCTTTTATGTGAGAATTTTGGGCCCTGTACTATGTAAACCATGTTCCTGATTCTTTTTTCAATTGTACCTTGCTCCCAGTTGGTTGTATTGTTTTTATACATCTTAAAAAAAACCTTTTTCTCCTGGGTGAAATTTTCTTTTTGGTACGCACGACATTGGTATTTGCTTTGTTTGTTTTGGTAGCAATTTGTCAAATATTGATCTGATTTTTCAGGCGCACATCACTTCCGCAGTTAGCGTCTTAATTATTTTGTCAAACGTTTTCTGGCATTCATCTGTCCACTCCCAAACTTTTTCTATCTTCAACAGTTCGTTTAGGAGTGCACGTAATTTATTCATGTTTGGAATGAATTCTTGGTAATAATTCACAAACCTAAGAAGCTTTGTAATTTGGCTACGTTTTTTGAAGCTGAAATTTTTTTTTATTGCCATAGCCCTTTCTGGGTCTGGTCGTCTTCCTTCTTCATTGATGATATGTCCCAGATATTTTATTTCCTTCATAAAGAAATCGCACTTGTTTTCTTTTACCTTGAAACCATAGTTTTGTTTTCTCCTAAAAACCTCTTGAATGTGTTCCCAGTGTTGCTCAATGTTTTTGCTATTTACCAGTATGTCATCCAGGTATGCAATCGTGAAATCAAGTCCGCCTGGCATAGTATCCATTATCTGTTGAAATATTGCCAGCGTGACCTTAATCCCAAATGGTAATCTTTGGAACTTGTATAATCATTTGTGTGTATTTATGCACAATAATCTCAAGGTTTCCTCATCTACTGGTATTTGTAGGTACATGTCACTTGAGTCTATTTTTGAGAAAAATTTTCCTCCATTTAGTTTTGTGAAAACTTCTTCTGGTCTGGGTAGATGATAGTGGTAATCCTTAATCGCTGCATTTAATCTCATTGAGAAATCAGCACATACTCATATCTCCCCCGATTACTTTTTGACGTAAACTGTAGGTGCGGCCCATTGACTATATTCCACTTTTGTCAATATACTGATTTTTTTCGATTCTATCCAACTCTTGATTTATTTTTTCTATTGAAGCAAAAGATAGGTTCCTTTTCTTCTTGAAGATAGGTTGTACATTTTCTTTTATTTCTATATTTGCTGCAATATTTTTACACCTCCTGAGGCCGGCTGAAAATACTTCAGGGAAACTCTCTTTTAGTTTCTCCTTTAATTTATCTGCCTCGGTCGATAAACTTTTCACTTTTTGGCAGTACGTACTTATTGGTAAATCCCAGAGGTCGAATTTCTGCATCCAGTCCGTTCCAAATAAATTTTCTGTATTTCTTAGCACACATTTTTTGGTCATTCCATTGAATGTCACATTTGTAATAACTTCTCCTTCAAATTTTATTTTTCTCCCAGTTACCGACCTAGCAATTTTATCGGTTCTCAACATGGTCGGTTTGTTCAATTTTCTCCATGTTTGTATGTTAATAATAGTTAAATCTGATCCAGAATCCAATTGTAGTCTGACTTTTCTGTTTAACATTTCTATTTGCACGTATTTTCGTATGTTTGTCTCGTCCGCTTGGTCAGTCCTCGTGACTCTTACTCTGCTTTTGCTTTCTTTCCTAGTCCAACAATGAGAACTTTTATGACCCACTTTTTTGTATGACAGACAAGTCTTAAAGTGGTATGGGCAGTATTTATACCAATGCAAAGTCCCACAGCAATAGCATGGACTGGGTGGTAGTTTTTTCTGATATTGACTTTTTGAAGTAGAAAAATCTGTTTGATCTGTTTTTGTGGAGGGAAAATTGGTTTGGTTTGTTTTTGAGGATGTGCAAAAACATGTTTGTCATTGTACTTTATGTATGTGCGCGATGCCAGATTCTTCTATATCTTTCGAATCCTTCTTCATGCTTATACATCTCTGACAGTCTTCAGCCAATTTTTGTAGCGTCAAATCTGGTTCACTCTCCAGTTTTGTAAGAATTTTGCATCTGATCTCCACGTCTTTCGTCAAAACCAGGCCTTGAACAAATATAAAACATTTAAGAATTGTCCGGGCTGAGTTCAGATAGAACCAAGGAAGAACAACACGAACACAAGAGTAGAATAACAGATATATTACAACAGAAATATATACAAGAAGTTGAAGTTGTTAGTAATGACTGTCCATCTGGTTTAGAGTGAACTAATATTGTCTTGACTCGTTACACCATTCATTCATTATACCTCTTGAGAGGTGCAGTATTTATAGTGTCAGGAAGAGTCCATTATCGTTAAAGGTAAGTTCCCATAACATTTTCACTGTCACTGTCTTGTAGAAATGGATTCTGTGTATTTGACATAACAGGTAAAGAGGTAGTTTAGCTCTGGCTACATTCTGCCACAAAAGCACTTGAACATAAATAGGATTTAATCCTGACCATACATTGACTATTGGGGCCAGAAAGATGGGCATTCCAAGATGGAAATTACTCTACATTTTTCTCAAGCAGCAAAAACAAGGATTTACAAAGAATATATTAATTCTGGATCAACATCAGTAGCATGTGAAAACTCCAAATGCCGAATTATTGGCAACTGATAAGGATGATATGCACACAACAAATGGAAACCTGGTATCAAATAACATTCCAGTTAAATGTTGGTGCTGCTCATCCTATCAATCAATGTACTTTACATTATACACTGCATTCCATGTGATTTCTTAGATGAATAACAACAAGATGGCAATTGGTTGCTGTGCATTACCTGGGCCAGAAAACATTGCTATTGGGCTTTAGAAAACTGGTATCATGTTGCCTGGTCACACAAGTTATGTTTTCAGCTTTTTGGGGGATATAGTAAAGTTCATTTTTGGAGAAGAGTGCATGAGATACTGGATCTTGTCTGTCATATCAGTAAGTTCTTGTGCAAATTGTTTTTGGTGTGTTCTGCTGGTGTTTGCAAGGATCAATAGGGAACTCAATGTCTATTGGAAAGTATGACATACACAAAGGAAAGAAGTTATATCACTTGATGTCAGTTCCTCGGCAAATAATGCTGCTCCCAATGAACATCGAAATGCTATCTTTGTTAAACTTTTTTTTTAGCAACAGCAAAAGAAAATGAAAGAGGCAATGCTATAAACCATGCAAGATTGAGCTGATCTTTGTCTTCTGATTACACATTGTGGTAATATGAAATTTCTTTTTTCTTGAGTCTTACCAAAGTGAAATATGTTTGGTATTTTCCTCTGTTCTCATTTCAATTCCTTCTCCAAAATATAACAACTCAAATACCAAGTGCACTGACATTTTCAGAAAATCCTTTCCAAATCTTTCCCATCTCTTCACTTAAAACTCTTCTCTTTTTAAACAGTTTTATTTTCTCTTTCAGAATGAAAGTTTTGATAAATTTGGTGAAGAAAATTTTCAATATTGTCTTTCTTCTTCTGTCTCCTGTTCGTCGGCTGATATGCCGCCGTCGCCGCCACTCTGACACGCCCATTTTACCTCTGACTACAACATTTCCTACTCCGCCAGCAGTTCCTATTCTGCCACCTACAAACGAGGTGAGTCATCATTTCTTTACTCCTCACACAGATACACTCACATATTTCAAACTCACTGTTTTTTTTTTTTCTTGTTTTTGTTAAGCTATAAATTACATTCAGGTTTAATCATTTCTTTGTATTCTTTCTGTTTATTGTAAAAAAGAAAAAAAAATTATTTTCCTAACTTCTCGGTTCTTATAAATAATGATATACCGGATTTAAACAGTATCATTATTTATAAAATATTTGAACATCTCAAAATTTTCTAATATCAGTCATGCAAAGAGAACTGGAATGATTAATTTCAATATTACAGAAAGAATCTTTCCAAACAGAAAACAAGTAATTGCAATATCTTTTTATAAGTATTGCTTAAAGTCAGTTTTAATTTTGCATAAGGCCAGAGAATAATGGGGCATCAAGTAAAGGTAAACTCAATTCTTACAATGACTTTGGCAAATTTATTACTTACTTGACTATTGATCATCAGTTTTTTTGTTTTTTTTTAAGTTTATATTTTCAGGGAGTAGTTGGTAGCATTATCTAAAAATAAAGAAAACAATCAGTGTAGGCTTTGGTTGTCTTGTATCCTCAAGATAAACTGATGTAATGAATTGCCGTTTCAGTTTTACTTTGAATGAAATCACAAAACAATAAGAAAGAGTTAAATCAGCTAAGAAAATCTATTTAATAATTGAAAGAAATTTCCTTAATTTTTTTTTTCTTAAATATTTTCCAGACAGAACTTCAATCCTGGGATTCATGGGGTTTAGATGAATCTCAAGGTCGCAATCGTGTTAAACAAGAGTCTCCTCAACCAGAACCAGAAATTGATTTCTTCCAAGGAATGACTCCAACCATTAAAAAGACAACAAAGGTTACAAAAACATTTTTCTTTTTTAATTTTAAGGCTTTGTTATTATTGTAAGCTGTTTTGTATTTATTTAGTTTTTCTTATAACACAAAGTTTGAAATGAACCATACACTTGTCATAATGTTTAGAATAATAGCCATCTATCTTGATAAATTTAAATTAGAAAATGAATGCTTGAGTTTTTTCCATTTTCCTAAGATTAAAATAAACATTTGGATTCACAGAATATTTTGCAGTCAGTTTTTTTTTTTTTTTTTTTTTAGTTTTTTTTTTTATTTTAGGCTGAAGATGAAATTAGTCTGTTGCAACATACTCTGACTCTGCTACAAAACAAGATGTAACTGATTTCACAAGTTTTCAATGTTTTTGTTGCTCAGCCCCTGAATCTTTCATATAAAAAAATGAATCTACATAAATTAATTTTTGGCTGTATTTAATCTTCTATAAAGAGTAAAGTCTAGACTTTTATTTTATAAATTATTTGAATGTATCTATAATATTATTTCTGTATATAACAATAATTAAAATCAGTTTGAATTCACTTTGTATGAATGTTTCCATGCTTAATGTGTATTAAAAAAATTTTCTCTCTGGGATTTTAAGAGTGAACTATAATGAAACTATTGTCTCCCTTGTGTTTAAAAGCAGCCATTTTTCTGAATATTTCTGAACAAATTTCAGATCAAGATTTGAACGAAACTTTGTTTCAGTAATCTATATAAAATCATATTCTTGAGGAATATTTTAATTTTTTATTTTATTTATTTTTTTTTTTTTTTATTGCTGCTGTCACAGATAAAAATCAAGATTCTGGAAGCTAGTTAAAATAGTGTATCATTCCCAACCATGAAAATTTGTGAGATTTTAGGTCGTGTATATATTTTTATAAAATTTTCTCTATACTCAGAGCAAATCTGTCAACATATTAGCAAGATTTATGTGAAGATAATAACTAAGTCTTTTTTTTTTTTATGAGCACAGAGAGTGCAACATTTAGCTATGATGAGTGGGAGGTGCAAATGTCAACATTTTGAGAACTTTTATTTCACCTTCTTTCATCCCTAAAATCTCTCTAGTTTCTTGCTATCTAATAAATTTACATGTAAAAAATTAATTTCAATCAAAATAGACATTTAAAACTATTAATGTTTGCTGTACTGATGGAAAGTACATACCTCTTCTAGTCCTTGATACATACCACTATACCTATCTACATCTACTGATAGAGGGACCCTGTAGTTTCAATGTCTATACACTCGATACAACAATAAACTGAAAAACAAAATAACACAATTGAAAACAAAGAAAATCAATAGAAATGGATATATTTGCTTTCCCTAAACTCATTTACTCAGGGTTTAAGTGAATTGTTTGTATTTATTTTACTTTGTCAGAAATTTGACTCTTTTTATGAAGAGAATTTTATAAGCTAAAACATTTTAAAAGTTGATCAGAAATTTCCCAGACATTTTTATTAAATAATCAGGTGTCAATCTTTCTATCTGCTACTCTTCATATACTTTAAAATTTGTGTCTACTGAAAGACATCAGAATAAAATCTTTATACATATAATATCATAATAATAAATTCTTTCCACTTCTGCAGTATTTTGTGTACATGGCTTAAATTTAAAGACTTAAATATTTCCAGCATTAACATTTATTTCATCTTTTTACTTTCAGATTCTTATCAAGAAGAAGGATATGGACAATAGTGACAATAGTTCAAATCGCTTGGCAATGAATTCAGAATTTCCAGTGTCGGTGAGTAATTGTACCAATTTCTGATTTCATTTCATGTGAGCTGCATTTGTCCATCAAATTTGATTATTGAGTGCTGTCATGTTTTTTTTTTTTCTCAAGGAGAGCTTCTCTCCACATTCAGATCAGCTTCTGTAAAAATAGTTTTTATGAAATACTAAGCCTAACTTAGTTTGGCACAAGGCTATAATAGTGGGACACTCGGTATCAAACTCACTATTCTGCTAAGCATTGCTCTAGCAGATGTAAAACATTGTTGATGTACATGGCTTTAGCAGTGTTCTTTTTCGTATTTCAGATAAAATTGTCTTGCCTTTGAAAACTGACTAATTTTTATGAAGTTTTAATTTTAGTGGAAAATATTTTTATTTTGCTACACAGGAACAAAATATTTTAAAGGACAATAGAGAAAGATTAATTTGTTTATTTAATTCACTCCAGCTGAAGTTAGGCCAATCAATTTGTATCTTGGATCATATCAACATTACTTTAATCTTCTCCAGGTAATGGATTTACAGAAATTGGTCTTCTCTCAAATCAGAGTTGATTTAGATAACTGCACAATGCAGTTTATGGTAAATAAATCTAGAATATTTGGTGATTTTAATTTGATTTGAGATTTATTTAATTTATACAAACTGAAAAATGATTTTTTTTTTTTTCTCTTTTAACCAACCCAGGAACAAGAACTTGGGGTGTGGGAAGAAGCCTTACCCAGCTGGGAAGAAGCCAGTGAAGATTTGACATGGCAAGCAGATGCAACAATCAAAGAGAAGAAACGAGCTGAACGGGAAGCTCGGCAGATGGAGCAACAGAGACGGAAAATTGAAAAAGAGTCTCTGAGAGCAATCAAGAAAGAATGCACATTTTCTGCTGTACGTTTATCTTGATAGGAACCATATTCTGCTGCAAGACTTTCATCATGAAAGATTGACCATCATTCAATGCTGCTTTTAATTGCCTATCTTGATCAGAAATATTCTTAGACTTCCTTCATTTACTTGAGAATCAGAAAATTATGAACACCATTCAAGCCAACTGGTTTGGAACTTGCAGCATATTTTCACCAAACTGGAACTAAATCACCAAGCAGACAGTAATATGAAAAACTCCATTCCATACTGAAGGAAGAAATTCCTGTTGGCTGACTTTGTTTCAGATAAACTTCTTGGGGAAAAAAAAAGGAATGAGGTCAACTTTAATTCATGCTCCAATGAAGGTCACTTTTTTTTTTTTTTTTTTACTACTCACTAGCAAAGCCCCCCCCCCCCCTCAAAACTTGGGTATTGGGTTAATTATTTTGTTTTAAATTCCATATTTGTCTCTGCCATGCAAAATGCTGACTCATTTTTATATGGGAAAAATCTAAGATTTTCAACTTGAAGCTTTTTTTTTTTTTCTTGGGACCTTTAGCAGTGGCTAAAATTTCTTTTACTGCAACATCCAAAAAAGCACATGTATATATCAGCTCGACTGTCTTTCATGAGAATCAAGCAGCATTCCTTTCCTTTGATTGGTTTTTTTTTTTTTTTAAGGAAGGAAATAAAATTGATCTTATGTTTATCTATTTTAAACTAGCATTTGTTTAAGTCTTATCGCTTTGTATTTACAATCTTTTTTCTGACTTCCTTGAAAGGTTACAGCTAAAGTGTCTTTCTCATAGCTTCACCATCCCCCTGAAGAACTTGGAAAGTGTCAGGATTTTTTTTTTTTTTTTTAAAAGCATTTCCTTAAATCCATATGTCTTCTTGGAGTCATGGTTTTTAATTCAGCTACATTTTGGCCTTAAAGACTCAGATTTAACATTTATTCATTAGACTTCAAGAAATCATTTGCACGTCTGACTGTATTATCTATCAGGCAAATATTGCTTTTGTAATAGTTGCTCTGGAAAATTAGTCAGTACACATTTTTCAAAAACTGAATCCAAGAACCAACTGCAGAAAAAAAAAAAAAAAAAAAAAACAACCTTTATTAAATCCAGTACAGATCTTTTGCTTTGTTTTTAACATCAAATGAGTTTCAAGATTTATAGTCATGCAAGTTGTTTATAAACTTTGAAGGCACCCTTGCTCAAAGTTTCAAGTGTTTAACAATTGAGGCTTTTCATATTCAGTTCAGTCTTTTTTTTTTTTCTCTTAAAACCCTTTAAAAAAAAAAACATTGCAAATTTTCTTGTCCTTAAATTTTCCTGTTGATTTCCACATTAAGATTTCATAACTGTCTAACAATCAATCCTAAGCATTCTTAATAGGTTTCTTATACTAATAGACCTTAGGGTTTTTTTTTTTTTTAATTTTGTGAAAGCCTTCAAAGTATTCCTGTTTTTGTGGTAATTTCAAATTATGGCAGGGTTGTCCATGTAAGCTTGACATTAGCCATATATGATCAGTTTTATAACTGAATGAGGGATACTGGTTTCATTGTGTGCTGTGTCTAAGGCTTTCTGCCTGATGTGTTATACTTTTCAGCAAATTCTCAGAATTTTATGTATTCCAGAGAAATTTTATAATGAATGAAAAGAAGCATTTCAAAAACAAATGGATTGTTAAAACATCCATCACCCGTATTGCCAGATGCACACTGTTATAAACAATTGATTTTGGAAGAACGTAAGGAGGCAATAAAACTAGAGCCCAGTAAACTGGGAGTGGTGGGTAGTGAGTATACAAAAAAAAAAACTCCACTTTTTTTTGGGGGGGGGGGGCAACAACAATGCAACACCTTGAATTTGATTTTATAGCATTGATAGTTAAGCATTTTAAATTACTACAGGTTTTTCACCCGTCTAAACTAGCTCCCAAGGTTGAGTTCTAATAGAAGATTAGATTCCTTCTTTTTGGCAAAGGAAAACTATTAAAAATATTTGCTGAGCTGGTAGTCTCACAGTGCTTTATTATTTTGGTTGAAGACTTAAACATCCTCCAAAGGATCTGTTCCACTCATTTTCTTTGACAGGTTTCTGAAACCCGTGATATTTTTTGTATCTTTTCAGGATATCTAATAAGAAAATTAAGGTTTATCACATTCAACTGCAGGAATGTTATCCATCACAACCCTGGGATCTAAGTATTTTGCTTAGAGCAAAAAAAAAAAAAAAAATTGTCCCTCATTCCAAGACAAGTTTATTGCTTGTAATATATGCTGTGTAGCTTTTCCTTCATTAATCATTACATCCAAAAGAGTTTAAAACTTGTTTGCAATTTTTTTTTTTTGTATAGCCAAATTGAGTTTAAACCTTTTATTTTTTTCCCCTCTAGTTTAAAACTAAGAACCTGCATATAAAAATCTAGACTTCAAGTGAACACCTTAAGGACTTATTTTAAAAGTGATATACAAGTAACAATTTTTAGTACAACTTCCTAAAAATTGGTGCCACTGTAGTTCAGAGCCTCATCCTTAACAGAAACACTTGAAGAGAATTTGTAACCTGTAGTGTAAAGGCCTGATTATCTAGCAGATTCCTATAATTCATGTAGCTGACTATTCAGCCTTTGCTGAAAAGTTATTTAAGTAACCATTAAAAAAGAATGAGTGATATGTTAAGTATCAATACAGCTCACTCCAGCAATCCTGTGTTGTGTACTCAAAATCCACAATGTACATGATGGAAAATAATCCAAATTAAATAAACGTTGAAAAAAAAAAAAAAAAAAAAAAAAATCCAAGCTTTTGAGAGAATCAAACATTTTCATTATCACCATTGATCTATCAAATGAACAGCTAACAAAGCTGTCAGAATTTTTAAAAAGGGAAAGATTTTTATTGATGAAATCAGTTGAAAGTATTTGTGAAATAATTGCTTGTGCTGTTGAAAAAGCCAAAGAACAAATGCAGCTAAGGAAGGGGACTGTTAGCGACGCTTGTCAAGACTCTTAGGATATTTTGCTGAAATAGAAAATAAAATATATTCAATAGACAGAAAAAAATTACGGTTTCATTTAAAAAAAAAAAAAAAAAAAAAAACACACTTCTAGTAACAAAGAAATTTATCATTTACCTCCCTTGATCTTTCGTTAGCTTAAGCGGACGGCATCTACCAAATTTGTCCAGCATACACTCTTGCAATTACACTATTTCCTCAAAGATTAAGAGGAAACTTAAGGCAACAAAGATAATTCTATAGAAGGATGCTAAGAATACTATGGACAGGAATTCAACTGTCTTTTTATCGTAAAAAGTTTCTGGGAAACAATGAGAGGACTTGGAAAATTTGACACTCAGGTTTGTCCTGCAATCCACTTGAGCTACAAGGATTCGAAGTTGTGGAAAGTCATGATCACTCTCAAAGAATGCAGCACAGAAGAATTGCAAGAATTAAGAGTGGAACTGATATATGATATGTAAACAGTCGAGAACACTCGACTTGTCAAGTTATTTTATAGAATAGTCACCATTTTACAATCATTTTCTAGACTGGTATAAATGAGGCATAATTATCAAGACAGGAAAGATTCATGCATTAATGAAAATATTGCTCAAGTAAGTGTAAATTCTTTGCTAGGAATATCAAAAGTCTTACCATCTTGGACGAGGTATGTGTAGAGTTTATTCGTTTGCACGACTAGCAAATCAATTTTCCGCATTAAAACTTTCCGGCAAAATGAATTTCCAGGTTCGATTCATTTACTTCAGCGAACAATCGAGATGTCTCGTTTTAATAACATTTGTCAAGGCGACTTGATTTGGCCAAAGGATAGAGGACAAAAAAAAAAAAAAAAAAAAAGAAAAAGAGAGAGAGAGTTACTTACATACCACTCTGGCTTGTCTTTAGCGTTTCTCTCACCAAGAACTCTTACAATGAATTCTCCCTCGTGATCCTTGTTAGGACAGAATGGGACAATAAAATAATTTCCTTGTTCCAGATTCATCCGTTTAACCAATTCCCGTCTGACGCCATTCGAAGTTTCGTTGCACACTAAATTCAATTTGTTCAGTGCTCGTTTTTCGTCTTTCTCCGGATTTTTCGTCTGCAATAAGAAAATATAGGTATCTTTAGAAAAAAAGTTTCAATTCTCAGTTCATGAAGTGTCTACGTTTAAGACAATTTTAACTTTATATTTTGAAGATGTTCATGAGCAGTGTGAGGAGAGATCAATAGCAGACAAATCAAGTCAACTGCAATACTACGAATTTGGAGTGACCAGAAGTAAACACTTAACTAAAGATGTTAATAAAATCTTAATATAATGTTAGGCTATATTCAATTAATTTTCCTCTCAAAATGCATGTTGAATATATGAACAGCGTTTATGTTGCCGATCACAGAATTTACATAATTTAAGTTGATTTACCTTATAGACTTTAAATCCTATCGGTTGTAGCAGGCTGTTGGCGGTGGAAGAGCCGTGTCTGTAGTCTTGGAGAAGAGAAATGATCACGTGACTCCTACCACTGAACGCAGGGTCCACATCAGTTTTCCACAAGTCCAGTTTGTGAATAGTAAGTAACACACGTGGACACTGGTCAATATCCTCTTCAAATTTTCGTTCTGACAATAAAAAGTAAAATCCATGAAGTTCAAACGAAGTCAAAGCTAAATGTATACAATCATTTTTTAAGCAAAACCGAAAGCAATAATTACGAATCGACTCGCCACAAACAGAGAAAGGAAAGTGATTTACGTGCTGAGAAATTAGGAGTTCAGTGCTGAACAAACGCTAAGTGTTCTCATTTTATAAATCATAAAAAGTAAATGAAATGAGTTATTAAATAGGTATTTGGATTTCTAGTCGAGCATGAGATGGTAATTATAAATAAAATGTGCTCAATTTAGCTAGGATTAAATATTAGAAAATGTCACTGTCGACTAAAAGAACAGCAAATCTTACTAATTGACTTTATAGTTAAGATAAAATTACTCACTATGCCACGTGCCATGATAATTGACCAGTTGACTCCAGCCGCCCGTGGGAGAGAAACGATCCATTTTAGACGCAAGAAAATTCGATTCTGACAGTGTACTAATTGCACCTAGGGAGGTTTTTCGCGCCTGATTACCGACGAGTTTTAAGTTGCTGTCCTGCGGTACCGGAACCGACGTGGACACTCCTTGTGATCCATCACTGCTAGAGTGACAAAAGAGGGCAAGCCGTTCGTATCGACCCAGTTTACGATTCGGAAGAACTTGACTAGTAGACGGATCCTGACCACCGGAAATAGTTCGCCCTGAAGCGCTTTTCATGCGCACCTTAACGATTTGAACCAGGCTACCAAAATCGCCTGTAGTTTCTCCTATATGTCCGCCTTGCGTTGTTAGCTTCGCACCAGCCGGTGAATTTCGATTCTCAACTTCGCTGGAAGTATTCCGGTTTGGTAAAACAGCTTCAGTAGAGATCACCTCTGAATTGGAAGTACGTTTGTCCGATTGGCCGAGGCTTGCTAGGAAAACAGATTAAATTTTAATATACATGAACATGACAAGATTCAAGAGACTGAATGTAATAGTACTATCGAGTCGTATCTAAAGAGTTTTTATCGTTAGATGTTTGGTTGATATAGTCATGTAGAGAGTCTGCTTATACCATTTTAAAAGTCGTTTCTTTAATATTTTATACAAAAGTCGAGAATTTCTCTTAATAGAATTGACAACGTGGGGTCGGGGTTCGCAAAGAATTCATTTTAAATAAGTTTGGTGCTAGAGTAATTATACAAATATAGACTTTAATAATCCCGATAAATGAAGTGACCAAGTTTAAATTTTTTTATAATTTCAAACAATAACAATTAAAAAATCTCACCTCTACGGTAGAGAATTTTAGTAGGAGATTTCTTTTGTAAGGAAACTTCTTCGTCTTCCTCGTCTGTGCTGATACAACTCTTAAAGATCATTTTGCCTTTTTGTTTGTCTTTCTGGTCTGTATCCGACTTTCTTTGACAAGAGGAAACCTCAGTAATGGACGGGCTTGAAGAGCGGACAGTTTCCGCATCATTCTGAAACTAAGCAATGTTAAAATGGCTAAAATTTTAAACTTTGGCAAATATTTTGTTTTGCTTTTTGGAAGAACAAATACCCAATTATTTTGAAGAAAGGTTAACAAGTTCAGACTATGGTCTTGTACCAGGCTTAAATAGCTTCAAATTAAAAAAAAAAAAAAAAAAAAAAAAGTCGACTCATAGCTACAGTAAGAATGAAACTTACTATGACTTGATTTGCTTTGTTCGAATATTACTTTTGAAAAGTTCGATGTTTAATTTTTCTATAAAAAAAAAAATTAAAATAATTAGAAGGCAAGACTAGATCCGATTTGTGCCAGTTTATGAAAAGTTACGAAAGTGTCCTAATTCTGACTTAAATTTTCAAAGTTCGAACTACATATCAATGTAATTCTAATTAGATTTTTAGCCGTTTTTCTATCTATTCAAATTGGATTTTGTCTTTCGCAGTCCTATATGCGTAAAATGCGTAAATGGGGAAAAGGGCATTAAACTTTTTAAAAGTGAACACCCACTTTAAAGCCATTCTACTATTGAAAATGCGTTTTTCAACAAGTAGTTTAGAAAATAAAATACCTTACTTCAATTAACAGAATCTGAAAATTATTTATAATGTAGTCTTAAATAGTTATGTCCCATGTAATAGACTCCGCTTTAAAGAAAACAGCTCGCATTTCAAAAGAGTGGGATATTTGATATTACAGATGAAGATATTTTAAATACTCAAAGGGTACAGAAGAGTTCTTCGTTCGACCCACTTCGTAAAAATTCTTTTGAGAGGACTTTTCTCAGACTGAGAATTCTTCCGCACCCTGTAGAAGGTGGTACTTCAGTTCTTTGAATTCTACAAAAATATGCAAACAAGTTGGAAACGAATCTACAGAAATTAATACAACTTCAGTTAAGAGACCGGACAAAAAGGATATTTTAAATTATATTTACCTTGGATTTTGCCAAGTATTTATTACTTGGAAGCTGAATCGATGGAGATTCGTCAATCTGGGAAATGGTAGTCTTTTGTTGTAAGAACTCTTTCGCATCGATTTGGTCATGTTGTGTTGATTGAAAACTAGATTGCATGCTAGCCTTTGATGGGCTTGACATAGCAGAGGTTGGGAAAGGAATAAGCGAATCTTCAGCGGTTGGGGACACAGTCCCGTCTTTTAAGTGGCCACTGATATCAGATTCTGTTGGAACCACCGGACGCAGAGAAATGCTCTTAGGTCTTAAAGTAGGGCTCACAAATGGATTTTTCGCCAGTGATTGCAACTTGGAAATTTCGTCAAGTGATCTTGAAGTCTTACCTCTATTAGAGGGTCTAGTCAGCGATTTAAGGCCTTCATCTTCACTTTTGGGACTCGTAGCTGGCGTTCGATCGCTATTGGACAAGTGTCCAGACACCATACTGCCGTCTTTCATTATAGAAAAAAGCGAAAGCAAATCCTTTGAAGAGGAAGAGAGATTCAGTGTACTACTGTCTAGGCTAAGTGGCATAGCACATTCGTGTAAGAGTTCTCGTGAGGGACTTACTGACTTCCCCCTCAACAGTGGTCTTGATTGGCGCCTCTCTGCTATAATGCTGCTGCTACTGGTCGAGGCATTACCAATACTCGCTTCGTTCGATTGCTCGTCGAACGAACCCTCGGAAGCCAGTGGGCTTCTGCCAGGAGGTTGGTAAGAGATCTTTCGGCGAACCCCTGCAAACGGAGGTGAAGTGGTTGGTGACTTCTTGCTAGTCAGCAGCTCCGGTGATACAGCTTTCACCGGTGACGAAAAGTGTTCATATTGGAAGACTTTTTCATTGAAGGAACCTTTTGAAGAATCAGAAGAACCTGGCGTGTTTTCAGGGCTGATCTGTGAAGAATTGGCACAGAAATTAAACTTTTAGCAATGTAAAAAAAAAAAAAAAAAAAAAAAATCTACTTACATTTGACAAATTTATCTTTCAATGACCCTACTATGATATTCAAGACATTTAGTTAAAAAAAAAAAAAAAAAAAAAATTTTCCACACATCTAGGAATAATTTCACGTTCCGTAGCGAGAAAGAAATACCAAAGCGTTAATTTGAATTTAGGACACTTTAGATCTCGATTACTTACTTTTCGATGGCCAAGTGATTCACTTGACGTCACTTTCTTGGTAGTTGTAGAGTTGGGAATTTCGGCCGTATAATTATCAGTCAAGGACCAGCTTCGAATTTTTAGGCAAGCGCTTTTAGCTTTGGCCAGTTGTGGCGTCTGGTGTGGAGTTTGCATCACAAAATGTTGGTCACACCGATTGTATTTACGGGTTACATTAAGCCCCTCTTGGATGTACGGCTCTGAATTAGAGCAAATAATCATGCTACCAAAATTGCAACGGAAGTCCTCGACAGTCAGCCAATATTCGTCATCATCTTTGTTTTGGAGCGGTTGAAAACGCTCCATGAAATCTTGATTGATAGTGTTCCAAATGTTTTTTTCACTGACACAAAGAAGAGTTTAGACAAAAACATTTTAGTACAAGAGCTGTGAAGGATAGCGTAAAAGTCCGATAGTTAAAAAAAAAAAAAAAAAAAAAAGTTTAATTTAGTAGTAGCTTGGTGAGGTCTTAAATCAATGAATTCTGCGTTGGACACATTGCAAATTTTTAAATGTTTCTGAAACAGCGAGAGAAGAGGTTAGTAAATAAATATTTAAATAGCCTTGCCTCGATCTTTTAAAACTGCTTTTAGTTACAATGCCTAGTATGTGATATAAGTTTGCTGAAAACTAGTTAAATTTTGAGAGGTTGGGAATGAACACGATGTTGGTATTTATAAAGGAATAGAAATCTAACAGAATATTGCATTTTGATCGGTGCTATTTTTTTTTTTTTTTCTAAAAACTGTTGTATCTACAGTGGCTCTAATGCATGAATAGAATTCTTCTATAGTCTAAACAAGCTGTTAAGATACACGCGATATAAAAAAGTTTTAAAGGTTTTGTAGTTACCTTTTTCTGTCATTGATTTCTATAAAATAAAAGAAATACTCAATTTGTAGATAGTTTCTGTCAATTTAAAATTGGAATCAGCTTAATTTTTTTTTTTTTTTTTTTTTGAGAAAGATTTAGACTAAATCGAGCTGTAACTTTTAAAGTCTCAGGATGAAAAAATATAAACGCTTGTTTTCGTCTGACATTAAAATTTCTGTTTTAAGAACATCTTTGCTGACGTGGTAGCACACGGGTGCAGAATTCATGAGTGAGAGCAGAGAAATGAATACAAAAATCTTTCAGTGAATTGAACTATATACAAGGAAAATAAGGCTTAACACCAAGAACTGCTACTTTCTAAAAGAGGTTTTAAACAAAAAATGCCCAAAACTACATTTTGTGAATGCTGGAAAATAACTTATAGGATAAAAATTTTATCCTACAAGTTATTTTCCAGCATTAGATTTCAAAAGGTTTCTCATTCAAAACATACATTTGACGTGGCGTGAATAAACAAAGTGAAATAATCGCATGGGGTTAGAGTTGATTAGGTTTTAATTGGAAACTACATTTCCTGTTTATTTTAGTAAGGATTTACAAAAGCTAAGTTTGAGTAAATCAAAGATCCTAGAAATAATATATCGGTTCTTACGAGGGACTAGTTCTAAATAGGATACAGAATGTTGTGGATGACAAAAGAGAAAATATTTGAGCTAGTGAATGTGTTTGCATGCTAGAGAAAAGTAATGGAAAGTGAAGACAGGTGTGTGCGATTCCCGGTGGAGTACACCGTTCTCCACGTGCGACCTACATTTTACCGTCTCCGAGAAAAATACGAAAGGGTATGACAGAATGTCAATGTCTAAAAGGAAACGCGCAGACGTAGTTGTAGACATGCGACAAGCGAGAATCGCGTTAATAATGGCCAACACTGATATATGTGCATTTGTTTTAAAATTTGTTTTGAGTAGAGTGCGGCGTGTGAGACTTAGCTAGACGAAGAACTGGTATATATAGTTAGCGCTATTGTTTTTAATTGTATAAATTTGGCTTTAAATTTGTTATATATTTGTAAATTGTGTTTTTCCGCTACAAATATATATGTAGAGCTATAACTTACCTTTCTGAAAAACGGCCACACCATTTAGGTTCGGCAGGAAATGGACATTTGAGTCTGACCATTTCTAACATTCTGCCATCAGTGGTCTGAAACTAAGGCACCCAGAAAAATATTAAGTAAAACGCTTGAAATTGTTATAATTGATAATTTAATGTTGGAAGCAATTTTTAAATTTCAAATTAAGGATTCCGTTTTGAATGTTTATTTAAAAGTACATTTAATTTTTAAAGAGTTAATTTCAGTGATGAAAAGTCATGAGAATTTCAGCTCAAGCCGTTTTTGTCGAAGATTCATTGAAGAGGCTAATGAAAATCCTGTCGCTTAAGAATTCTGATGTCTGGAGAGTCATTTTTAGAATTAGAAAAAAAAAAAAAAAATTGGAAAAAAATTCTGTTGGGTGGGAGTACAAATGCTTTGACACTGAAAATACAATAATTTCGGGTTTTGTTTTTATTATTTGATAATTTACAAGAATTAAATTCATTAAACAAGAAGTGATGAACACGCATTTTTTCGCCGGCCCTGTTGTATTCTGCCATAAAACAATTTATTTTAGTTGAATGTGTCACGACATGTGGAAGAGAAACGCAATTCTGGCCACACAAGGTGTTACTTCTGACCCTGCACACCAGCCACGCATGCAGCTGTGTTACAGATTTACAGTGAAATTCGAAAATCTGCGAGATAGCTACATTAGAGAGAATTAAATACTAAATTTAAAAAAAATTGGCCCAAATCCATGCAACTATTTTTTTTTTTCCAGTCAGGCGATTTTTTTTTTTTTTTTTTTTTAAAGGCTAAATCAGAAATATAAGTCCATGAAATTATTTTTTTATATTCCTAAGTGTGGCTCCCACACAGTCACACGTCATATCATGATTGTTAAAAAGTATATCTGGGCCGCCTCCCGTGGCGTGGAATCTGACGACTATTTCTTTGTACCGGCAGCCGTATCACTTTGAGCAACGCTGTTCTAGAGGCAATAGATTAGAAATAATTGTGGATCTGAATACGGTTATTTGTCAAATTTACTCATCCGTCTAGCATGTGTTTAGTATATTAGCTTTGGATAAAGTACGTTACTTCATCTGCATTGTATACAGTGCTTATATTAGCATTTTACATGATATTCGCTTTTAGTTTCAATTTTAAAAGGAAGGAAAAGGGGGAGGGGACAAGAGAAGGAAGAATAAAAGTTAATAGTTACAATTAAAACTCATCCAGAACCACAATTATTCCTACTCAATAGCCTCTGGAATAATTTGAAATAACAGTTAACGGCCTACCCAACATAATGCACTATTGAACTGTATATATAAATAGCCGGCTAAAACACATGGCCTGAAGATTGCATTCAAGTACGAAACCGACAGTCACCAATTGATTATATAATAAAATATAGTTTTTATGGTATGCTAAATTTATAGGGTAAGAGTGCTCAATATCCGGGATAAAGTGTAATATAAGAAACAGATTGTCGCTACTAAGTGTAAAATAAAATACTGAGATTTTAAACTATTTCAAGCAAGTTTTCGTATATCTTTTTGGAAAAATTTTTTTTCTTCATCAATACATTTGAAATGATTGACTTTTTCGAAGAAAAATTTTGCTTTCAGGTCTAAGATTTAAAGAGTCGGGCATTTCGAAGTAAAAATAAATAATTGTATATTACCTTGGTTGCAGCTGTGACAATATGAAGATATCGGTGGTTATCTTCAGAGTCTTTCCAGCCAGAGGTTTGCTAAAGCGAAACATAAAATCATTGAACACACAAATGATTCATTTACAAGTTAAAGACAATATCAAAAGGTTATAAAACACTTTCAATGAAGTCGAGAAAGGCAACCCTGCTGACCGAAATAAACATTCAAACATTTCACCAAGCGCGGATGATATAAGAGACTCAAACTGGGGTACATGATGTGCTTTGGTTGTTGTATTGTGTAAACCATCAGCCAAAATTAAAACAATCCCCAATGCAGTTGGTTACTGAGCGAGATTATTGTAAGGGAGGAGGAAATAAGACATACATATTATAAGGACGTATAGGATAGGGTATCGGTTGACAGATTGTTAAGTAAGCATCCTCTCCGATGTCGGTTTCACAAAGCAACGGTTACATTTCGTTTGTGAGATAATGGTTGCGGGTGGAGAATAACCCAACAAAGTCGCGTAAGCGCTTTTTAATTCTGACGAGGATTGGGCAGCAATACTCCACTCTTGGGGCGCCAGCGGCGGATTATCTCAGTAACCGAGTTTTCGCTTACCTGGTGATTGGTTCGGAATCGGCTGCCTCTCAATGACAAGGCCTTCATATGGGGCTTAGCGGATTTGCCAGACTGAACGATGTGGCCTTGGTTTAGAAGAAACGGCTTCGCACGCCTACTATTACCCCCGAGTCAGCCCCTTATGGCACCATGTTGGAGAGTTGAAGGCTCGTGTCTCTCCCAAAAAGCCGTACTCATGGATCGCGTATATGCGTGTGACAATGTGTCGCCCCCCCCCCCTCCTGTATTCTGGGTGGTGAAATAGATGGGGTTTCTTACGCTACTGGCCACGGCTCGAATGGCGATTTGGACGACGCGACAGGAGGAAATCTTGCGAGGCAATAGTCTTTCCCATCAGGATCTGATCCGATTCTTTGAGCATCAGTTCAAGATGAAGATTAGAACTGATAGGAAACGCTTGCATTCGACAGTCTTGGGTGACCTAGGCGAACTTGGTTCGTTTGAACGGGGCTAGCCTTGATTTTCTTAGGCTAACCTACGACACATCGGGGTGGTTTCCTGCGGAACCCTCCCCTTGGTTAGGTAAGGCAAGCTTTTGTGTACCTAGTTAATGTGAGCAAGTGTTGTTCCTGGCCTGCTCCCGGCTGCCTCTGGTTACGATTCAAGTCAAAATCCCCCCCCCCAGTTTGTTGGCCCCTTTGCATCTCGACTGGGTCAGCTTTTATATTTCCTATGTCCGTCTATATTTTCTCCTTTTCTCCACTTCCTTAGCAAGAGAGCGAATGGGCGGAATACAGCGGCTTCTGTTTTGAGGGTTGGACGGGCCTACTACCATCAGTTATGTTTAGTTTACTTTGTGTTCATTTTTAGTTAGTTTTGAGGGTTCATTTCCTCCCCTCTCATTTTAGTCATCCCTAAATTTTTAAGTATAAGTTTTATAGATCTTCATGGTATGGGGCGCGTTTTGTAGGACCCCCTTGAGAGGATGTGGTATTATGGTGTATGGAGGATTGAGTGGTGAGGGACGAGTTTTTATGGTGAATGTGGAAATTGTAATGAGTGAATGGGTCGTGAATAAGATTAGCTAGGTATAAGACGACCAGCTTCACCCCCCCATTTCTCGGCCTTGTTCCATAATTGTGTATTTTCACAAATCTCAATACTCCACTCTTGGTCCAATCTGATTATTTTAAAGATGGGGGCATAGCATCGGGTGTTAGGCTCCTTATATCGATACAGAAAAGGCCTAACATTCTTCGGGCATCTCTTGCGATGGCACCAAATAGACGCGTTCTTTTTGAGATCCAGAGTGACGTTTAAACCCAGTTAGGCGTTCAAGGAAAGTTTGAGTAGATGACTGTTCATCCGGATTGGTGAAGGTTTGGGTTCTGCTCGATGGTGATGAAATGTTACCAGTTTAGTTTTGGATTTATTGAATGATAGCAGCCAGTCTTCCCCATTGGGTTGTGAGAGACGGGCCAGAAGAGAAATCAGTTTCCAGGAACTTGTTATCAAGATATTTGGAGGTGCATTCATACCCTGTGGTATTATCTGTATACATTTTTATGAAGGATCTGAGAGTGTTCTTGGACAGATCGTTAATATGAAACAGAAAGAGGGTAGAATGTAAGGAGAGAGATTACAGGACGTCAGGATTGATCTTATGTATTAGGTTGGTGCAAAAATAATATCGTTTTTTGACGTTAAAAAATACGTCAAAAAACGATATTTTTGCACTAACCTAATACAAAACGAGGACTGGCCATTAACGACTACCTTTATAGGTCTACCTGACGAGTAGACTTGATTAATTCAGCCATTCATTTTCTATGGCTTTTCAAGTTATTTAAGACCAGAAAATAATTTTTTTTAGAATGTAAGAATTTTTGGGGGATAAGCGATACAAGTTTAATTAACTCATATCTGGGGGGTAGATGTAGTTTCACACCTTTCCCAAGAGTATTGGCGCGTAAGTGAATATAACGAACCTAACTGGAACTCCGCTCTCCGATTAACAATTCCGAGCCATTATCCATTACAGCACCCGCACATCCAAGTTTACAGCACCTTGTATTCGAAGTGGTCACCCATCTAGGTACTGAATAGATCCGGGGGTTGTTTAACTTCAGTGATCGTATGATAACCGGTGTTTCAACGTGATGTGGATGTAAGCCCAGAAAAGACTTCAATCACCTGTGCCACATCTAGGGAGATCCCTCAAGGTATTTTATTATCAGAGCGCTTCAGATTCTATGCGTGATATTTCGGACATCAGCAGTGATCCTAGAAGAGAGAAAACCATATTGTTTGTCGCTCATGAGAGTTTTTGTCGAGGTGTTCAACTTATTTAGGACAGCTTCAATGAATTTGCAAATGACACAAAGGAGGCTTATAGGGGGAGCGATATTGTAGCGGGGGCGAGATCTCTCCCATATTCTTGTACACAGGACACACTAGGCAACTTCCATAGACTCTAGAAATATTTAAGGCAGCGGTTAAACAACTTCGCCAAGATTGGAAACAGCTCTAGGTCAAGTGACTTGAGAACAGGTTTTATTCAGACCAGTAGCCTTCGTAAAGTCAAGGCTTTTGGTAAGTCAGGGAACCTCCCGGGGCCGATATCGAGATATCACAATACTTATACTCCGGGGTGGGGTGGGGGGATGGTGTTTGTCGTCTAAACAGAGTTGGACGCAAAGTTCATAGCAAATAGATTAGCCTTATCCGACGAGGAAGAGGTTAAGCTCAGGGTTATTTATAATGGCGGGCACTGGCGGTTTGCTTCGATTAAGAATTGCGTTTACAGTTTTCCAGAACTCATGGGAGCAAAGATTTTTGTTCTCTACTTTGGCTCAGACTGCTAGTAAAAATGCGTTACACCTTAAGTGTGGTGTGGCATATTGTACATGTTGATTGATCTTCATTCTTCAGCAAGTATGAATGGTTGAGGTATGCGTGTTCAATGCGTAGACGAGATAAGCGTTGCCTCATCTTTTCTTCGTTTTCTAGACATTTGTTTCTATGCACCTAGGATTGATTTGATTGTGCGAATCTTACGTTGTCGATGAAGCGCTTCTGCCATTTTTGTCGAATGAAATTGTTTATTGTACTTTTCAGGTCCTTATAAGGAATCTTGAAATTATCAAAAGGTTTCATTTTGGTGAGACTTCGCGGCTGAATCTGCTTGGACATTTCCTCTAATTCCCTTGTGGTATGGGATCCAGCGTAGCACGATTTATTTATTGTTTGAAAATGAGTAGCCTGCACAGCAATTTCACCAGCAATTGGCTGTCAAGTTTTTTTTTGTTTTTTTTTATTGCTGCTATGAATAGAAAATAAGAGAATGTTAAATATTTATTATTTTTAGAGATGAAATCGAGTGCTTCGAGTATTGCACAAATCTCTGCATTGAAAATTGAAGTTTCTTTTGGCAGATGTTTCTTTATTTCTCGTTATACACTGCTGCATATTCGATTTCATTTTTGTATTTTGATCAATCCGTGAACATAAATCTTTATACAGGAGAAATTCTAAAATTCTCCAAGCGACAATCCCAAATCTTCATGAAAGATTGGGATAAGTTGGTTTTGAGAAGATTTCTTTGCAGATTGGTAATTTAAATTTCCGTAGTCCAACATGGATCGAATTAATGTTCTGTATAATTTGAGCGGCGTTTGCCAATCTGCAAATTTTTATTACATTTTGTTTTCAGATCTGCTAAGTGTGATATGAACTTGTCAAGAATTATTCCCAAAGAGTTGTATTCGTCTATCATTGGGTTTTCTGTGTACAAGAATTTAATTTGCTCACATTTTTGCTAATAATTTTTGGCTTCTGTTATTGCTGTATAAGCCTTTAATCTCTAGTTTTTGCTTTTTTTCTAGATTATTTTGAGTTTTTCTTTGGATAATTTTTCACGTTTTGCCAAGTCGACCTTGCTTAGCCTCCATCTATGTGGGTGCTCATTGATCACCACACTATTCCTCAGGATGATGGAGAAATGGTCGCCACCGCATATATCACCGTACACTCCAGGTAAAGCCTGGGCAAATTGCTGGATCACACACGGCTAGATCAGTTGCTGGATTAATGAGCGTCTTTTTTGGTTGAGTAGGAACAGATCATTGTCCATAATAAATTTTTCTGTAATGTTTCCTTTTTTATTTGTCTACTTGGATCCCCAGATGACACTAGGACTATTAAAATCCCCTAAGAGAATGAAGGGTTTTGGTAATTGCTTTGTCAGATCTTCCAGCTTGTCAGGCTCTATCTGGTCATGCAGTCCGATATATAGAGAGCATATGTTGACTGTTCCGTGTAAAGTGGCTCTCACAACAGCTACCCGGAATTCAGTTTGTAGTTCAATTTTGCTCTGGTGGTTCGTTTTTATTAAGACGATTACACCTCCATAGGCCAGAGTCCAGACTTGTGAATGTATTGCTGATCATTTCTAATATAAAATGTCTTTAATAAAGGTTATTTTGGAGACTACAGTGCCCAATGTTATTAGCAAGAGTAATAACTTATAATTTGGCTTTAGCCCACGACAGTTACATTGGGTTATTCGATATAACATTGTATTTTTTATTTGCGTTTTATGCTTTAGTGTTTTCATTTTTTTTTTGTGGGTTATCATCCATTCTCTCTAGGACCATTAATTTATTTTTTTTTCAATATTTACTTTCCGGAGATACCTATTTTGAGAGTTGGTAAACGGACTGGTGATCTTAGAGATTTTTCGTTAATGAGGTTTACTTTGTGGAGATGTTGAGTTTTGTATAAGTAGCATTTGAACTTTAGTTTGTGGGTTTCAAATGCGATATTCAGATTTATTTAGTATTTCTGTTTGGCAGCTTTCAGCACCGTTTTTTTTCTTTGAGTTGGGGGCAATCTAACTGCTCGATGAGTGCTCTATATTTGTCTGTTTTGTTGTTGATAATTGGATTCACCTTCCGAGATACATCGACATGGCCTTTCGTATACGAATCCACTATTTTGCTTCTGGCAAGATATCTCTTCTATACTTGACCTCCATGATTTTTCATATATATATATATATATATATATATATATATATATATATATATATATATATAAGTGTGTGAAAAGTGTGTATATAAATATATATGTATAATTATATATTATCTGCGCGGTACTTATTAGAAAGCGCTCAATATCAGAGAGAGCTAACATTTAGTTGGATAGATGCGAGTTTGTGACCCTGGGTTTCACACTTTAGCGATCGTCAGGACGATCGCTAAAGCGTGAAACCCAGGGTCACAAACTCATCTATCCAACCATGTGTGTGTGTGTGTGTTTTCAGGTATGCTATATTTATGGGTTAAATTGCTCAATATCAGCGATAGAACGTAGGTAAATATAAAAGTGGATATCAACACCCAGCAGCGACAATGTTCATGCTTAAACGCAATAGTCAGGCCATCGACTGTGTCCACTTATATATTTCGAAGAGCCTGGTTGTTTCCCTTGATAATTAGAGCAATTACTATCCCGAGCACAATCTTCCTCTTTTTGATCAGGATTTTTTTTTACCATTATGCCTATAATTTTGACATTCGAAACATTTAAAGGGATTGGGCATGTATTGTTTAACAATATCATAAATCTAATTATTTCTTTAAAATTGGAAGGTTAGTGCGAGGAAAAAAAAAAAAAAAAAAAAAAAAAAATTTTTATGCTGCTCTTTCTGTAGTTGGTGATCCATTGTTTCCCTAAGGCTTCATTTATTTGTTCTGGTTTAGCCAAGCACAGCTCTTTATTTCTAATAACTGCTTTTAATGGGTTATGTCATTAATGCTGGTAAGACTTCATTTTAAGCATGTTATCCACGTATTTCTTCTTGTTCACGTTTACAAGAAGATTTCACTGTTCGAGGATTGTCCCTGTTGGTAATGTTTTCTATTAAGCATGGAGACAGATTGATCAGAGGAGTTTCCTCTAGAAATTCTAGTCCAGGGAATTTCGTTCCGGCTTCTATTTCTGAATCGGTCACAGATTTAGTTTGTTTTATTTTTTATTGATCCTGTGCGCCATCACCCACCAGAGTCCAATTAATTTTGGAAATAAACCCATTCGCCCTGGTCGAGAGCGGAATACATCAACCAGTATACTTGCCTTCTGATAGGACAGACTGCTAATTTAGTGCTTCAGTACTCCCTCCTCCATCAAAAAATAAGTGATGCTTTAATATGAAACAGGTCAAAATTTCTTTTACTTTTCCACTAGATTGACCCTCAGCCATCACCTTTAAGCACTTAAAATAATGAAGGGCTTAGTGTTAGATCGCCATGTGATCCGTTTGAGATACACTGTCGGGCTTAATTGTATAGGTGATAGGGTTTGATATGACCAGCCGATTGATTGAATCGTGCCTCTCCGACCGCCCGTCTAGCCCAAGTAAGGACCCAAGAGGAATGCTGTGTCACATGAGCACGTTTTTCGTCAAAAGGTTCTCTTCCTACGGAGATGCAATGTAGTACAAAGCATTTTTAGAGTGGGAAGTTGTGTGGACAACTCAAAAATATTCTCTCTTACATATTGCGGTAATATTAGTGTAGGGGAGAGAAGCCCAGCTGAACTAAGATTTTGTACTTAGTAATTTCCAGTGATGGACGGTCAACCCTAACGGCAAATTCAAGCAAGTATAAAATCAAAATGTGATAAATCAGCTTATCAAAACAGGTCATATAGCAAATCCTTTCAGACAGGATCAAAAGAGGGGAAAATACATCAAGAATATTTGCTTATTAAAATAGAATGTAGGTTTTAATTGTCGAAAGACAAGAGAAGCTTTGTAAAGCAGAATATTTTTTAGCTCAGTTAAACAATAACCACAAAAAAAAAAAAAAAAAAAAAAAAAGAAAGAAGTCTTTTAGATAAGTACTACCTACTTTATAGTCCATAGCCAATAAATTCTTAGTGTTTATTTCATCACTGGACTTGGAATGACTTTACCATCTGCTACACTTCTATTCAAATATCTAAACAGTTGATCTGTTTTAAAAAGGTGCAAGTGCTAATATGCGTCAGACAAATGCAACCAGTGAACATGCGTCATAATCTTTGCGCAGCTCTGCTTTTGTGTTGAAGTTCCGTTAATTGTCACTCGTGGTTGCCAAAGAAGCCTTAACAATTCTCGGCCAACATTGCGACGGGAGCTGCCCATTTGATTCCTTGTAGGCATAAATAGATTAATAGCAAAGAGAATAATAGACACTGCTGAGCTGAGGTCGGATAGAGACCGAGAAGAAAACAAAACGAGGAGTGAGAGAATAGAATAGAATAGAGAAAAATGTCAACATACCGACGCCGGTTGGTAGACAATGAAGCCGATGGGCGTTAGACGTTTCTCACTGCGCCAGCACACAATGAGCGAACGGTTAAAACAAGATATATGTAGTAAACGAAACAGGTTGTGAGGAGGATTCACGTCGGGGGTAAAATATTCGCAAATGGCACCAGTCAGGTCAGTCAAAGCATCCAGTATATTGCCATTTTCGATAGATTCGTACGTTCGATTACATCTGAAATTGTTTAAAAAAAAAAAAATAAATAAATAAATAAAAAATAAAAAGACGACGGATGATCAAGTCAAGAGGAACAAGAGAAACACGAGCAGAACTTTTCAGATTAAAAAAAGTTGACGGACTGATGCAAATGTGCCCAATGGAAATTTTTACACAATGTTAAACAATTTTTAGACAGTTACTCTTGTGCAAGAGTCAACTGTGCAGATCTTGTAAAAATTCTGAAAAAGAAAAATAGGTTACACCTTTAAATCTTAAAGAAACTTTGTTAGGTTATAAAAGCCTTCAAACGAAGATGCGTTTGGGAGTCAAAGAAATTTATGAAGTGTTGCTACCAGGGCACTTACAGTGAACAGTTTAGATGGAACTTTATGCAAGGAAGTAAACTGGTTATTTTTTGCCGCACAAGAACCATTATCGCATTGCAAAGGCTGAATTTTTTTTACATTCACACTATCTTTTTATGATAGAATGCATAGTTGAGAGATGGCATATGGAAACATCAATCGAGAAAAATACTTTGATAACTAAAGAAAGCTTGTATAAATTTGTAGACTTCGTAAGCTATTTTATTTGCGAAGTATTGGGTAGCAAACGGAGGCAGGATAAAGAATACTCACTTGGCAAAAGCTTTTTCCAGAAGTGCTGCCCAATATTCCTTCCTTTCGCCAACAGGACCACAATAAGCAAATTCATTATCTAACAAAGGGAGGTAATCATCAACAATTACCTCTTGCCAGCGGCCAAAGCGCCATAAGCGGAACAAAAAAGCACCTAAGAAGAAAAAAGTTATTGAACCTTGCAAGTTACAATAGGACAAGGATGGTAGAGAAAAAAAAAAAAAAAAAAAAAAAAAAAAAAAAAAAAAAAAGAAAAAAAAAATTTGTGTGCATCATTTTGGAGGATCACATTCTAAAATGACGAAAAATTAAACTTCTGCATAATCGTAAAAATAGTTGACAGTTAATGTGAATTTACTCAATACACCGCTGAACGTTTCTGTTCAATAACTGTACAATCTTGCAAAGTTTCAAAGGAAACCCGATCAATTTAATTCTATTTTCGCTTAGACAAGACGCTTGATTGTAGAGTCATTTCGTTTGTATTTGAAAATACAATTCGATTGTAGGATGCAGTTGAATAATCACTGAATTCTGACCAGGAAAGAAAATTACTGATGTCACGATAAAATTTTCTGCAGATACTTCTATTGTTGAACATGGAAATATTTTAGTGATACTGTTGAAAATAAGTTTTCATAAAACAGGATCTATCAGTTTTAATAAGAATCAGTTTAAACTAGTCTTTATTTTGAAAGATTTGGAAATTATTTGGAAGTAAAGGTGAAATTATAAAGTTTTCATTTTACGTGCAGCATTTCTAAGACACTGTACCGATTGTGAAGATTATCAATAATCTCTTTAGAAATGCATTCCTAGAAAGAAAATAAGCCAATAAGTGAATACTGTTACATTAGCCTTCAGTCATCACTAACCCTAGTGGTGAAACCTATTAAAATGAAACTAATGTTAGTTAATCTACATTTAGCAATTGCACATAACATTTTTATTTAAAAATTCAGTTTATATTACTCTTCCTTATAACCAAGTAAAAAACCGTAGATTTCCGAGAACTCTTACCAAAATAATCTTCATGAAAAGATTCCTCTAAGTTCCTATAACCAGGGATCAGCTTTTCTAAACATTTGACGCTGAGAGAGACAATTGCCATGGCCCCTTGAAACCAGCCTTTTTCTCTCCAGTGAATCCAAGGAAAAGGCCACTGACACGTGCCCCCAACACCAGAGAAGACAGCGTTTGCATCTATTTCCTGAAAATAAAAGCAGGAATTAATATTGCAATAATAAAAAAAATAAAGTAAAATTCCTAAAATTCATAATGACGTTTATAACGTCAAAAAGAACTGAAAGTTTCTTACAGCCAAATGGAAACATTTTCTTCATGCCAATTCAATTTATCAATAAGTAAAATAAAACTGACGTTATATGAAGTGACCAAATATCTGAATTCTCATAAGTGGATGAAGTCACCTTGTATAAAGCGATGGTTAATAAGACCATTTACTGTTTAAAAAAAAAAAAAAAAAAAAAAGGCGATTTTCATATGGTTTTGTACATAATATCAAATATCACACAAAAGAGAGAAACTTGTGATTAAGTCTTGATAGTATCGTCCGGTTCACAATCCTGTCCGGTCTTTTGAACATGAATTGAGGTTTATCACTAGTTTCCTGTTTAGAATAGATCTTTCAGTTCCTTCTAGAGTTCTCATTCTCTTTCACTCCCACTAAAACCATGCGTCTTAGTGGCATTATCGCCTTACTTGGGGTGAATTGATTAAGAAAATTGTTCATATTCAATACATGAAAGTTTTGAACTTATAAAAGTTAGGATATAGGTTACAGTCTGGCAATATGGTCCAAGAGATTATTGGAGGCATATATTGCATGTGCGACACGAATTCGTCCTAGTAGAATGATGACAAATGCACACGATGTGTGCATTTAAATCTACTCTTAGCCAGTAAAATAAAAAGGTTTCGTAAAAACATTAATTGGAGGATGGTAGGATTCATTTAAGAAATATTTATTATCACCCAATGCTTGGTTTTATAACCGAGGCATTTGCACAAAAGTCAAAAAGGGAAAAATACGTAATTTTTGGGGAGAAAAATTGAAAAGGAAAACCCCTAACTGGCAAAAGGGGCCAACATCGGTATTATGCTGTTATCAATGACGTGGGAACATTTTAAATGATATTTAAAACTAAAAAATAAAGTAAAGATAGCTCTTTACAAAAACAGCTTCTAAAACAAAATCAGTATTTTTCAATTCTAACCTAACAGAAGGTTTAATAAATATTCAAAATTTAGTCACAAAAACATTTTCCCTATATTTTTTTTTATCAAGTAGGCAATTCCACCCACCTAGTAATGCCCATGTTCTATTACGTCTTTATCGTAAACTAAATATCGCTATCAAATTTCGAGCTAGTGCAGTAACCCTTTGTATTTACGGTGTACAAGAAACTTTGCATTCTGAAAATCGTTTTGTGCAGTGAAGAGTAGAGTACCTTTGTTTACATAAAATCTCACCATTCCTATCAATCGTATTCTAATAGAAACATTTTAGAGCTTTAAATAGTAAGTATTTTATAGTCTACCCACAGAAACAAAATAACAGTTTTTGTCGTGAGAAATTAATGATAGTTTCCTGCGAAACTTAATACTACGCAGATATTCACCCCCTACTCCACTCTTTAGGCGCATATAGGGAAGTGTTACAAATCTCTGAAAATGAAAACAGATTTTTGTCTTTACTCATAAGCTTGCATTATA
Organism: Acanthosepion lycidas; assembly: GCA_963932145.1. Taxonomy (NCBI): domain Eukaryota; kingdom Metazoa; phylum Mollusca; class Cephalopoda; order Sepiida; family Sepiidae; genus Acanthosepion; species Acanthosepion lycidas. The sequence continues at coordinate 751,536 of OZ010583.1, read as the reverse complement.
ATGAAATAACTTGCAATTCGATTCTGAAGGATGAACAGATTCACAAAGATTGCCTCAGTGACATTTTAAGACTAGAGGGTGTGCCTGAAAAGGCATCACCTATTTTATGGTATGATGGACTTCTCGAAAGACAGGAGAAGTCCATCATACATCAAACAGATACTAGTTTCCAGATCAGCTCTGGTAGAATAAACTTTACTGACTGTTTCCGATGTGAAGAAATTGAACCTGTTGGCTTTGAGCGCTACTTTAAATTTAGAGTTTATAGAAATTTGAAAACTATCTGATCGTAGATTCTTTGATAAAATTTACATTTGGTTGGTTTTATGTCAGTCGGAGATGCACTGCATTTTTGTCCATGTCGGACTCGTAACAAATTCCTCAAAAAAAAAAAAAAAAAAAAAAAAATAAATAAATAAATAAAGTGAAAAATTTGATAGATAAAATTTTATTAAACTAACAGCATTCAGAATTTGAACACTCATTAATTCAGGATATAATTTAGTAAATAAGTGTAATTGCAGATTTTCAAAAAGAGCATATCAATGGAGAATCGTTACTATTGCAAATAGTAAGCATATTGAACTATTACCGAGAGATTATATAATCCATTTGTACAAGAACCAATAAAAGTCACTGATACTTGAACTGAAATATATTTCGTTAGAATAGCAGATATTGTAAAGAGCTTGAAAAAGAAAGGTTTAGGAACGTTACCTGCCTTGGGGCTGAAATTGCTATGAATCTCTCCCAGGCAAAGTTTTAGCTTAGAATAATGAATTTATGTAGAGTCAATGAATGAGCTATCTAAAATCGTGGAATTTTCCAGCTGGATTCTCTCCGATCCAAGAAAGTTTAGCGGGTGTTGTGTGCCACTAAACCTGACAACACTAAGTAGACAGAACAAGATGACATTCTAACTTTTGTCAGACTAGTCAGAGCGAAGCAATAAGTTCGAAACTATCCAATCAAATTTAGCAGAGGGAAAAATGCTAGAAAGTGTTTCCGTTTAAAACGAAAAAATTACATTTTGTAACTCTTAATGGAAGCCCATAAACTGAAAAAACTATTTCGAAGTATTAATTTGTCACAATTAGTTATTTAACGTTTTATTTGAAACAACCTAATGAATAAATATTCGTCAGTTTTAAAAGCATATGTAATTAGATTTTAGGAAAGCTTTCAAAACACGATTTATCGTTGTCTATAAAAGAAATAAAGATTCATAATGATAGATCTTAATTTCAATATCTGGTCGCAAACAAAAAAAATAAGCTGAAAAATATTCCACTTTTTTATCGATGTATTTTTGGGTCTTCCTTCACTCATGACAGCTGATTTTGGCTATCAGCAGTTTTACGACTTAAGCAGCCCATTCTTTTCATAGGTTTCTCTGAAATAATTCAAACCTCATTCAGTGAAGAAAAGCTGATAGGTCAAACAAAAGAGGTCAGATTGGCAACAAAGATACTTCCGTTTTAAACCAACCGACAATCAACATCTTGAGACCAGATTTCCCAACCCCGACAGGCAGAATGTCAGATTTTTTACGATTAAAAAAAAAAAAAAAAGAAAGAAAAAAGAAAAAAAAAAAAAAAAAAAAAAAAAAAAGGGCAATTTATTTTATAACCTTCCTATATTTTATTACTTTATGCAAGTGAAAACGGTGCTTTCATTTGAAATTTGACAAAGTCATCTACACGGAAATGAAACTTAGCATCTTGTTCCGAGTGTGCAATTATCTTTCGATTACCGTTGCCTTGACAATTACGCCAGCATGTTCCGAAGCATTTCCACAAGAGTTCTGCCTGTTTATGCAATGAGAATTAACTGGCTACACGTCAGTAGCATTGGAATAGCAAGTGGTTACCGACGATTCCATCTATGCTTCATGAAGTAAAACTGGGAAATCAGTGAATCGCTGCTGCTACTGCTTTGTCAGGTGCAAAGCGCCAACTACTAAAAATGGCCGCCATTATTGTGTTACTCTTGAGAAACAAAAGCACTGTTATTTTTGTTGGGTTTCGTGTTAACAACTTCCATTGCGAGTGAGCATGAATTTAAGTTCTTACATTCTATTCATACAAGTGTCTAGAAATCCTTTTCGCTAACAAATGAAAAGAATGCACAGATATCCATTGTCATCGTAAAATCTCGACTGCCTAAAGAGTCAAGCAATAAGATGTAATGTATATTTAGTGAAATTTTGGTTGAATGTTTTGGTTGAAAGTTTCTAAATTTTTTTTTTCAGAATGATAAGCAACCTTAAATAAGGAAGCAGCAACAGAATTGCAATTGGTTAGACAAAAAACAATGGCTTATCCGAATTTTGCAGCATTTAAAGTAGGACATCTTTCTGTGGTAGAAAATTATTGCAGTAATTCGTCCACTAACAGTCATGCAAAACATTCTAAGAGGAGAAATATAGTTATTCTCCTACCAAGAACGTTTGTGTAATCAGTGCTAGATTCACAATTTTAATGAAATGATTTACAGAGAAATTATTTGATTTACATGCTATAGAATAAATCATTTTATCAGTTATACTTAATTCTAGCATGTTAAAAATGTGCGGGTTCTTCATCGAACGAGACTAATGTTATCAAGAGCTTTACTTGTGCTCGCTGAAAAATGTTAACTAATAAGAGCTTTCCAGACAAGATGAACCCATCCTTAAAAAATTCTTAAAATCTACAGTTCGACTTTTCTAAAATCGTTCCATTATCGCTAACAATGGGAAAATAAAACGAATATAGTTGATAATGATTTATGAACATTGAAATTTTAAAATTAGTGGTTTTACTAAACATGTAGTTCGTAGATGAGGATTTTTCTTTCAGATCTTTCTACTTTGTCAATTGGGTGATGAACTAATTAATTCAATAGGCATGAGTAGTCGTAGACGATATGTAGCGGTTTCGTGAAGCTTTCAGAGTAATTAGCATGGATTTTATGCCTTTATTTATCCACTTCCTTCAAATAGTATAGGCTAGACAGTAACGGAACTGATACGAGTATTGTCGAAGACATTATTTCCAAAGTAAGCCGCTACTCGTATCATCTTTCAGCAGAAATTAAACTGTTTACTAATTATATCAAGACTTAACAGATTAGCATTTTCATATACGTTAAATAAAACTTAATAAAGTTTTGTCACCTTGATATTTCAGTCACAAGTAATTGAATATTTGTTGACACAAGACAATATTTCTAGTGTTTTCCCTTTAGAACTGCATCGATTTGAGTTATCAGATCGAGTAACTACCAACATGAAATGTTGGTATTTAGATATTGAGATTTCAACGGTCTCAGTGGGAGAAGAGTCAAGTGATTTTAGGAGAAAAAGTTGAAGCCAATTGATTAATTTTTGTGGCCAGTAATTTTACTAATAAATTTAAGTGCTATAAGTATTCACCTAAATGTATTAAAACAATGTTATTTTAGTCTTCGATGGGCGTATAGAAAAGCTGTCGCTTTCAGATAGACAATATGGATGTATAACGTTAGTACCGAGTAGGCCATTTTCATTTGGAGTAGTTTTCAGTATTTATACAAACCAAAGTTAGTATTCAAAAATTATAGCGGCTTTAAGATTTTTCAGATTAGGGGGCGAATTTCAAGATATTGCACTTATTTTAAAGTTTTTGATTAAGGATTAGAAGTTGGTATGCAGAACAGGTAGATAAGATTTGCAATTTTAGGAGCTAAATTCTACATGGAGATGAAATTCTTTACCAAGAAAATTCTTTAAAAGTGCACACAGATAAAAATCTTTGGAAGATAACCAAGTTTTGAATGAAGACGAAAACTGAATCCAAAGAATATTTTGGATTGAAAGAATATGATCACAGGCCAAGATGATGCAGATGACAAAATAGAACCCCGCAAGAAAGTTTTCGTCCCTAATCAACATTTTCAGCAATTGAAAGATTTGAAAGTCAATCATATTCATTGATCTTCCCGAAATTTCGGTCCCTACAAAAGATGTGAACGAGCTTTACGAGGATTTTTCATTTGATAGGATTTTTCTTATTAACGAGGCACTTAATTCTAAATTGCATCTACATGAGAAAAAAAAAAAAACTCATGTTATTAGAAATACGAGGATTTTAATATTTTCGTTAAAGAGCAGGAAAATAAAAACAGTGTTAAGAACAGATTTATTATTTCAGCAAGTGGGTTTAAGTTATATATATATATATATATATGCAATATTTTTTAAGTTTACTTTGAAATGGAAAAAGTACAAAATTTACGATAGAAAAAAAGGTTCCTTGGCTTAAAGGTTTTTTTTTAGCGTAAATAGAAAGAATTACGGCGAACACGAAGTAGGCATTTCGAGAAATTAGTAAATTTCCTAAATTATTATCTTAAGCTACTATAATAACTGCCTTAATTTTAAGCTAAGAAAAAAGTGGTTATGTTGTGAAACAATACAAGAGGATGAAATTCATGAAAAGAAACGTTTGCAAAAAAAATATAAAAAATAAATTGATCTATATCAGGTTTTTAAAATAAAACAAATAAAAAAGGGTACGAAAGCTAGTTAACTAGCAACATCTGTACGAAGCACATTCGAACAACTTTATTCTAAACTAGTTTTACTTTTTCCGTACTGGAGATTGGTGATGCTCAAGTAAGAGCCATTGTTTTGATAAATTTGCCCAGTTCTCTCCAGATATTCTCATCTTCAACATTTCCGTAGTGTTACGAGATACCATCGAGATTTTTCATCCCCAGTTAATGGCAAAAAAAAAAAAAAAAAAAAAAAAAAAAAAAATGGAATCCTAACATAACCAACTTGTCTCGAGTTGCGTCAGCGGAAATTTGTATAGTGTAAAATATGAAGAACCCTGAATTTCACATTTCCTGAAGAATTTAAAGAATTGATAGTGTCCATTAACTGTTCAGCGTTAGAACAGAAGTTATTGCTTCAAAATGATACCAATGGTTCTACCAAGAAGTCCATTGCAACTTTTAATGTAACGGCGGGGTTATTTTTAAATAAATTACTACCTATTTTAAGTTTCAAAAAATAAATTTAGCTTTTTAGCAGTAAAAGCCGTTTAGTATCGGAGTCGCATGTTTCGTTAAGTTTAAACTAATACGAAGATTTAATTTCCCGTCCTGGAACATTTCAGTTCTTTGTTGTCTTAAGATTAGATTCGTACAAATCTGTATTACAAATACCTACAAGGCTTAGTCGATACCACAACAGTAAATCAAACGGAAACATTCAGGAAAAGGAATACATTAGGTTTTATTAAAAAATAAAGTTTACTACATTTTTGTTGCACACGGCCTCGTGGGAAAAGACTGAACTCACTATCCTACACTTACCTCAGAGTTCCCAACTTTTTCAACCAGCGCTCCTTTTGGACAAACTTTTCGTCCACGCAAGCACCGTCCGACAAATTAAATGTCGAATATTATACTGAATTCATTTTTCATAGCAAGAAAAGACTTGGGTATTAGTACAAAAATAATTTCAATGTTTTCATTTCTATTATGAAAAACAAACAAAAAAACAAACAAAAAAACAAACAAAAAAACAAACAAAAAAACAAACAAAAAAACAAACAAAAAAACAAACAAAAAAACAAACAAAAAAACAAACAAAAAAACAAACAAAAAAACAAACAAAAAAACAAACAAAAAAACAAACAAAAAAACAAACAAAAAAACAAACAAAAAAACAAACAAAAAAACAAACAAAAAAACAAACAAAAAAACAAACAAAAAAACAAACAAAAAAACAAACAAAAAAACAAACAAAAAAACAAACAAAAAAACAAACAAAAAAACAAACAAAAAAACAAACAAAAAAACAAACAAAAAAACAAACAAAAAAACAAACAAAAAAACAAACAAAAAAACAAACAAAAAAACAAACAAAAAAACAAACAAAAAAACAAACAAAAAAACAAACAAAAAAACAAACAAAAAAACAAACAAAAAAACAAACAAAAAAACAAACAAAAAAACAAACAAAAAAACAAACAAAAAAACAAACAAAAAAACAAACAAAAAAACAAACAAAAAAACAAACAAAAAAACAAACAAAAAAACAAACAAAAAAACAAACAAAAAAACAAACAAAAAAACAAACAAAAAAACAAACAAAAAAACAAACAAAAAAACAAACAAAAAAACAAACAAAAAAAACAAACAAAAAAAACAAACAAAAAAAACAAACAAAAAAAACAAACAAAAAAAACAAACAAAAAAAACAAACAAAAAAAACAAACAAAAAAACAAACAAAAAAACAAAACAAACAGAAGCAACTTGTTCCATATTTTATCAATATTTTTAATGCGATGGTTGACTTTGGTGTTTACTGGCCAAGACTTACTCTATGTTCCGTATTGCCGAGAAATAATCGTAGATATAGTTATTTGCGAACAGTTTCTTTGTTTAGTAAGAAGCTGTAACTGCGTTGAAGCTACAGACATATAGGAAGTTGGAAAAGAATTGAGGTTTGCTAGCTTCTAATACCTTTCAAAAAGGTCTTTTGTAGTCAATATTGAATAAATTTTGAAAATTTAATAAAAATGGATAAATGCTCAACACTCCCTGCCTGAGTATGTTCACTGAACCCCACCCCGCTGCAAATGAAGTAAAGTCTTTCAACATAACAGAGCCCACAAGAGTGCGTTAGCTGCCACGTTGGAAAATACTGACCTTGCTTATCAGACACCCGACCTATTCATCATCACCCAATCCAACACTTACCAAAATACCACATTGACAGCTTATGTACTAAAACACCATGATATAAAAATTTGGGCATGTTCTATTTTTCTTTCATATATTTTTCCAATTATTTTTTTATAACTTTCGTATCGTAAGATTCCCGCCATCCGCGTCTCCCACACCACTATTCTTACCACGGCTAACAGCGTAAGAAACACCATTCGTTTTACCCCAGACGACAAGGGCGGCACCTATGTAAGATCGATGGACAAGATGTTCGTAATCGATACGAGCCGTCAATTCGCAGACATGATCCCAAAACGGGCGTACATGCGGACAGTGGAAGAAGCGTGTACAGCAGTTTCCTCTAAACCAAGATTACACCGGTGACAATATGGCATATTTTCCAAGCCCGCATTGTCAGACGGCACGATCCGGATCAGTCTCCAGGTTAGCGAAAACAGTGTTAAAAAAAGCAACACTTTCGACGACAAAGCCGCTCACAGAGCAGATCAAATGTGTTTAGAAGTGTTTAGCATCAAATGTGTTTAGATCAAATGTGTTTAGAATGTGTTTAGCAGTACCATATTCTCAATTTTTTTGTTTTTTTTTTTAATTCACGAAAAGGATAAAACGTCAATTGCCATTGGTTAGTATTATTCAAATTAAGGATAGAAATCAGATTTAAGTCTTATTGACGATATTATCGAATCATTTAAAAACATTTAACCAGAAACCAGAATTCATTTAAGAACTTTTTTATAGTATCATTTATGCAGGGCTAACAAATTTTAACTCCAGCAAATCGTCTGACATAAAAAGTGAGAAGAGAGCAAAGCATATAAGCAACCATAGCTTCTGACGAGGAATAGTACTACTAAGTCTATAGGGCCAGTGAGAGCAGGAAGAATGTTATTCCAATCTGGCCATAAACATGAATACCGGGAACGGACTTGTTAAAAAGTCACTGGCAGAAATTTATTAGTCCGAAATTGATTTAATCGTATGTCCATTTTTTTTTCTGTACAGTAACAGAAGTAGGAGAAAGTAGACTTGGAAATTAGAAGCATTTCGAGTTGCAAGACCTCACTAATATCTGATCAGTTGTTCGGAGAATTCTGAAAAAAAAATTGGCAAAGAGTTCCGTTATATAGAATATCGGGTATCATTTTCAGTCTTCCATAATGTTCCAAGATTAACAGCAGATATTAGATAGCTTACAAGTTGCTACGTCTTGTCGAATAAAGCCACGATCTACTTAGAATAGAACTTTGTTAAAGGCTATTTTAGCGCTGCCAACAAGGGAAACTCTTGCTAAGCCAGCACACATTGTAATCAAGAACTTAATGACTTGCGAGCTCGGAGGAATGACAGTTGAACTGCAATAAGTGTTCAAAACTTATCGAGGAAATAACGGTTGATTTCCTGCAGTATTGCAAAAAAAAAAAAAAAAAAAAAAAAAAAAACTTCAAAGTAACTTTTTTTTTTTTTTTTTTTTTACAATGTTCAGATTCTATGCAGTTTTAAAAGAAATAGTGTGGCTAGTTCGCCTTAAAGTGCAGGTCACATTTTACGAGCTTTAATAATACCCACCCCTTCAATTGATAGATCTTAGACAAGAGCTGCACGTTCAGTGGGGTGGTTATTACTGTGCCAAATTTACATCTGTATTTCGCACAAGGCCGAAGGGGAAATCGATAAAGGCAGGTCTTTACCGACTATCTTACGCACGACCCATTCACTCTAATAACCAGCCAAACTTACCCTATACCACAGGTGACCTAATGAAACCCCAAAGATGCTAAAAATTTAGCGTGTAATTTTTCTTTTACGAAAATATATCTAAAAATTTTCATACGACAAAGGGAGAAGGATGAGCCCAATAATAAATAAAAAAAAAAAAAAAAAAAACCACAGAGTCCAAACTTAGTATGCTGCACGTTTATGCGATGATGTTACACACAGCCATAGAAGGCGACACGAGGTTGAGGTTTAAAATGAAGTTTGATAGCCATACTAAAATTTCAAACACCTCTCTTCTCGGTACTTCCAACATAAACACTTACGCGAGAACGTGTCAAAGGAAAAATACTAGAGCTAATGCAAATACTATGTTGGCATCTATGTTTAATAAGTCGAATACTTGCATTATGTTTCTTACGTACCAGAAAGGAGCCATTTATCGAGTTTCCAAAACGAAAAGTAATACTAGCGATTGTCGACAATGGAACAACTTTCAACTATGACGGCCATTTAGATATTTATAAAATGTATCTTGTCAAACTTCTAGAGAAAGTTTATTCAAAGTTTAAACATATCAAAGTGATGCCATTTGTTAAGTTAGGCATTTAAAAACTGTTTTAATAACAATGCATAAAGTAAAAGCTGCTTAATACTACCTTGGGTACAAAAAGACTAAAGAAATAAAGGGTATTTCGTACACAATTGCAGTGAATGTGAATGCACACTTAAGCAATTCTGCAAAGTACAAAAGGAAGGGAGAAATAGGTTGGAAAAAAAGAAAAGTAAAGACTACGACTACGTGGCCAAGTGTTTGGGAAAGCCAACACATGTCATAAACGCAGACCTTCATGGCGATCTCAAGTGGCAGGAGTCGTATTGGAATTCTATCTGTTCGCATGTAATAATTATCTGTTGAATTCAGCCTATCAGAATGACCAGGGTTGACCAGAAAGACTCATCCCCAGCCAACCAAGTATGTGTGGAAGTTATTTGTCCTGTGTAAAATGTAGTTTCTAATAAAGGCGACACGTAGAAATTAAAGAGCAGTGTTTCAAGACCTGTGCGGTACAAATGAGATTTAATACAAAACTGCGAATGAAATTGCGCCTCGAAGATTCATTCACCGGTCAGATTAACAGTTGTCAAACACAAGATATCAGATTATGCAAGTCAATAAATAGATTAACCAACCAATTTCACTTTATAAGTATACCAGGCTAACTTAGTAATATTGCAAATAATACCTATGCAAACATCTGTAAAGTAATCTGCTGAAATTAAGGTCTAAGCGAGAGAGTTATTGGGCCCCCACACCAGGGCACAACTGACTAACTAGAAAACGACAGTGTAATATACAAGCAATTGGATTGGCCAACAAGGACCTATTTAGACGTATTGCAAATTTAAACAAAAAAAGAAATGTGGTATATTAAAATTATGAAAGCAATCGAATTTCCACCTTTAGTTAAAAAAAAAAAAAAAAAAAAAAAAAAAAAAAAAAAATACAAAACACAACAAAAAAGAAACACACAAACAACTTCGAAGTTGGGTGAAGTGTATGAAAACAGATTTCTTGACAGTAAGTTTTAGTGATTAATGTAGACTTAGATAAAATGTAGTTTGCGTAGAGGTTAGGTTGTTCATGAAACCCAGAAGGCAGTAGTAGGGAGGTGACATTTGAGTCAATGTTTTAGACAGTAAAATTATGGAGTTGTTGGGCTAATAAATTATAGCGAGTATAAATATTGTTAGTTTTAACCTCACTGGGTGCCCTGTATTTGTGGCCTTGTGCCTGAACAAAGCCAAATTTATTAAAAAAGTTAATTCTATAGACACGTGTCATCCTAAAGAGCTAATGAAGCCGTTAATAGAAGTGTTGATGTATTTGTATTGAAACGGTAAGTACAGGTTTCTTCAAAGCTGTGCTACGATGACTCGATCAATAGAATGCTTCAATGCAGGAATATTTGAAGATCACAGATCATTGTTCATTATGAAAAGGTATATCTCTTGTACTCAAGTATTTTTGAGTAGATAATTTATAGGCTTTTTGGTTTCTGTTTTAGTATTGATAAGTTTCTTGAAGTTTTTTATCAGTACTCAAGACTGATTTTTAGAAATATTGTAACTTTTTAAGACTCAAATTTATAATTGCCTCATCTTAACTTGTTTTTGAGAAAATTTTACTTTTTTTTTTAAGTTTCCCTTGACCAACCATTACCAATGTTGGATCTTTAAATACTGGGCGAAAACATGATCTGAGGCACTGCAACTATTAGTAAAGAACTAAAGGATATTTTGTAAATTCAATCTTATCTTTCATGTAGTAAAAATGAAAGAAAATTAAGAAAAACGAAAGTTAGTTAAGAAACTAAAAGACTAGTGAGTATTTGAGGTCTTTTTTCTGCAGAATTCATTTATATTAATTTTAAACCAGCACAAATTACTGTAGTGCATCTTTCAGAATTTTGTATCCAAGGTGAAAAGTCAAGAAAAAAAACAAAACAACAAAAAAAAAAAACATTTCAAAACTGTTTTTGTGTGCTTCATCCCATTCAGATGAAATTAAAAATGGCAATGCGATAAAATGGGGAGATCGATGATGTCCACACTACATAAGGTAAATGGATTACGCAAACCCTGGTTCCTATGCAACGGTACGCCGGTAAATCGATCAGGATGGGGTAGGGGGAACTTTCAGATTATCATGTACAGGGCGTATAGTGTTGCTTGATGATAGAAACCAGTCAGTTACAATTGATGTCTATGAATCAAGAATCATTTGTGCAGACATCTAAGATGAGCCTAGAGAATAGGTGGGACGGGGGGAGCATGGGAATTGGAGTGCGGCTGGGTGGACACACGTATATTAAACTGGTTTCGACTGATTAACTAGAGATTACGGGAACTAAAGTTGCTTCAGAGAGTTCAATCCCCAACAGATGTTTAGAGATTTATACTTTCAAGCATTCAAAAACAATATCCGGTTGAAAATATTTCATCTAAAGTCTACGTTAACAGCTTACGAGATGGACACGCAAGTTCAAGATAAATGAAGATCAGTTTTCCTTCAAATGCGCACATAAGGCCAGGTTCATTAATCAGACTTACGAACAAGATCGAAGTAGAAATCATTAACATTGCAATATCCATTTTTTTTTTTTTGTGATAGGTAATTGAACGGACACAAGAGCCAGGGTTCTGGAGAGAGATTAGAGTTAACATCTGTACTATTATCAGCGAGTATAGAATGGTTGGCAGATTTTCATTTAATTTAACACACTGAAGCTTTCTCAGAGTAATTTAATATTGTCTTCATGTACGATGTTATTTGCTACATTCGGCTCATAGCATCAGATTTGAGTTTAATATTAAGGACAGTTTGTTAAACAAAAAACAAATCAAAAACCAAGATTTTTTTCAAGGATTTAAGTTATGGACAATTTAAGCAGAACGACGGTGCCCCGTTTCTAATATCTAAACCGAGTATCATGACAGTATATGCATGTAGAACAAGGAATACTTGTACAAATTTTGTAGAGGATTACAAAATTTAAGCCTAAATTATGCAATATCAATTTTAGTGGTATAGAAGGTGAGGGTTTCCCTGCTCAGTAATGATCAATCAAACTAGGTAAACCTAACCCTACGCCGATGTGTCCTTAGAAGCCAATTTCGAGGTTATCGGCACATTTTATAAGTTGAAAATTACGAGTTGAAGTGTCAGGTGCAATTTGAGTGAACAGAGCCAATCATTTGCAAAATCTAGGAAATAGGTACAGAAATTCTTATAAAGTTGCTTGTTATCTCCTTATTTTTTGCATTCCCAAGTGGAATTGCTTTGGTTAGATCTATAGAACAGATCGCGTTTGAAAATTGTATGACAATTAGAGTAAAGTACAGTTAACAGTCGTTGATGAAATGGAACTAGTCAAAAACACGAGTGAAGAGCATCTTTGAAATGTAAGGACAGCGTAACCCGGATATAAGAGTTGTCGGGACCGGAGAACTCACATCCGGGTTACACTACCACGAAAAATTTGATAGTTTTATAGTTGATCAAACTAGAGAAAAAAAAAAAAAAAAAAAAAAATTTTAACCGGATAGAAGTAAATGGCAGTTATTTGATCTTCGGAATACAAGAATTCAGATTGGCACCTCGAGACTTTATTAAAATCGATAGAAAATAAGACATTCGAAGTTAGCTTCAAGTTTGAGATCTGAGCGGAATTTGGATATCAGCTAGTTTTTTTTGTTTGTTTTTTTTCAAATAAAAGAATTGATCTGCGCAGTCGTCAAAAAATTCAGAGACTGAGATAGAACCCTGAAGAAGTGGTATATGGGGAAAGAATCAAGTACCCAAAGAACAGCTGCTTCTCAATGTGATTGTTTTAGACATTCATTACGATTAAACATGTTTGAAAATCGCTTAACATTAACATATCGGCAGTTTCGTTCGGATTAAAATTGTAACTGAAGGATTTAGAGTTTACCTTTCAAAGTGTCTGAAAATAGAGATTTAAGTATTTATCAGATATATAAGAGGAAATGTTAGGATATGGTTACTATGGAGCCGCAGCGAAACCTGTTCCTAAGGGCTTCGTATTTGTCACTGAAAAAACAAAATTCTTGCTTGCTATTGAGCAGTGGAAATAAAGGCGAGTAGACCTAAAAGCATGAACAGACTTGGTGCTTTATAGCATTCAAGCAACTTTCGATTAATCATGCATTTCCCCAATTAAATGACAAGCACAAATACTGAATAAGACTAAACGAAGTCAAAAAAAGTTTGAATCTAAAGGCTCATAGAAATCGTGTATTAATACAGAATGAAAACTGCTTCAAATGGAACAGATAAAACGAGTCTTACTTACCCACGGCCGTTTAAATACCATTTTCTCATATTTGTCTTCTCCACTGTAGACATAAGAAAGTGAAGAGATATCGGGCGGAAAGTTCTTGTCTATAAATAAGTCGTCTGATATCAGCTTAGAAAGAACTGCAGGGATAGATTCTCCAGGTTCCTGCCATGCAAGTTTCACTTCCCGTTCGAACCTTCGCCGACGAGAAAGAAAATCTGCCTTTATAGCCGAAAAGCTCGGATCTTGCACTTCACTTTTGCGACGACTTTCTTGAATGATAGTCTCTTCCGAACTGATTGGTGTCGAAGCAGTCGCTCCAGGGGTCGCGTTCGGCTCCGGTGATGTCTCTGAAGACGCCGGGCTTTTTGCAGTTACCTTGCCCGGTATGTCCGCCATCGGGCCAAAAAGTTTATGAACGATTGTTTAAGAATTGAATTGAATGTTTAAGAAAGAGAATAATTGCTTATGCAAATGAAGTTGCCGACGAGACTAGAGATTCAATCCCACTAATGCAAAAATACTAAAAAAAGTTCGTTTTGAGAAAGTTAACGATAATCTGTAGTAAAAGAAATATCAATAATATTTTAGAGTGACAGGAAGAATTAAATATAAATTTTATTAATACAAGGATGTGAGTATTTCAATAAATGTCATTTTTTTGGTTAAAAGAAAAACGAAAGACCGTTGAGTAGGAAATGTTTTGAAAACAATTCCAAACGTGATTCTGCTGATAGAAGCGGAAATTGAATTTTAAGAAACTCTTTTCAAAAACTGATACTCTCATTTAAAATAAAAAAAACTAATTCTTGTGATACCATTTATATATTTTGCATATTCATACAAATGTATATGGCGTCATATTATATCTTTAATAGGTTATAAATATATAGCGTACAAAGTTTTGATTTTCTTTAATTTCTGATAGAAAACGAATAACACCATACAACAACAACAACAATAATAATAATAATTACAAATACACAGTTTAAAATAAAATACAAAATGCTATGGTGTTATAAAAAAATTAAACACAACATAAAAAAATGCAAATTGTTTTAGGGTGTACTGTAGAATATTAAAAAAATTACTAATGAAATAAGCATTGGGGATTAAGTAAACCAAATGCAAAAAGAAAGAATAATTGTGTTTAGATTTTGTTCTGGCGGAGTAGCATAATTGGTTAAAAAATTACAAATATCTTTTTTTTAAGAACGAATAATTAACTTTCTTCGCAAGCAATGAAAAATATTCTGTGCATCAATTCTTACGAACAGAACTTTCCAGAAAAATGGCAATAATTATTTTACGGGTTTTTTAGTTTTCTTCATGCTTTATAAGCACTATTTAGTTTTGGTAATGAAAATCTCGTGATTACATATCTTTTCTTCGCGATGTTAAAACTCCGTTGAAGTTATATGAACTCACACTTTTTGATGCAAAAGCAAAATGTAAACTTTTCCGAGTTAAGAATCCTGTTTTAAGCTTTGCGGTGTAATGCCGTGTTTTGGGCAGGTTTGATGTTTTGGCAAGCAATGTGATGACGAAAAGGTGAAAAGGGTCCATAGTTCAGATTTCCTACTTTCTTCCTAGTGTTTGCGCGTCGCTTATGAACATCAATATTTCCAGTAGGTTACGTGCAGCTTACGACGCCAGGCGAAACAGAGGGCGACTGGAGAGAAGACAGTTGTGTTGCACTATCAGACGGACACACGAACATTATTGAAGCTGTTTTGCTTTATTCCTTCCTCGATTGTCTCGGTTGTAGTGATGGCGGTGACAGATGGGAGAAGAATCATACTCTGCATTAACCAACAATAATCTCCTCACACGCAGGTACTATCGATTCCGCGTGCACATATCTGCGTTTACACCAATTTATTCAATATATACAATAACTGCTTGCATTAGAAAACGAAGTTTTTATTTTTCTATTCACAATCTCTTCGAAGCTGTGTGAAGTACACGTGAAAGTTATATGTCGATGATTTTGCAACGTGTGGGTGTAAGGTTTTACCTCCCACACAGAAATATTAGCTCTGATAAGATGTTTTAAGACCTGACTAACAAGCGAGATGGTATATTTGAATGGTTTCATTAATTAAGGACGACTTGATATTTTGTAAACCATAGCCCTGAACCGTTTCGCATTGTTTTCTTGGTGTCTGAAATTGCATAAATCGGATGTTAATTTTTGTACAAATCTATAGGCAGAATCCAATTAATTATATCTGCTACTTCAAGTGCCGACTGTGATAGTGATGACCTCCCCCTCATATGCAAACTAAGTATAAAATTACGCAAGTTAAAACGACATCTAAATTACAATATAACAGACTCCAGAACAATTCAATTTGCAGACAAGCATATGCTGATGTCGAAAAATAAAACTTAGAAGACGTCAGTAATTTAAAATAGAACAGCTTAAGGGAAACAGTCGAGCCATCGGCAGAAGAGGCCATGGAAAGAGACACAGAAAATGAAATAATACGAATCTCTTGAATTAAGAAAAAGATATAAATGATGTGAAGGAACGTCACAGTATATAGAATTTTAAGCAAAGTCATTAAAAATAAATGTCAACACGACGAATGGCTCAACGAGTCGTGGGAACCTAAAAAAATACTACAGGACAAGGAGGCAGCAAATAAATATAAAACGTTAAAAGAAATTGCAGAGCATAAAACGTGCTTTTTGACATGATATATAAAATCTAAAAAGGGAGACTTCGGAATAGAAAAAAAAGGTACTATAAAGATAGAATATACACATCGAAACCCTTTTCCATGACATCAGAGCAACGAAACCTACAATACATAAAAAACACCTAAGAGATAAGATCAGCACTGGCCAATGTTAATAGAAACAAAGCGGCAGAGCCGGATAGAACAGTAATAAATATGCCGTCGGTTTTAGAAGATTTGGGAATCAATGAGTTTACCAAAATAGTAAATGAAATATATGATAGCGGAGAAATACTAGAAGACATCAGATCTATTTTCATAGTGATAAGAAAGAAACAGGTGCAAATTAATGCAATAGACAATCAGCTTCGAGCCACATAACCATGAAACTTCTGATTCTAATGAATAGAACAGTAGCAGAATTAGACTGGAATTAATGCAAAAATGCAAAGCGGCTTTCTTCAAGAAACCAGAATAAAAAGGCCATCTTTATTATTAGAATGCTATCTTAGAAAGCAATACATATTCAGAAATACCAATACCTAAAGCTTGACTTACATAGGAATAATTATTCAAGTAATCTGTAATTTCTACGGGAACAAACGACCTGCACGCAGATAGAAAATGCTTTCAATGAGTGCACAAAACTCGAAAGAAGAAAAGGGCAATGATGTAATTTCTCGCCGGATTTATTTAACTTATGCAGCGAAACTGTCCTAAGAGAACTACAGAGCACACACAAATTTATTATTGTCGGACATAATCTTAAGAACGTAAGATACACGAATGACACTATGGCAGACACAGAAAGAAAACGACAAGAAATTTCAAACACGTTAATAATGAAATGCAATAAGAAAGAACAAACTTATAATTGTAAGTAGACAGAATGCATGGTTGTCAGTAAAAGACAGTTCGACATGTGAAGTCTTGAGTATTTAATTTTAAGGTGTTGAATAGAAAAGAAAGATTTGACGAGATTTCATAAAGTACAACTTGTTATGGTGAAAAACTGTCAGAACATTTCTGAAACGGTTTGTAAGCTACTCATATTCAGTTGTGCTTAATGCCGAGAAGAGAAAAATCACCAACTGCCGTCAAAGTATTGGGCGATGAAGACATACTGATACGAGAAAGGAGTAAAGGCTTCCTCATTGAGCACAAATCAACAGAAAGTTTATTGTAGCACAAACTGCAGATAGCTTTAATCAAGGTGAAGAAAGCAATGCGTCACAACACACCTTTGTTGCTAACAGAGTGGCATAGCCGCAGTCCAGTCAGAATAACCATACTAAACAATGTCCGTCGTCGAAAGCGTCTTCAGGGAGCATGCGAGCGTTGGCATTTTACCTTATATCATGAATGAAAGTTAGCTTTATTCGATGAATCAAGTTTTTTTTCTGGATAAGCTGGACGGTAGGGTACGTGTATGTCATTATCGGAGGGAAGTGTTATATTACGCGTATGGTAGCGAGATAAAGGAATAACGAAGATTGGAGTGAAATAACGCTTATTGTTGCTAGAGAGTACAGGAATAGCAATCGGGTGTACGCGTAGTATCGGAAGTTGAACGATTGAAGTCACATGATACGGTTGGTGCACGTTTGGTTGATGGAGATCACGGTTGTAGGTCATCTTGTCGGTTGGTTGATCAGTTGTGTTGAAACGGGTTGACGTTGGATTGGCGTGGTTTTGGTAGCCAGCTCTGTTCTGTGAACGGAGGCTGCTAGGGTCGACTGTGAAGGGAATGCCTTGTAAACAAGTCGAGGTAGAGCTGTTCTGTGGAGCGAATGTCGCTGGGACCGACTGCGAAGAGAATGCCTTGTAAACGAGACGAGGAAGGTCGAGGTTACGGCTTGGGTTGGGTCGCTGTGTCGACTGTGAAGGGAATGCCTTCTAAACGAATTGAGGTAGAGCTGTTCTGTGAATCGAAGGTCGCCACGTCGACTGTGAAGGGAATATCTTGTAAACGAGTCGAGGTAGAGCTGTTCTGTGGAGCGGATGTCGCTTGGGTCGACTGCCATGGGAATGCCTTGTAAACGAGTCGAGGTAAGCCGAGGTGACGGCGTGGGTTTGTATCGATGAAGGCTTGTTGCTGGGAGGAATCGAAGGTTGAGATGAACCCAGCGATGATGGCGGTAGCATTGCTTTGCGTGGTGGCCTGTCCTCAATCTGTTGTCATGGTGATATGGTCATGGTAATGGTAACGGCAGCATCCTGCGGGATGGCCGGCAGCCGGGCCGCAATTGTATCTGGTCGTCCTAAGAGCCTGCTTTTAAGCAGGTCTGGTAGTACCAAGGGACTCTTTTACCGGTGGGAACGTTCGCGATTGGCCACCGCCGGAATTTACTTGGTGTGTGGAGCCTAATGCGCAGACGTGGTGTGTGGATAGGCTCCACACACCACGCGCATAAAACGACTTTTGTCATTTCGTTTTCTTCCTTCCAGGCGCTCACATCCGGCCAGCGTACAGAATGAGTCAGAAGGAGATCTAATTGCGCTAAAGTAGTTAAGTTTCAAGTGCTCACCTTGCTTCTCAAGAAGGATCAAGATAAAAAAGATCTAGATTAAAAATAATATCATCTGAGACAACGAATATAGCTGTAACATTCCGCGCGGAAGTACTTGGCAACGTACTGATTGGCATATTGCCAATGTCATATCACTGGATGGTCAATCCGCGATCACAAACGATGGTATATGCAAAGGATTTCAAGAAGCTTTACACTATAAAGTCCCTTTTTACTTTGTCAACTATTTATCCGACTTCCCTCGCCTTGTCGATTGAAATGGCGAGGTGTGACGGTTCTATAACAGAGGAGCAGATCTAAGATACATTGAGGAAGATCGAGAGGGACAGATGAACATGAGGCTGTTGCGCATGTTTGTACTCGTGGTGGCGCTGATCAACAATTTTCATTTTACCAGGAGAGATATGAGGCTGCTACGTATAAACATACATGGGAACGAATGGAATTCAACCCAGCTAAAGATTTGGGCCAAGGTATTTACGAACCATTTCAACGTTGTGCTCGATCATCTATTATCTCTCGAACAAATAATCTTTATCTGGTGCACACGATCATTGAAAATTTCACGAAACTCGCTGATCAATTTGGATCAGTCCAAGTCCTTTGATAGGGTTAACCATCGTTTTTTGGACGCTGTCCTGTCTGTAGATGAATTCAACTCGTACACATGGATCCACCTGCTGTATGCGTCCTCGCAGTTATGGTGGAAGTGAATGGAATAAGATAGAGACCGTTCATGTTGTTTACAACTATTCGTACGGTTTATCAACTGTTGCTCATACCACGAGATATTGGGGAAGGTCATACTTGTTAGCTGGATGTGGGCGAGCGAGATGATTTGACCAATGTGCTCGGTCTCATGAGGAAGAAGTACTGCTTGTTATAGTCTTGGGTACCCAGGTTAAAATGTCTCACGAATGATGTGACATCACTCAGTTGGCAGGTGATTCGGAACGCGCCCTGGATCAACAAAAGGTCTTTCACTCTAAGACTGACTATATCGGAATACCTTCATGCAGTGATATGGAGTAGTCTTTCGGATACGTCTTCTTTCATTGTCCGGTCCTACACTTCCTGTTTAGACTGGTTACCGGTTCCGTTGGTATTAGGTTTTTCGGAAAATAATGTCCGATTTTAGAATCAACTTTTATTCCTGAATTAATGTATTTTAACAGAATTTCATCGGTCAAAATAGGAACTCTGAACATCTATACACTTCTGCCATCGAATTACAGTGTTATTTAGGCCATTACGATAACACTAATGGCTTGCATTTTCTCTATTTTCTTTTGCAACGGAATACCTTTTGTCTTAAATAATGTCAAGATGCTTGAAAAAGTGGTAGTCAACGAGCGAGAAATCAGGGAAATATAGTGGGTGAAGGAAAGTCTCGTATGCCAAGTCGGTGAACTTCTGCAGTGTCATCCTGGCAACATGTAGCAGAGCATTGTCATGAAGCAGAATTGGACCTCGTGCCGATCGCATTTTGCTTAACTGAATGTGCATTTTATCCAGTTACTAGCAGTAAACTTAGTGGCATTCTGGTTAGAAATCTGTAATGGTTAACGCCAAATCGTACCACCAGACAGTTAACATAATCTTCTGTTCGTGCGATTTCGGTTTTGGAAAATGCTTGACTGCTTAGTCATTAAGAAACCATTGAGCCAATCGTTCGTCGAATGTCATAAAAGATCCATTTATCATAAGAGAACACTATTCAACCAAATAATGAATCATCCGAATTTCGCAGATGTAGCAGCGAACACACTTCAAAACATCGAACTCTTTGACTTTCACTGAGTTCATGCGGAACCCATTTATCGAGTTTCTTAATTTTTTCTTTTATTCTTGAGATTGTCTGATATTGTTGAAATGCTGTCATCCATTACCCGAGAAATTTCTTTGACACTCTGAAGTGGGTTTTGTTCGACTAGTGTTTTCAGATGTTGATTATCAGTTGCAGACGGACGTCCTCTATCATCTTGATCTTCAAGACCCGTATCCCCACTGCGGAACTTCAGAAACTCGAGTTGTTCTCTCCAATCACAAATGGATCCTTTACCCCATGTTATGTTAACGTTGATAGCAGTTTGGGAAGCATGATGGCAAGTCTTGAATTTCTGCAATAGAAGTAAACGCATCTCTTCGTTTTTCATGTTCAAAATGAGGGCAATATAATTTTTTAAGTTAAATTCTGAAAGAGATTGATATAAATTAACAACGAGGACATTTTAGTCATTAGGAATAAGAAATATATTTTTGTCCAACTATTACAATATATTAGAACACAATTAAAAGGATTATTTTAAAAATCAAAATTATTTTCCGAACAAACTAATAGCAATGTGAGCCCATGATGAGACAAGAAGAAAAAATGTTCGTATTTACTCGCTGTACTGTGAATGGTAATGTGGACGGCGCAAATGAAAGAAAGTTTTTAAATTCTCCTTTCCACCGCCTTATTTTTGTCTATAAAGTTGTTACTTTTTTTCGCATAGTTAACTTGCTCTTCTACCATCTTAGGTTGTAGAGAGAGTACAATATTAACGCATTTTTCGAACAAAAATTACCCGCTGCTTTCACGAATCATTATCATTTTAATTGTAGGAATTAATTTTTAAAATATTGTTAATATACGTAAACTTTATCCCTTTCCTCACTTGAATAGTAAATATGAGGTTAGAATTTTCGTAGACCGTGAGTTATTTTGGTGAGTATAGTATAAGAGTTTTTGGCCTTCTTCCGTATTTGTTTAATAACCAAACAATAATTAAAGCACGATACAATTTACTCCATACCCACTTCATTATTGCATTTCTAATGTGAAATGGGAGTTGAAAATGACTTTCGTAATTATAAAGTCTTTTTAAAATGTTTTAAATATGTGAGGAAAGAAATTATTTTTACTTTGTATATTAATTTTTTCAAAAATGAAGCAAAAAGCATAAAAAATGGCATAATAAAATTGCAATCCATAAAAATTCAAAGAAGTCATCATGAGCAAATGTATAAAATACAAGAAGTGTTTGATTGGAAAATAAAACTCACTGGATATATAATCTTCCTAGCATTAATCAAAATAATTTGCAAGAGCTTAGATAAATATTAAACTTGCTCATTTCTGAAGCTTTAACCATACAAAGCAAGAAAGAAGAATTTCAAGAGAAACAAAGTATGAATATTTCTGTTTAAAATATATGACCAAGTTTTTAGCATTGATAGTCACAGAACGATCAACCTCATCGCACTGGTCGGTTTGTTGCAGTTTTTGTTGTTGCAAAATTTTGCTTGCATTAGATTATGGGTGGCGAAAAATAACGCTATTAACCTACAAGGTCATTTGGTAATTGCAAATTTCAAAACCGTTCAAGCAATTTATTTATTTTCACCTTCGGCAAATAAAAATCGACGTAAAAAATACAAAACGTCTGCCTTTTTATGTTTTTTCATTGTTGCGTATTCAAGAAGAAATATTGGCTGCCAAGTCGAATAATCCAGATTGTTTCCCGGGGGTGGGCATAGTTTGAAATTCAAGTGAAATCAAGTAAAATGTGTGCATTATAAATCAATTGCTATTTGTTGATGTTGAATTTGTTGTTACTGAGAGTAGTTAATGAGTAAATTATCAGGGTTGATGACCTGCTTACGTCTTTCAAAGCTTCGAGATGTTTGCTTGTAGATGTAAAAATTCAAAATATTCAAATAAGTATGTAATTAAATGTAAATTAAATAAAAAATGATAGATAAGAACATAGGCAGATGCAAGTTACACTCCGAAAGTAATTTCTAATTATTTTCACGTAATCTATAATAGCTCAAGGAAGCACCATATTAACATTGAATAGAACAAGTTTTCAACGAGAAAACAGCTATACATTTTCATTAGTGATGAACATGTCAATATATGTGAGGGTAACCGGAGCGTGGCTTGTCACACATTGACGGCGCCGCTGCTGAAATGTATTGCTCATCACCTAAATTTGCACACTTCCACTGTTTGCTTTCTGTAAAACTTCAGCTTTCATCAATGAATAAGAATGGATTTTATTTTTCCGCGTTAGGGAATTTAATTACAAACTTCTGCTTTGTACGCACCTTCATGCCAGATGTTATTTTGCCAGATTGCTGCTAAGCTATTATCTATAACATGAAAAAAGACGATCGTTTATTGATGGAAAGATCCATTCTCTACTGGAATACCGCTAAAATGCGTCGTGCCTTAAGCTACAGGACTCATATTTTGCAAACAAAAATGGAACTATAATTGATCTTTAGAAAATAACACTCAATCAATAATCGATTTCAATATTTGATTAAACGAATTTATACTTATAGTATACCAGCAAATTTATGAATATGAAAATAAAATGAGAATTGCATGGATAATAACAATATATCTCACTTATTATAAAACGCAGAGTGTGTGTGTTACGTTTATATATTGGATCGGATTTCCTACATTTTTCAACCGATTTCAACAAAACTTCACAGGACTACGTAAAATTACCTTGCGGTGGTTCCCAACAGCGCCAAAAATTGGAA
This sequence comes from Acanthosepion lycidas, assembly GCA_963932145.1. Lineage (NCBI taxonomy): Eukaryota > Metazoa > Mollusca > Cephalopoda > Sepiida > Sepiidae > Acanthosepion > Acanthosepion lycidas. Next base: position 728,483 of record OZ010583.1, on the reverse strand, counting down.
AATCACAATTGTTTTTTGCACAAAATCAATTTGAAAACACGATTAAGAGCCATTAATGAAATCGAGTTATACTTATTATAAAATCCCGGTTGGTTGGTTGTGTGTGTGTGTGTGTGTGCTCGTTTATATATGGGATCGGATTTCCTACATTTTTCAACCGATTTCAACAAAACTTCACTTTTTTTTTTGGCAGGTAGTGTTTCTTATTTCTTGCACACTTTTTTCTTTATTTTTACATTCAGAATGCTTTAAAAATTCCATTTACAAGACAATTGTTTATAATAAACTTCTATTCCATCGGTACACTCATCATAATGATTGAAAACAATGTTTTTGTTTAAGTTTCGGTTTAACCAATTCGTAAAAAAAAAAAAAAAAAATAATAATTAAGACATGCGTGTCCGTCAATCTTAAACAATAATCTTTGTCAATTTTATTTTTCAGTCTTTATGATGGTCGATACTTGATCTAACTCTTACTGTTACATTCCCGGGCAACGCCGGACTCTACTGCTAGTAGCTTATATTTCCAAGTAGAATGATGGATAATTCAGATAAAAATCAAATGATCACATTTGATTTATTTGAAAGATTGAGGAAGCAACAGGAAAATGCTACATTTAATATTGTATTTTGTCGCTGCGCTTTGAACTTTCCAAATCTGCTACTTTGTATATCTGTCTATATCTCTCAGAAAGATGTCCTGAAATTAATAATTTTTGTTGCGGCAATTCCAAGTTTATTAAGTCTATACAGTTTCACACGAATTCACCTTTCAAAAAAAAAAAAAAAAAAATCAACAATGGATGGCGACAGTCCGTTTATATGGCCTGATGATTGCGTTTTAAAGCATGAAACAGATTTTCGCCATCCAATGCCGATACTTATGTGCAGACTATTTAATTTACAGACACACTGTGCCTGATATATAAACGATGCGATAGATAAATTGTCGTCTAAATTATCGAAAAATGAAAATAACACTGACATCTCATTTAACAGATATATTAACCAAAATTATACTAAATATCTTGAAATACTAAAGAGTAAATAAAATCGTCATTGGCCTCAACTACGGCCCCCAGACGACTTCGGAATCTCTTGCAACTCTTCTGGACGGTCTCCTTGTTTAAATTGGTGAATGCTACCATAATCATTGCCTTCAGTTCATCTTTGGTTTTACAAGGTTTTTGATGGTTTCTCGCCTAAATGCACATAATAATCAAGGGGGTTGCAGTCTGAGGAGTTAGGTGGTAAGGGGTCATGTGGTCACACAAATTATCTGACAGCCATGACTGGGTTATATTGCTTATGTGGCATGGTGCAGACTCCTGTTGACAGACATAGGGTCTTCCAGCAGCCACCCTCTTGACCCAGAGCAACACCACCTTCTCAAGGTACTTGATGTAGCCCCTCTGTTGATTTTGAGGCCCTCGCCAACAAATTCAGGAGTTTTTCTCTTATCAGAACGATCAAAGTGAGGTTTCCGAGCTGCCGTATCATTGTAATCACCATTAGACTCATCCAACTCTTTCCGAATTCTCTGTACTGTTCTCAGATTGACACCCAAACTCTGAAATGTTAGTATTGGAACTTCCGGTGTGAATACCATGCAGTACAGCATGCTGTTTCCAAATTTCTGGCGGAGTGAATTGTATCATGGTGCTATTTTTCTCACGACGGTGTCCTTACTATACGGTGCACTCGACAAAAAAAAAAAAAAAATGCGCATGCGCGAAATTAAAATGGCGAAAATTTACTCATTGATATATATATTTATATATTCGTGTACGAAAAAAGAAATTTATTTCTATCTTTGAATTGAATTTAAAACATTCAACATTGGTCTCAGATTAAAAACAAAAACAGCTATTGAACCGGAAAAGCTATTCATGACATTTCGCATCGATTCAAAATGGACAGGTTTCCTAATTAATCAGTGTGTTTTAATTGATTTCTAATCAAACTTTCTAATGAGTATATAAATATTCCTCAAAACCATTAGAAATTCGTGTAAGACTAAATTTTGTCTGTGTGTCTCCTCCTTACATCAGTAGAACAAAACAGCCTGTAACTTTAACCCTTAATTAATTTGTTATCAGGGGGTGTACTGAAGCACTAAATTAGCAGGGGCTCAAAGTCCTTTCACGACGCGGGTATACTGGTCGATATATCACCGTCTCAGCCAAGGCAAATGGATTTAACTCCCTTAGCAAATTGAACTCCATGGTGGGTGGTGGAGCACAAAACAAATGAAAAAGAAAATCACGGAAAATTTAAAATAAAAAAAAACAAAAGTATTTTTTCTGACTCTTATCTAGAAATAGAAGCCGGAATAGAATTCCGAAGATTTATCATAATTGAATCTCTAGAGGAAACTTTTCTGGTCAATCTTTCACTATTTTTTATCAAAAAGTAATTACCAGCAGGGAAAATCCTCGAACAGTGGAAAAAAAATGAGACGTGGTAATCTACTTGTAAATATAAACAACAAGAAACACGGGGATAACATACTAAAAATAAAATTTTTCCACAATTTAAAATGTAAAGCTTATCCACCCGAAAGAGTTAACACCTCAAAGATAGTTATCAGAAATAGGGAGCTTTCTCTAGCAAAACCAGCGGAAATAAATGAAGCCTTAGTAAAGGAAAGTAAAAGGTCACCAACCATAGAAAGGTAAGCATAAAAAGGGGCAGTCAACAAATTCAAACATACATACATATATCTTAACATTTAATAAGCCCTCAAACTGAGAGGGTTAAGTAATACATCGCCAATCCCCCCCTTGATGTACTTCAAGTGTCAGAAGGTATGGACATCACAGGGAGAGCTTCAGAGGACATTCGGTATGTGGAAAATGTGGTCAAAATTACACAAATCATATGGCGGAAGAGTGTACTTCTGATATTAAATGCTACAATTTTCAAGAGAACCAACCATCTAGCGTTTTCGATATATTACTATATATATTTTCTATATATTGCTATATATATTTTCTATATTCTATATATTACTATATATATTTTCTATATATTACTATATTTATATTTGTTCTTCCCCCTACACGCCTGTTTCCCTATTTGTTTTCTATTCTGTCTTATCGCATTTTTCTTCACCTTTTTTCTTCACCTTCTTTACTTTGTCTAATTTCTTCTTTTTTCTTGTGAAAAGACTTAATAAATAGGTAAACATGTCTGGTCTCTTACCCCACCATCTTTCCCATATGGATCTTAATAAAGATAAATATAAACATCTTCCTATCTCTCCTTCCCTCTTTGATTTCGATCACATATCTATCGTCTTCCTCCTCCTCTCTATATCACCTTATACCAACTTAAAACTGCTCCCTCAAACACATGTGTGCATAAATTAAAAATAATAATACGTAAGTTTTTAAGCCTGGAAAAATTAGTCACTAATATTTTTGTATGAAAATGGAGATCTGAGGAATTAGCACCAAAATCCCCGTCCTAAAGAAATAAATTATAATCCTATGAACCCTTAATGTTCTTAATTAATTTCTCAATGTAATATATATATATATATATATATATATATATATATATATATATATATATATATATATATATATAAAGAAGAGATATATCTTTCTCAGAAGTCAAAAAAATACTGGATTCATATATGAAACGCCATACCTATGCCAATGTTGTTCAGAAACTGAATCCAAATAGCAGCAATAATAACAGCAAAACGGACAAATACAGAGCACTCAACGAGCAATTGGTGCAGCTAGGGCCTAAAGACCGGCCAACATTCCGATGACTCCTCCGTCCCACCCTTTCACTGTCAAAATGGTTAAATGTAACCGACTCTTCTACTCAAACAGCTTATTCTCCCGCACTTCCCGTCTCTGAAACTCCCTTCTCTTTACTTGCTTCCCCGATGACTATAATCTTCAAATATTCAAGTGTAATGTCAATCGACATCTGACACCCTGAGCATGTTCCCCGTCCTTCTCTGTATCCTTTCCTCAAACATGCCCTCTTTACTCTTGTTCTTAATCCTCTGTAACCCCCCCCCTTGCGTGCTAGCGGCACTCACGTCTTGCTTGGAGTGAATTGCTTAAAATAAATAAATAAATAAAATAAATAAAAAGAACATGCACGGCTGAAAACTGCCAAACAGAAATACGAAATAAATCAAAAGATCTCATTTCAAAGCCACATACTACAGCTCAAATATCGGCTATACAAAGCTCAACATCTCCACATCATATTAAACAAAAATCTCAACGGTCACCAATCAAGCCACCAATCTCAAAAATATGACCGACCAAACAACAAAAAAGATACCTCCGTCACCCACAAAAAGAAATTGAAAATCTTAGAGAGAATAGATGAAAACTAAACAAAAATCAAATTTTTATAGTAAAAATACTAGCAATACAATTTTATAAAAAATTGCCAACAATATTTTTTGTAATGAAATTACCAGAAATAAATTTTATAGCAAAATTAACAACATTGCATTTTTATAGCAAAATGACCATCAATACATTTTATAGTAAAATTGAAAATGTGGCATACATTCTAAAAAAATAAAAAGATAAACAATTTGCTACAACCAAAAATGGCCCAGTTCCATTGTCATTTCTCTTTTGATGAGACTTCAAATGCCTGGGATTAACCTTAGCTCTCCCCCATGGGAGAGGTATTGCCTGGGGACAGGACTTCATTAATTCATGCCTCAAAGCAAAAGTGACATCATATTTATCGGGAGTTTGACATGAGGGAGTTGCAATGTTGATATTATGAAACAGATAAGTGATTTTTTGTATTTGAATTTTCAAAGACTAAAATCAATTTCCAGTCCAAAGCATAATTATTTTCGCTTTATTAGCGAAAATAAACTATCCTTTCGAGCGCACAAAATCGAAATTGTACTGTGCATTTTTGAGGAATGTCACCAAAAATATATTTTCTACTTTTTCCGTCAAAGGTTTGAGAATCTGCCGATTGTTGCCTGAATAACTGATTATCAATCGTAAAATTTGCGCATTGTTTTACGACCGGCAATGCGCCACCCAACGGTCTTTGGTTACAGTCTTAATTCCGTCGTGTTACAGCGCGTGGCTCATCATTCGATATCCTGTTAACAGAATGCAGAATACACTTGAGACAGGCAGCGGGAAAGAAAAATCCGTTAAGGTCGGTAGAATTAGAAAATGAAATGAGGAAATGTGACATTAAACGTTTGCGTACGAAATGACCTACCTTTTAATTGACAAAAAATGGAGGCACTTTGAGTCTTTACATTCTGAATAATCAATAGAAAATCAACATTTGGGTTTTTTGTTTTTTTTTGTCTGATCAACGTAGTTTTTGTTTTGTACACTATGACAAATATGGGCTAAACAGTTCTGCATTTTTCACTAGTTTTTAAAAAAATTATATTTTTCTCAAACTGACAAACAAATATTTCTATTCAGTTAACCATTATTAATTATTGACAAATATTTCTTTCATTTTAATTTAGTTTCTTTTATCACAACTATTCAGATCATCAGTCTGATCTGTCTACAATCAGCATTTTCACTTCCGATCCGCGATGTTTACTGATAGTTGCACATTGACTGATTGGATAGTTGCATTAAAAAGCAAATAAAATCATAATAATATTCATATATTCCTTCACTTCACTTCAAAATCATTTGTCTACTTTCAAAAGATTTATTGTTGAATAGAAATCTTTTTTCAAAATCTTATTTTTAGGTACCTCCACTTTTTTGCGGGAAAACAGCATAGCGTAATGAAAAAGGCCACAAACTTAATAAAAATAAAGTATCATCGTCAAAATGTTTATGTTATTATTAAGATAAAAGACTAAAGTATTTTTTAATTATTTTTTGAAATTTTTTAATCCTTTCTAAAACGTTCGAAATTTTAGTTAAAATCTTGTTTAGTTTACGTCATCGCAGGGGTATAATAATAACACTTTTTTGCGCTTTTTTCCATCGAAAACACATTGATTTGGAAATTCTTGTAAAAATCAAATAATTGTCCGATTTTAATGAAATTTCAGGACTTATTCACAAATAAATGAAATTATTTTTGAAATTTTTTTAGAAGATTTTGGTAAAAATATTTTTTTTTTACATCTGTTACCCTCCCCCCATTTAATTTCATGAAATTTCACAAAAAAAACTTTCTATTTCTTGAATTTTTTATTCGTTAAAAGTAGGATTCCTTGGAGAATCTAAATCGCCTAATTTTTTTTCAAACTTGCACTATTCTAACTTAAAATCTGCTCTGAACTGAAAAATAATGAATGCAATAAAACATTGACATTTAATTAGAAGAGCTTTTAATTGTAAATAAGCTATAGTAAGGACATTATTGTTTGAAGAAATAAAATTTTTCCGATGAATAATAAATTTTTACAAGAATTTTTTCTTTTTTTAAAAATTTTAATTATAATAATTTATAATAGTTTAAAATCGTGTAAAATTCTGTATTGGTCTATTTCCTGGATGTTATATAGTAATTAAGTGGAAACGAAATTTACGAATCCAAAATTGGAAAGATTAATAAACGTAGTTACGCTATTCTATTTTTAAAATAATTTTTTATTTCTTATTTTTTTTACTTAATTTGTTCCCTATTTTCATCTATTAAAGTCTAAACGTGATATTATTATGAAACGGTCACGTGATCTAAGATTTTTGTCTGTTTACAGAGAAATTAATTTAAGAAAATTTTATAACACTTTAATTTTTTTATTTTTGCATAAAACATCATCGAAAGATTGTGACGCCCCCCGGTGTCGCTGCGCCATATGTGACGTCTGCCTAGCCGCGTCAGTCGTGCTATCCTGTCCTGTGACGACCAACTGGCTTGGTATTGGTCGCGGCACCAAATGTGACGTTCTAATCTTTTGGTGATTCGGATGGGAATCTGGTTAGATTCGGTATCAGCCTTGTCGTTCCCAGCTCGCTTCAAACGTCTGGTTACCGAAGTAACTGCTTTGATTTCCAGTCTAAACTACCCACGTTGTGAATTGATCTTAGGCAGACGAAATCAATCAGTCGCCGGGCCGTAATACAAGTCGAGTTCGAATAAGGGTGATATCGCACAAGTATATGTGAAAGAAAAGAAAATAATAACTCGAAAAGTTCAAATGTGTTAAAAAAAGGATAACAATATTTTATATATGGTTGCTGGATACAGGACTGCGTCTACTTCCCAACCCGCTATATGGATTCGTGACACTTTGTGTTTGTTAGGCGAGTCTTAACATCTTAAGTTGTTTGTTCTTTAAGAAACTGGTTCTTGGTGTATCTTCAGGCGATATTCGTAAAACTTGTTTTGGTGGTGTGAGTCTAAGTCGTTCTTCAAAAATAAATTGTTCTTGGCTAGAAGTTGAGGTCGTGATGCCTGGAATCTTAGTCAGCTTCTGCGAGGCGGGTCTTCAGAGCGCTCAGCTCACTGCAACTGCTTGCCTTTCTGTCTCCAACCCCAACCCCAACTGCAACTTAACTCCAACTGATTTTCGCTCGCTGTGACTTTGCATATATGGACGCCGACCAAAACCGGGGTGGGCTTGTCGGGGTTTGAGGTTCCTTGATAATTCTTAACCCACAATCCACATTTGGTTTCGGTCAGGAAAATTTTATTATTTTCCATTTTTGGAAGTCTTTCGTCTTCCCACCTCCTTCTGTTCTCGTATTGGTATCTCACCATGCCCTCAGAGGGTATCAACGGGTTTCCCCTCTCTCTCACAGTGGCATCTCACACCTATCCCTTCAGGGGGGCGCAACAGGCCTCCCCTCCTTCTTCACATGATTACCTCCGCCCAATACTCCTGCTATCATTCAGCCACTGGGCGCTCAGCGGCGTGGGTGTGACCAGACTAGCCTCGGTTTAAAAAATCTTGCTCAAAGAGAAAAAAAAATGTTATCCTTTTTTTTTTCCCCTTTTCCCTTTCCTTCTTCTCTTCGAGGAGACCTCACACCCTAGACTCTTTTATTTTTTAACCGAATTACCTGGAATTCGTCAATTAGCTTTTCGCCATCACCAAGCGAGTGGCCACCCAGACGTACCTGCACTCCTGGCGCCAACCACTGATCCGATAAAACAGTTTCGCTATTATAGCCGGATTTCATATGGAATTCGTCAACGAGATTTTCGCCAGTTATCAAGTGGGTGGCCATCTGGCGAAACACAGCCAATTTTTCGTCCCGATAAAATAATTAGCCAGCCTGACGATAAACAGATGCTCCTCTCAATGATTTCTACATATAGACAAAGGCTTAACCTTTCCTTCATGGTGGTCAGCGGACACTTTTGTTTTTGTAATTCTGCGACACAGTTAATTTTTATCTATTTAGAATTCTATCTCTGAGGTTACTTGGCCAACCTGGAATTTCCACCCGCCCCGTAACCTAAATCAGATTAATTCCAGTATCTTCCTTTTTACCTTCTCGACAATGGGAATAAAAAATTTTACCACTTTTCCTTGTCAGAAAAATAACACCGCTTAGTGTCCTTTTTGTGATGGCTTCTTATCATCTAAATTTAATTCTCGCCTTTTTTTTTTAGCAAGCCAAATAGTGTCACAAGATAAATAATTTCTTAAATTTTGTATCAATTTTACAGGTAGCCATACTAGCTGTCATCGCTTCGTCACTCATCGGTCATCCATTATCGCCTCAGATAAGCTATGATAAGCAGGACCAATCATTAAACAAATGGTTGTATATTACTTTTTTATACAATAAGTAAATAATATTTATTTCAAATCAGATTAATTTAACTTTGAATTTTCTAATTTTACTCAAATAAAGTGTCAGAAATATATATTTTTTGGAAAGAATTTTAAAAATTGATCATTTTTTTTTTTTTTTTTTAGAAATTTCTTAAAACTAAGAAAATGGCCGCTTTTAAGAAAATTTTAAGAAATCGAAATTAAATTCGACATTCTAATCTATATAATTTCTATTTGAAATACACCAGAATATTTTACTTACTGGAAATAATAAATTTAATCATTTAACTTTAATTGAAAGCTAAAATGAGATCTTCAAGAATGTTTTTTTCATTTTTAAAAATCCATTTTAAACTTTAGGTATCGAAAATTTATGCCGAAATAATGGAGGTACCTACTTATTTTTGAACGGATTCAGTCTTTTCCCTTATTCCTAGATTCCTAGAAACCTATGAAGATTTGTTTTCTTTAGTCGTATATATTTGTTAAAAGTATACTTGCTTCTAATTTATGAGTTGGCAACATATGGTCAGCCGAAAATCCATTTCATTATCAGAAACTAATGCAGTCTTCTTTCGTTTGAAACTTCTGCTTAGTCAGTAGATTGGGACTCGAAGTTTTAACTGATTAATTTGTTACAAGCAAACAGAATTTGGTGACATTACTTTGTGACTTCGTTTGGAATAATTCGTCTCGGTTAAGTGCAATAAAAGTGAAAAATATTTCATTTTCTTTGCAATTTTTCATCTTTCGAAATGTGAAATTTCTTTTATGATGGATATAAAGTAGTCAACTGAAAGATGTTCATCACCAAAAAACTTTGTCCGTCTTTTTCTTTCCTTTCCCATTTTTTGTATTCTAGTTTCATACTTATCTTAAATAAAAGTCTTCCAATAATTTGTTTCAGATTTGCACATTGCACGTCGATAAGATTGCTGTGAATTGCCAATCTATTTTTAAACAAAATACAAATAAACAAAAACATGTTAAATATTATAAAGCAAATTGGATTTTATATTTCAAACATATTTTCGTCCAAGAGACACATAAATGTCTGGTAATTTTTTAAATTTATTCAAATAAATGACGCGTAAAGATTTCAGAAGCGTTTCAGAAATCTACACAGTGATCAATGAATATTGTACCAATAACTCAGGATACAAAAAAAAAAAAAGAAAAAAAAAACTATCAAAAATAATATCTAAAATAAGATTAGAACATTTTTGGACGTAGTAGAAAACAGATAACTAGGCACAAAAATAGAAAATCTTGGAGCAAATTCGAAATCCTTGTATTCTCTAAAAACAGACTAATACCAAATATTTGCAAAAGGGGCATAATAGTCAGTAAACTTAGAAAGGCCAGCTCTTTTACACAAATCTAGGCCAAAAGATTCCTTATAACCAAAAAGAAAAACAGATGAATTAAAGATCAAATGACTCACCGATAAACTACAGAATAGCGTCTCGAACTCATTATCCATTTATGTCATTTGCTCCGGTAAATTGTGAATAATCAAATTTAATAAACTGAATGAACTTTATATACATCAGACACATGTCCATTTCTACAAGCATTCTGAATAGTAAAACTATTTACCAAGAAAAAAATCCATAAAAATCAGCGATGAACACCTTTGCATGCAAAGTTTTATTTTGAAAGGTTAAATAAATTGCTGTTTCGAATGCTGTAGCAATTATTGGAAATTTGCTAAATTAATTGTGACTAGGATTAACTTCTGACGCTACTATACATGTCCGATTAAATTTCATTTCATTTATTGAAGCAGGTTGGTTAGATTTCTGATCTTACAAATAATCTATCAAATACAAAGCATTCAGTTCATATGAAATACATTGCCACGAACAAATAAAACATTCAGAAATGGAAATAGATGTCGCAATATTTAATAATCCTTGAGATATCCGGTGGATTAGATATGGTAGGCCTTTGTAGCTGATGACTTAAAATAAACGTTCGTAGATCTGAACAGAGATAGATTTAAACGGTTAGTTATAATTCTTCTTAGAATGATGTAAATAAGCAACTAATCATTAAACGAAAATCAAATACGATGTTTATTAGATTTTTTAATGTTATATTAACGTTTCTGTCAAAGCATATTTTTCGGAGTTATATTTGTTATGATTGATGATGATGGTGAAATTTCAGATCTTTATTTCTAAAATTATGAAATATCATCATCATCGTGAATCATCACAAGTGGAAAGGTTGTTTTTATAATGATAATATTTCAATCATTCTAGAAATAAAGACCTGAAATTTCATCATTATAAAACTAACCTTTCTACCAATGATGCTTCATGATGACAATGATATTTCCTCAATCTAAAAATAAAGATCTTAAATTTCACAATCATCATGTATAATAACTAATCAAAAATACGGGCATGCGCACGTGTGTGCATCCTTAAAATTTATAAATAAGAATTTATTAAATTAATTTCTATAATAATTCTTTGTGCTTTTGTACGGAGTCCACTCAGTAGCAATTGCATGAATTGTCAGTAATTACTGGGAGATGTGCTTTTATGAATTTTTTTGTTAGTTGTCTAGCCATCTTCAGGGTGGGGTTCATGTGGTGTCACTTGGGTTCAATGTAATTGAATTTACTTTCAGAGTTTATTATTGTGATGCGTGTAGTTGAATCCGAGTGAGATATCTTTCAGGTTGAATGTATCGATTATTTTCTTAATATATTTAATATCTGGTGGTATCACTGAAAGAAATCTTACCGAGTTGAGACATTTTAATATTTTAAAACTTGTCTATTTATAATTATATCTATTTAAACTGAAAGGCCAAAAAATTAGAAACTCCAATGCTAGATTTACCCTCCCACACATTTGTAGAAATAAACTCAGCCAGATGACTTATGTGTAGCGTAATAAGTAGAGAGTTCGCATCTGTGGCAATCATGGGACGCATATGTGATTTACTGTTTAACTGCAAATGCCCACAGTTTTTTTAGGATACCTGTAGCGTGGTTGTTAACTTGGTAGAGGGAAGAAAATTATCCCCCTTAGCAGTAGTTCTTAGGTGGTGAAATGACGAAATCTTTCTCTTCCTTCGCTGGCTGTAATACTTAGTGGACGCGTCATATTCTACATTGTGCTGGAATTCACATCATAAAGATATAACCATTTTTCCTTCGCTCCCCTTTCATGAACTTGTCGCTCCACTAGGAACGTTGTTATCCCGTTTAAAGGAACATTTCTATTTCCGTTTCTTTATGTGTATACAACTACAATTTTAGTGTGATTTAATTTTTATTTAAATCGAAGAAGTTAAAGAACATTGTTTAATTTGACTGAATATTTTCAGTTTTGTTTTCAGCATTCAAAGTTTTGCGATAAAGAAGGACACGATTTTTAAAAATCTTTTCTTACTACAATATTTACATAGTTCATGAAGTGACGATGCATTAAGCAAACTATTTAAATATTTACTAACCATCCTGTTGGCTGGGACTGTAGAATACGCCGACTGAAGCTGTTGACCGTGGGTGTCGACACGTGATGCCCGAGGACGAAACTTGGTATGACCGGGGTATATGTGGTCATATGACGAAAAACACTCCTCTTTAGTCCTTACTTGGGCTAAACGGGAAGTCGGAGAGATTCTATCCAATCAATCGGCTGGTCATGTGAAGCCCGAGCATCTATAAAATAAACTCATCATTGTGTCACAAACTGATCACATAATAATCAAACACCTTACGCTTTATTAATTTGAAAGCGCTTGAAGGCAAGGGTAGCTGAGGATAAATCGAGTCGAAGAGAAATAATCTTCGACCATGGTTTCAAATCAAGGCGTTAGATTTTGGGGTTATTGAAGCTCAAAATTTACAGGGATTCAAAATCCTCTCTCGATGATAGTATACTGGTAGATATATCCCTATCTCAACCAAGACGAATGGGTTTAATCTCCTTGGTAAATCCCAAATAGTAATTTCGTGGTGATTTGTGGGCGCAAGACCAGTGAAAAAAATAAAATGGCAAACTTAAATAAAAAAAAAAAAAAAAAAATAATAATCTCCCTATCTCTAATTTGGAAACAGAAGCCACAGCAGAATTCCTGTAATTCATAGTGATAGAACCACTGGTGGAAAGTCCTCTGACCACTCTGTTACCATTTTTGATTGAAAAAGTTATTAAAACCAGGGTAAGTCCACGATCAGTGAGGAAAAATAAAAAGTGGCAACATACTAATGGAATTCAACAAAAAACGGATAATATACTCAAAATAATGGCTTTTCATAATTCAAATTATAAAGCGTATCCACATGAAAAACGGAACACTTCAAAGAGAGTTGTCAGAAATAAGGAGTTGTCCCTGACTACGCCTGAGGAAAAAGATGCAGCCTTAGGAAAGCAAGGAGTTACTAACTGTAGTAGAATAAGTATAAAAAAGGGTGACCAACAAATCCTAACACATACATATATATTAACATTTAATAAAGACTCAATCCCAAAGGAAATAAAAAATGATTTTTACGATTAAGAGGGTCGAAAAATACACCCCAATCCATTGAGGTATTTCAAGTGTCGAAAATATGGCAATCACTAGGAGAGTTACAGTGGACACCTGGTATGCATGAAGTGGGGTAAAAAAGATCTAGATCATAATGAGGAAGAGTGTACTCATAGTATTAAATGCGCTAATTGTCATAAAAGTCATCCAGTCTTTGTGAAATCTTCTTACATATATAAAAGAGAGAAATAAATCTTGGAGGTCATGCATAGATGTGTATCTTTAACGGAAGCAAGGAAAATAGTTGACTGCTATATATGAAAGGCCATTCCTATGCAGATTTTCCCAGGAAAATGATGAGAAAAATATCTTGCAAGCATCATCGTATACCAGTAAAACATCCATCAATAAATAATAGCACGATAACAAGCAAAAAGGCTATAACAAACATATTGGTCGAAACACTTTTAAAAAGTGTTTAGAAAGAACCGTAAACAACAATCACAAACTATAAAACAAAATGCAGAAAAATACAAATTAAACTTCAAAACAAATAACCTGGAAGATTACAAGAAATCATTCTTACAGACGGGAATATAAGACCTTATTAAATGTTCACATAATTCAGTCATAGGACCGGACGAGGTCCATTAATAGTTCTTAAAATAACTCAAAACTTAAAACAAGAACAGTTATTAAAATTGTTATTAAAAATATATAATGATATCTGAACAAACGTAAAGTTTCTTGAAAAAAATGCAAAAATGAAACAGAATGCCCAACCACGCATAAGAAGTAAATATAAAAGAAACATCTGCCAAAAGAAACTTCAATTTCTAATGCAGAGATTAAAGCAATACACCAAGCGCTCGACTTCTTCTCGAGAAGCAAAAATAAAGAAAATATGTAATATTTTCTGACTCCCTATCAGCTATAACAGCAATAAAAAAAAACTCACTGTTGGAGAAATTGCTATGCAGACTGAATTCACTATCTGTTATGGTCCGGTTCCTTGTACCACGGTGATAGTCCAAGGTAGAACCAATAAAGAACTCGAATACGGATATGGAATAACACAGATATATTACAAACAGGAATATATACAGAGAAGTAGAAAGTGTTAGTACGAACAATCAGGTTTGGTAGTAATTGTCTGAACGCAACTCTGTTTCGGACTGCCTCTGACTCGACTGACTGACTCGCTCTGACTGACTGACTGACAAACTCCTGACGGACTTCTGATGGACCTCACTCCAGACTTCAGACTGAACGGTATTTAGTCACCCCCCTACGAGGGCATCATGTGGCACAAGGCCGGTTTACGTGGGATCTCCGATCCCGTTTGCTCGGCCAAAAATATGCCGTTTGAACCCGTATAAACGGGTTCAGGGTCGGTCTATCACCCCGAAAGAGACTCAGCCCTTCGGCGTAGCCTCCTTCGGGTTCCTCCCCGCCCGTAGGCAGAGAGTTCAACCGATCAGCCGATCCGCCGGTCGCCCGACTTCGGACTGAACTGCCTGCTTCCTCTTGAGGCGCAGTATTTATTACGTATGGAATAGTCCATTATGTTCATATGAGTAAGGTCCCATAACACTATCCAACGTTAAAGAAATAGAGCCATGCAGAATTCCGAGTCATATGGGAATAAAAGGGAAATGATCACTTAGACTCGGTCGCAAAACCTGCCCGGAATGAATCACTTCATAATAGTTTTAGGTTCCCTTATGCGGACCTGAAAAATGTTATAGACAGTTTCATTAAACAGAAGTAGCAAAAGCGTTGGACTAACAACGCAAATAAAACTGAGTGAATGGAGACAGGTATCTGTAGATGGAAGAAAGTCTGAAATAATGTTGGCTCCTCGGTTACACATACTCCACTGATTTATACGTTCTGAAGAATGAAGATCAACCAACATGTGCAACTTACCAAGCTGCACTCGCGGTGAAACTCATTTTAAGATATTACAACCTGTAAGACATAAATCCTATAAGGAAACCAACACGAGAAACCGTCAACATAATGCCGTACCTTAAAGAAATAGGTTTATACCAAAATATATAACACCGACAAAAGATCATTTACAAACCATACAAAACAAACATTTACTCTGAAAGTTTAAAATTATGTACAAAATATATGTAGTTGAAGCCTTAAAATCATGTTCAAAATATTTAGATTTCGGCATTAAATAATCCATAGAGGTATTAAACGAGCAAGAATGGCGGGAAGATCATGCAACACAGGTTTTTCCAGTAGAATCAGTGTTCGCAATTTTGTATTTTATCTGCTTTGAACACCAATCTCTGCCAAAGCTATAATTGCTCAGACTATATTTATGGAATTCCAAGTTCATCACCTGTTCTTTCCCGATACTCAGAATATTTCGATCGGTAGACTCAACATAGACATTAAAAATTTGTGGGAAGCAATGACGCAAGATTTGACAAAATTTCAGGACATAACAATCAACCTAGGGAGGTCGAAGCGTACACGATCGAAAGGCAGCTAAAAAACAAAAACAAAAAACAAAAGAAAAATAACAACAGAGATGATGAATTCATTCGAGTTAACTGACATACAATAACAACTCCAAATTTTACAATAAATGCGTCGTTAATCCTTGCTTTCCAGTTTGTTGAAAGTCCTCCTTATAGAGTTTTTGTCTTTAAGAACTATACGAACCTTATGAACTCTCGAATTATCACCCAATTAGTCTTTTATCTACTTTTATCTCTAATCAACACCGAATTGGTTAAGCATTTTACTTTACGGATTTCTTTTAGATAAACAACAAGGCTTTCTTTTCTCAAGCTTCACCGCCGATGTGTTAAATGTGTTAACGGCTTTCACTGAATTTGTTTATCAAGCTTTAGATAAGAAATCACAAACGCGTTCGACAGGATTTGGCACGCTGGCTTTTTCCTTCAATGTTTATGGTGTTTCTGGGCGAATATTTGGCTTAATTTAATCTTAGGAAATCTCGTAATGAATGTGATGTTGAACTGACACATATCGAGATCATTTCACATAAATGTAGTGGTCACCCGGGGCTCTATCCTTAGACATACGTTGTTTCTTATCTTCATCAACGACCTTCCCGATGTCATCAGTTCCCAACTATGTATTTATACAGATGGCAACTATTTACTCCCGTTTTAGTAGCAAGTCCGACAGGTTCGACAATGTAAAACCGGCAACTGCTCTCGAAAAGAATCTACAAATTTTGACTGGGGCAAGGAATAGCTTGTAAATTTTAACGCCTCCAAACAAAACTGGTTCATTTAATCACCATAGAACACCTTTTCTGTTTACCATCAGTATGACTGATGATAACCTCCGAGAGAGCAAAACTTTGCGCCTTCTTGAGCTCACATTTTCCACTGATATGAAATGGAGTAATTATATTGAATCTATTGCTAGATCTACTGCTAGAAAGATTGGTTCACTGTGTCGTGTCAGACAATTTTTCTTGTGAGAATCTATCTTGCACATTTATAAATCTGCCATTCTCCTTTTATTAGATACTGCTGCCATATCTGGTTTGGTGCTCCTGTTCTACATCTCGTGATTCTTGATAAAATTAAAAGAAGGGTCTGTAATGTAATTGATCCTAATCTGGCATCTCGACTTCCTTCCTTTTCTCACTGACGTGACATGGCTGCCTTCTGTCTGTTTTACAAATATTTTCATGTCAATTACTCTGATGAGCTTTCCGCCTTAGTGCATCAACTGCATGGATTGAAGAGTGCTACTTGATTGGCAACTAGGTCTCACCGTTTTACTGTTGAACAAGCCAGTTGATACCAACTATTCCATTCTAATAATTTTTTCTCCCCAGTCGAACTCCCAAATACTTGCTTCCCTGCTACCTACATTCTGAAAAAAATTAAATGCAACGTCAGTCGCCATCTTCTGTCTTCTTGAAACCTATTCCTTTAATCTTCTTTCTTCGCATTTCTCCTGAATAAAGTTTTCTTACTCTCTTTCACTCCTTGTACACTCTGCATCTTAGTGGCAACATCGCCTTGCTTTGAATGAAATGAGTAAAACATTTTTCATTTCAGAGTTTTCTGTTTCTGAAAATAAATATGATCTATTCAGTTTTTTGGAGGTGTGATTTGCCATTCACTTAAAGCATCTAATGTAAATCGTTATACGTTATTACAAGAACAACCGTCGTCGGAAGTTCTCGTAATAATGTATAACGATTTAACCTTGACTCATTTGATATCGACGTCCTGTATTGAAATTAATAAACGGACACATCTGCATATCTGCAGGATATTTTAATATTAGCACATTACCAGTTCATCAAAATAATATTGATTGTGTTTCTGGGAGAGTATGAAGCTCTTCCAGTGACGTGATATACAGCGACACTAGAGTAAGTGATAAAATATTTAGACCAGCGTCCTTACATTAGTGGTTTCGATCATTAAGTAAGACCTCCGGCGTTCCTCCGGTATATATGACACATAGTCTTAAATTAAATATTTAAAATTCTTTGTTCAAAACAAAACAAAGATTCTTGTCTTCACATTCTCTGGATTGTGAATACAAGAATGTTTATCTCCTTATATCTAACACACTGTCAGAACTTTAGACGATAACTCTTGACTGAGATCTGTTGGACTACAATATGCAGTGGAGATGAATGGAATCGATAACCCTTAAAGTCACAGAAAACTCAATATCGACACTTTATTCATGAACGGTCAGCTGCTACCTGTTTATTTCTTATAAATAACCGCGTTTACCTTAAATGGATTTTTAATATTGTATCGACTGTTTAGACTTCATGTTCACACTTAAGTATGTCATGTCAATATAAGGAACATGATTTCTGTACATTTATTAAAATAGTCATAGCTATTGCACAAAGTAAAGATTTTCTTTTTTCTACTTTGTAACTTTTGAATTAGGTCAGATTTATGAAGATGTATTGAGGTTTTTTGAAAGACATTCAGCAGTTTCATCAAAAAAGGGACAATAGACGATAAAATTCTTGCAGTCGAGAAAATTGGTTGAGTTTCGCGATGCTTCAAATATTTTGTTTTCCCTGCCAATAGTATATTTCGATTTCGATAAATGTTGATTGACAGCTGTAAAGCCGCCGAAAACATAGACAAATGTCGACAAATCCTTATTTTTCATAAGACTCGAGAAAGGATATTTTGTTTGCCTCAATTTTCATTTTGATAGAAAAGCGTTTTATTGTTAGTATCATCCTATATTTATTTTTATTAATGTAATGGCCGTTATCAGTAAAAACGAATTAAGAAAACAAGAAGCGTAATTGTCATGCAATTGCAGGTACGAAGCACACACCTTCTAGACTGGATTTTTATAACCCAAAACACTTAATTAGAGAATGGGTAACATAACAAATAATTATTCACATTTCTACATTTAGAAAGCGATTCAGACATTTTGTTCAATATTCTGTACTACAAGAGGAATTCTAAAGTTTTTCTTCGAGACAGACCACAGTTTTTAGATCCTATCTTGCATGTAAATGCTTTCCTTAAAATCTTTTGCCTTTCAACAAATACATGGATAGCGTTAATAATCTTATTTCTGAGTTTACTTTTAATTACTTCAGTATTCCAGCCCCTGAGAATCAATAGTCTGTTATCCTGATATAACATATTTCTTATCAACTATTTCCGTAAATTTAGATCATTGCTTTTCAACTGTGGTTTATTGCAAAGTACAGTTAGGGATGCTGCAAGAATTTAAAATGACAAAATTGGCAAAAAAAAAAAATATTTCGAAAATGGAATTGAAATGTTAATAGATAAATAATAAAATAAAGGGCGTGTCCTGCTTTCTCTGCGACCCGACGAGCTCTCCTTGAACTGACGGGAAGTCTTGGTGCCAAGCCTGAAGGGATGTGTTGTAGGTCTCTGCATCTGTGTAGAAATGTCAGATGGTCCGTATTTGTGCCAGTTTCTGGAAGGATTTTTCAATTTGTCTCCATATTTTTGGTATATCGGGTCCGTACCGATCCTTCAGAGTCTGTCTATACCTCTGAGATGAGGTATTATGTACATTACTTACATTATTCGGCCTATTGTCCTCATCTTTATCGCCATATTTATCACAACGTTTCGGCCGTTGTACGCTCCGGCCTTCTTCAGGTGGTTGGAATGTCGAACTGAACCCTTTATTTCGCTCACTGGGGTAGACTGTTCTAGTTCCACGTGCCATGTTTGATGGATGTCAGTTATCAGTTATCTCCCGTTAATTTCCCTCTGAACCGGGTATTGAACTCACACTCTTTGGGTCTTGTCACTGGATCTAACCAACGCCTTTATCCACTGTGCCATGTGTCCTTGCCAACATTAGTTATGACACATAAAAATTAAATTTTGAAAAAGAGGAAGCATGTATATTTTTACATATCCGCAGTTCGGATGAGTTGACTGAGCGTGATCAAAGGCCCTAATATAGCTGACGATTATGTAGACGTTGACTGGGGCTGAAGGTATCAGTGTAGGCAAAGGAAAGTTGGATGTTAGGATTCTTTGTTTCTATAAATTTTCCCATTCACACTTTCCTGATGCCCTTAGCATTTTTATTGCCTTAGTAAGCACCTAAATAAGACGAAGATTACTAATTTCGTCTTACAAATCTTACATTAATTCTGATTTTTCTTTCACTTCACAAACTACACAAAAGCAGATATACATCCCAGTTCATTAATTACCACCGCACTGTCGGCTGATGCTGTAGAATACTCCGACTGCACCTCTGCAGAAGGGTAAGACCTCCCTAATGAGACCACTTGCTTGACGTAGGTGGCGACACGTAATGCCTGGTAACGGAAACCTGGAGGCCGAGTAGTCCATGACCTGGGCTTATGTGGTCATGAGACGGGAAACACTCCTCTTTGGTCTTTACTTGAGCTAGACAAGCGGTCGGAGAGCCCCGATCCAATCAATCGGCTGGCCATGTCAAGCTCTAGTAGCTATATAATTAAGCCTGGTATTGTCTCACAAAGTAATCCCGATAACGATCTGACAACCTAGCCTTTATTATTTTAAAAGCGCTAGAAGGTGGTGGCTGAGGGTCAAACGAGTCGAAGAGAAAGAAAATTTGACCACTTTTTTGTGTTAAGGCGTCAGATATTTTGGATACTGATGATCAAAATTAACAGGGGCTAAAAGTCCTTTCTCAATGAGATTATACTGGTAGATGTATCCCCGTCTCAACCAAGGCGAATTGGTTTAACCCTCTTGGTGAATTCTCAAACAGACATTTGTTTCTACAGAAGAATGCTGAGAATACCATGGGACGATCATGTAAATCAACGACGAAGTCTTAAGGAAAATGGAAACAAAAGAACACTTATATTTAACATCAGAAAGAGAGTTGAAATTTCTCGGGCAGATAGACAGAGGACTTGAAAAATTGTGGAGAGCCATGATTGCCAGTATTCTGAAGGGACGCGGCCATGGCATTCTATATTAAACGGCCAAGCCATAATGTAGAAAAAAACTGGAGGCCTTGATCCAATGAGAGCAGCGGGGCATTTTAGTTTCAGTTTGAGCTACCAACTCCACAATTGTTGTTGACTTAAGAAATTCAAAGAAATTTTTCCTTACTCCAAATGTAAGGAAAAATTTCTTTGAATATCATTTACTGTATTTCATTGAAGTAAGTGAATATAAAATTTATTTTATTTTGAGTTACTATATTGTTTTTTATATTCATTGTAAAAACAAACTTTTAGGTCTGTAATTCACTACGCAAAAATGGTATTTAGGAATCTTGTTCACTTTGAATTTTAAGATTCTTATTTAACATTTTTCATTTAAAGTTTATTAAGGTTCTTCTGAAAAAAAATAAAAGCAAATGCACTTCACGCCTTCCATGAGGTTTAGATTTTCCGGAGATATATATATTTTTTTTGCACGCTCCTGTTTTTACTGCGAAATTTATTTATGTAAAATTAAAATAAAATGCCATTATTTGTCACTGGTCACAAAGTTATTTTAATAATTTTCTTTGATATTCTTATTCATAATAATTATTCATTGATAAAATTTAATTCTTTTATGAGTAATTTGTGTTTTTTATTTTAAACATTACACTATTTTAGCTTAGTGTAAATCTACTATTAAACGTAAAATAGATGCAAATGTAAAATTTTTGCATTACAAAATGAATGAAAAATACATTAAAATTGTTTTTACATAAATTTAATGATATATAACTGGAATTACATTCTAAATATTTAATTCAGTATTTATTTTTGATATAGTAAAAAAAACTGCGACTGTGAATGGAATTAATTCTGCTGTTCAGTCATTTTTCCAGGGTTTTTGTAGGGTCAGTTTACCCGGATTAAAAGTGAAAAATTAAAATCCGAATGTTGTGCCCACAAATACAACATAACGCGAAGAAATCATTTTTTTTTTACATAGGCAAAAAGTGTATGCGTGGCTGCGCATTAGAAGAAACGTATGTGTGGGTGAGTGCTAGTATGTAAAATCTGATTACGGTGGTTCCAAAAGGAAATGGACATACAGATAAATGATCAGACTTTTTCCACGGCTATAAATATTTCTTTGAGTTGAATGAATGTTACTTTGAATGGTGTGAAATCGCCATTGACTGAGGTGTTGTCATGGTAATGAGAGAATTCTAGACGGGTGTTTACATATTCAACTGCTTGTCATCGACGGGTGATCCACGTCCAGCTGGCTGAGCTTTTGCTGTGTATTTTTATTGCCCCCGAAATCGGTGTATATATAGTTATCCTGATCACGTGATTGGCTCCAAAGGAAAGCTTTTCGGTTTATCAGGGATAGCACCCAGCGACCAGTTTACTTGGAGTTCAAACGTACGAATGTCGTCGGATGCATAGCACGTGACTGTACTGTCCAACCAAATTCCAGAAACCACTTATTTAATTTTGGATCCTCTCTTTTTACAAAATTTATGTGTGCGCGTTTCTTACGCATTTGTGCTTCACTTATTAGCTGTAAAATATAAAATTTTATATCTTCTGAAGTTTTAAAAAGTATGGTAAAAAAGTTAACTTAATAGTCACTGACTCAGCATTTTTCTGTTAAAAGTTTATTCAATGTTCTTGAAAAAAAATCAGTTGCATTTCAAAAATGAATTCTCTTTTTTACTCCCTGTATATTTGTTTCTAAAAGTTAAAAGTATGATTCTTTTTTACCACATTTTCTTTTTTTATATGAGTGAACTGTAATAATTTGCTTATTAAAATTAAAGGAAAAAATGACATTAATAAATAAAATCACATAAGGTTAATGTTTAGTTTTTAACAAGCGTGCGTCTTTTCGAAGACGTTTTTTGAAATTCATTAAAAATAAATTAAAATTATTATTTTGCAAATTTACTTTAATATTTTTTCTAATATTGTTGTTATTCGTAAAGAACAAATATTTTCATAGAATTATTTTTTTTATTAGTTGCGTTTTTCTTTAAGGTAAAATAAACAAACAAATATTAATATTTAGTTTAAAACTAAAGATTCCTTCTGGTCACACTTGCCAATGGTTATTTTTTGTTTCATCATTTTCCATACAATAAGGGAAAATCTTTAAGTAACATTTTTATGATTATTTCTGAGTTTCATTTTTCAACATGGAGAGAAAGCATGCACTTAGTTTTACAAATATAGTTGTGAAAAACTTTTGCAATCATTACTTACCCAGATCAGAAAAAGAACCAGCTTCAAAGGTTTTGAAACTTTCCTAAAATGATTTTCTTTTAATGGAAATTGGAGCAAGACTCTTTATTCAATCCATGGGGGTAGATTGAATAAAGGGCTCGGCGACACCTGCAAATAGTGCGAATGTTTCTGTTTCAGCATTATGTAGATCATGTCTTTTACCAGAAATCTTAACTACCTCTTTGTTTTGTTTAATACTTATCAGTGTCTACGACTAAAATACATATTTTGATTTATTTAACTTTCAACACATCTTATTATCCTCAGGTATGGGTCAAAATAGTTACTGAAAACCAAACATTTTTTCAATAGGTCTCCAGTTCTAGCTCTCACTGGCCCATGAACAGGCCTTAAATATAGTACGCTATGGACACGGTGCATAGAAGAAAATAGTCCATATATATATATATATATATATATATATATATATATATATATTTATATATATATATGGTTTTAAGATGTGCTATATTTACGAATACAAGTGCTCAATATCAGAGATAGCGCGTATGTAAATATGAAAGTGGACACTGAACTCAACACTAAGTCTGTTTAATGCATGAATGCAATCCTCAGCCCGTATATATATATATATATATATATATATATATATATATATATATATATATATATATATATTTGAGTTATGTTAAACTTGGTAATCCGTATGGGTAATCCCAAGGAAGATGAAATGAAATGTAGGGCTTTATAAGGATGATGGACTCATTGTTATACCTAATTCCAATGGTCCTCTAACATCCCAACTACAGAAGAAAATAATTAAGGCATTCAAATTTCTAGGATTTAAAATCGAAATATCATCTAACCTAAAAATAGTAAATTTTCTAGACGCAACATTTGAAAGCAATTATAAACCAAATTCCTAATACAGTAAATACAAGAATAAGCAAACTATCTTCTAGTAAAACTATTTTTAACCAAAATAAATTGACATACAATCAAGAACTATTAAAAAGTAAATTTAAACAAACACTAAATTATATAGATAAATCAATAATAACACATCCTCTAAGTCCAAAAATAGGAAAAGGAAGATTATATGGTTCAACCCGCCTTTCTGTAGACTTTCGAATATTAATATAGGGAAGTACTTCCTTAAACTAATAGACAAACATTTTAGAAAAGATGAACTATTGAAAAAGATGTTCAACAAAATGAAATTCATTAGTTATTCCTGCATGAGCAATGTAGAAAAAATTATTAGCTCTCACAATAGCAAAATTTTAAGAGAATTTCATAATAATCAACTACAAAAAGATCTTAATGCAAACCATAAGAACACATCTACCTGTAATTGCAGGGAAGGATCCGTTTGTCCAGTAGAGGGAATATGCATGGCAGAAAACGTAATATACGAAGCTACAATTTTCCCCAAGGATGATACTAAACAGAGAAAGATATACATAGGAAATTGGAAGCAACGTTTTTATAACCATCGCCAGCCCTTCACAAATAAATCTAAAAAAACACCAAACGGCACTGTCAAAACATTATTGGGATTTGTTGGAGAGCAACTTATGCCAACAATAAAATGGAAAATCGTCTCCAGGGCTAGAACTCCAATAAATTTCAGAAACCGATGTGACTTGTGCATAAAAGAGAAGATTCTAATGATAAGGCATAAAGATCCGGACATATTACTGAACAAACATAACGAGTTAATTTTTATGTAGACATAAAAACCACCTCAATCTAACTAAATATATTTAGAAATAACTATATAGAAAGGAAAATATTATTTTGCGTTTTGAAATGAATGTATGACTACATGGATGCGGATGCATAATCGTATGTATACAAAAGTGTAGATGAACTTGGACATTGATTTGTAATTTTATGTATGTATGTATGGGCATTTTGGACAAGGGTGTATATATGCATATATGTGTATGTATGGATTGTAGGCGCATGTATATATATATATATATATATATATATATATATATATATATATATATAAAGTATTCTAATGGAAGGACATAAAGTTATTTTATTGAAGTTTTAATATTACTTTTATTAATATTTAATCTCACTTTCTCTTTTAATATTCTCTAACTAGAATTATGAGATTAAATACTCATCATCTGGGGGTATTTTAATTTTAAATTGATAATTTAATTTAAATTTAAATATATCAATCTTTATCTATCAATATTGAATTAGAAATATTTGTTTGGATATTTAAACACTTAAGTCATCACCTAACGTTAAACATTAACTGTGAAATTAAAAAAAAAAATTAAATATAAATATATGTAATTATTTGTAAATGTATGCGTATGTAATTTATCTATGAATATGTATAGGTACCTGTGTATATCGATACATGTGTGTGCCTATGTGTGTAATTGCACATGTAAATGAACGTATGTATATGTCGGATTTGCATAAAAAGTATATATGTGGTATAAATATGAAAAAAAAAAAATCTTTACTATTACCTTCAAATATTACTTCATCTTAATTCGAAACCTAAATTTTAAGTAAGAAAGATTACCCATCTAAAAATAATTACAAATTACATTCATGAATTAGATTCAAACTGATAAAGATGTTACCGTAACTGTCTTTTACGATATTAAAAGAGTACTATAGGTCGGGTAAACAAACTATTATAGTTTGAAACTTTTTTTTTTAATATGTTCTCTATGAATGTGTTAATAAATACGGTATTTAACTTATATTAAATCCCTAAATTATTTGTAAAAATGTTAAATATTTAAATTACTAGCAAGCATCAAATTAATTTCTTCGGGTCTTTTTTAGACTTCTAAATTGCTATCAAACATTAAAATTTATTTTTTACGTAAATTGCTAAAACTTACCACTGATCTCCTCCGCATGTAAAACCCATTTACAGCCTCTTTCTCTTTACTTCCCTCTTCTTCCTTTTTCCTTTTTCTTTTCTCTCTTCTCCCCTCCCATTTCAATATATCACTTCCGTTAAGTTAACCGTTTAAATAGGTCAAAGTCTGGTCACTCCTCCTCCCCCAATACTAAGTATGATTGAGAGAAATATTAAATTAAACACTCTCTAAACTCTACCATGTCTCTCTAACTACTCCTTATTACACTCTCTGTTAAATTACAAAACCTTACACTACCTATCAATTTTCATTTAATTTTTGGAAGTGCTATCTGATTATCCGGCGTCCTTTAAAAGGGCTCTGGTGAAATAAATTATTATAATGGAACCTTAAAGCGGTCTGTTTTTCTTTAATATATATATATATATATATATATATATATAAATAAGCGAAAGTTATAATAAAAATTTAATGGTCAGAGTTGAATTAGACAAGGAAACAGTAGTATTAAAAAGTGCTCAAAAAAATAAAAAAGATAAAAAATTAACATGTACAGTTTTTAAGTATAAATACTTAGGAGATCGTTGATAAAAATTCATCATTCCCAAAGATTGGCGTAGCTTCTTCATGGTGTCTAGTGTAGGGAAATTATGAACTGTCTGAGTCTTATCTGTCAGCAGTAGTAGTTCATTTCGTATGCTTAAATGTCTATTACAGATACACTGATGACAGTTATACATTCTCTAAAGCATTCAAAACCGTGTCTTATATGCCCGAAGCGTTATTCTGAAGAAGAACTCACTATTAATACATCGTTAATGGATGTAAAACGAACTTCAGTCTGTGTAGAATCTGGTGAATGGAACGCTAAAAAACTGTGTCGCGTTTATCATTACAAAAGGGATACGAGTCAATTCAAATGGCACAAACGGTCTTGCAATATCAGTTTTTGAAATGTCATTGGGATCTCTGGTAGTGTGCTCGGATTAGGTCTAATTTCGTAAACAGTTGTTTCCGTAAATTGTTTTGGTCATGTCGTGGATGTGGTGTATTGAATATTTATCTGATTTTGTCAAGTTTTTCAAAGCACCGTCGTCTTACATTATCGCCATGTGTCTTAATTTTGGGATGTGACCATGTGAAGTGGAGAAACCTTGTTACTCTTGGACGATTTTGGTTTTGGTTAAATGAAATGAGAAATTATCCTTATACGTCCTCATTTTTTTTTCAAACAAATAGAAAAAAGGAAGTGACGTTCTACGTGCGGCCTGCTTACAAACAGAATTTGGTTCTCCAAATGCTGTGAATGTTAGAATTTATATATTATTTTCGTTCTCATTACATTCGGATATATATAAGTTTTTCGTGGTACAGAATTTAATAATAGATAGGAAAAGATAATAAGAAGGCATGTTTAAAAGCCAAAATAAAAACTACCGGTTTCGTCCCAGGAATTATCAAGTTATTTATTCTGGGAATTTAAAAGCGTGTAAATTAATTTTAATTAACGAATGTAATTAAATGGGAAAAAAGATGAATTTCAAGAGACTAGAGTCCAATAATATTCAGACCCAGCACATTTCCTTCTATTTATTAAATGTTCAGCAATAGCAGAACCAGAACTGTTAGTCAGTTGGCTATTCCTGGAAGATGGATTCAAAATCATGGGTGTGGGGGGGGGGTAAATGCTGTTTTATTCTCGAATCCAAACGCTAGGACGTCCTACCTATGTAGTCGTGTCCACAACTACACTTGTATTGGTAAATCACTGAATTAACATGATGGGGAGTGTGAACGTCCTTACGAATGGTACCAAATATTACCCTAACATTCGCCGAAAAATAACAACTATTGATTAAACGTGAAATACGTTTCGATAAACTCTCACCTTCTGCACCAATATAGGGAAGACGCAAATAAACTAGGCATTTATCAGCTAATTGCGGCTTCACCCTATGGAATTTACTGATGACATCTTGAATAACGGAGTCTAAAACCTCCAACGGATATGCGTTTTTTGAAAGTATCATTCTAACAAAGTCAATTTCCCCGCAGAGAAAACCCTCAGAACATAACTTAAGTGCTCTGTGAATTAAGGACTTAATCAAATTAATCTTACGTTGTCTGGGACAAAAAGAGTCCCAACGCGTGTAAAGTCCCGAAAAAGTGGCCTTCCTAAATACAGAAGTCTCAAACTTGTCAGCAATCTTATGGACAAGAACATCCAAAAAGGAAAGACAAGAATTAGACTCCTTCTCTACAGTGAACTTAAGAGCAAGATGGACAGAGTTTAATTTGGTGAGAAATTTGTCGGCTTCAGCCTCATTATTAAAGAGGCAGAAGGTATCATCCACATAACGATGATACATAAGATGGCGACCAATACAAGTAAATAAGGAAGCCTCGTGAAAACCGACAAAAATATTCGCCAACGCTGGACCCAAAGGCGAGCCCATAGCTACCCCGTCGATCTGTCGATACATAATATTATTAAAACTAAATTCGACAGACGCGGTGGCGAACTTCATAAGCTCAACAAATATACCCTCAGGAAAATCCGGAGGAGACAAAGAGGTACGGTACAATATATCGCAACACATCTCAATAGTCTCAGACAGGGGAACACATGTAAACAGGGAGCAGATATCAAACGAACACATGAACCCACCATAAGTAGAAGAACTACGTATAATTTCCACAAAGGAGAAGGAATCTGATTCCCCATCATGTTAATTCAGTGATTTACCAATACAAGTGTAGTTGTGGACACGACTACATAGAGAGGACGTCCCAGCTTTTGGTTTCGAGAATAAAACCCACCAGGATTTTAAATCCGTCCTCCAGGAATAGCCACTGACTAACAGTTCTGGTTCTGCTATTGCTAAACATTTAATAAATAGAAGGAAATGTGTGGAAAATTTTAGTGGTGACCGATTTATAATTTTATCTAGGTCCCACTCCACATTTCACCTCAAGGCCCTAGAGTCCTTGCATATCAGATCCCGTGAGCCTTCCCTTTGTAAACAGAGGGAATGCTTGCTGGGTCTGAATATTATTGGACTCTAGTCTCCTTGTAATTCATAATTTTTTTCCCCCATTTAATTACATTCGTTAATTAAAATTAATTTACACGCTTTTAAATTCCCAGAATAAATAACTTGATAAGTCCTGGGACGAAACCGGTAGTTTTTATTTTGGCTTTTAAACATGCCTTCTTATTATCTTTTCCTCTCTAATATATATATATATATATATATATATATATATATATATATATATATATCTCCACCATTACTAATGATGAACCTGAAGTGCTCAGAAACAAATATTCACCATTACCTGAATTACAATCAGAGGCCCTTGAGATATACACACATGCAACAAATATTATATGGAGACCAACTCATTAAAGGACTTCACAATGAACATTAAGCTCCTGCATTCATGGAGACCGCTATAAGTGGGGGATTCTCCATCGAAGAAGCACAGTTCCATTTGGGAAAATCACCACGAACACTAAAAATTTATACGGCGATAGCGTCGTTACCAGAGGATGCGGTAGCAAAAATACCACCTTCAATCTTAGATTCACAAAACTATAGTGAACTTAAGTGGACATTAATGAAAGCGCACGAGTGTACTAAGCCAGAATTTTGGGGCAAACTTTAGTCCACTACTGCCATAATCGGCAAGGCTTCAATTTTTGCTGCAGGAAATGCTCGCCATCGCAAAGTGATTCGATATTGGAAACGAGATCTTGCTACACAAATTTCGACAAGCCCTAGCACAGTCAATAGCCCCAGTAGTAGCATTACAAAAACTTAACAAGAGCAAGAATAGGTAAATTTGCAGATGAGCTGATGCTGTTGGTTCAAAACACCCCAGTGTTCGTCGCCCAACAACCTAAAGCAACAAATAAAAAACACACCACAGACTCCAACAATAAAGAGCGTAATATATAAATACTTGTGGGTTTGAAGCCCTATGGAAATTATCAAAAACCGAAAATATGTCGTGCACATATTTACTTGAAATGGCCAGAACTTGTAAGTCGTGGTGCAAGTAGTCACGAAAGCAAAACGAACATAAAATGCTCCCCAGTTCAAAATCCTCAAGTCCAGTAAACTGCGAATAGGGAAAACTAACTGGGCGAACTTCAACCGCCCTGCTAAATTTGCTGTTACTATTAGGTTGGTGCAAAAATAATGACGTAATAGTGTCGTTTTTTGACGTATTTTAACGTAAAAAAACGACATTATTACGTCATTATTTTTGCACCAACCTAATAGAAATGGATGCTAAAATAGGAGCTGCAAGAAAAAAAATTAACAGTGGAGACAGGTGCGAGACTATCGATATTCCTTTTGTCAAATGTGAACGGAATTACGAATTACGAAATACGACCTCGAATGGAAATAAAATAAAGTGTTATGGCCAAAGCAACATAGAAATTGGAATCCCATACTTATAGCGGTTATTCGAATGAAAAATGTAAATAAACATTTCGCCTCTAGAAAAAAAATTCTTCTGACAAATAAAAGTTTATTGATGAAGTCAATATCTTTAACATTAAAAAATGTCGGCTAAAAGATTAGTCTGCATTTTTAATATTTATCCTCCTCACTCACTATATATAAGACTGATTCCATCGATAAAACCATTATTAGTTAGAAAACATTCTTTCTTAAAACTAAACTAAACGCTTTACTTTACTATCCATTA
The DNA here is from genome assembly GCA_963932145.1 of Acanthosepion lycidas. Lineage (NCBI taxonomy): Eukaryota > Metazoa > Mollusca > Cephalopoda > Sepiida > Sepiidae > Acanthosepion > Acanthosepion lycidas. The sequence goes on along the minus strand of OZ010583.1, from coordinate 698,003 downwards.
ACGCGCGTGAGCACACACACACATAGACATGTTTATATGAATAAGATATATTTAAGCAGCAAGTATTCATTCAAACAAGTTTGATTGATAAGGACTACCAAAGTCTGTCTATGTAATTTTTTATTTTATTTTTTTAATTTTCGAATAAGGTGTTGTGTATTATAATCAAAATTGGGAATAAACAATCCGAAATTCGTGTTGTGTTTTTTGTTCAAGTACTTTCGACTGCCATTTTCAAGAACCAATGTGGTGTCTCTGTGGTAGGCAGAATTAATTTGTCTACATCCTGGTACTATTTGGAAAGCTGAAAGTTTGAAAAAAAATCTTCGGTGACTTCATGTGTAGCATGGTTATGAAGAGCGCGACCGCACCAAAACTAACGCAAGTTTTTACGGCGGAATAATGTATAGCGGCTTGGATTGTAACCCCTTGCGTCCTAGTGGCTTCCCGCCTTGCTTGGGGTGAAATGCTTAAAAAAAAAAAAAAAAAAAAGAAAAAAAAAGATCACCAAAAATAGTGTAAATGCATACAATTTATACAACGCAGAAAATGTAATATAGTTTAAACAAAGATAAACAAATAAGATAGCCAAGCACCAAAAAGTAAAATAAATAAATAAAATAATGAATAAATAAACATATTATGTAAATGAATAATAAACAAATTAACAAACTGTATGATTGCACGCATAACTCGAATTAAATATGATAACTAGCAGGACCAATGTAAATTCCACGGATTTAGTAAAAAAATTCTGTAATGTAACACTGGACCCATGAACATTTCCAGATATAAGAAAAGTGACAGTCTCTCTTAAAAATACCGAAATGTGGTATGGCGAACTGCTTCGTTAATAATTTGAAATCATTTTCAATTAAAATGGAATGTAATTAATACAAATTATATACATTCTCGACACATGAAAAGTAATATTAGAATTACTTGTCTTAATTTTTCTCAGTTGAAGCGTGGGTCATATGTCTATGGTAAGTAAAAAACAAGTGTTAATAAATAGCCTGAACGATATACTGACAGTTCCTTGATAAACAAGAAGGGTTAATGAATAAACCCTGTGAGAAAAAATAGAAGATTTTGATTCTAAGTAAGGACCAAGAGAACGGCATTCAACTACGACAAGGTCATAGGGAAAACTCTGTTGATAACACACAGCTAAAAACACGTGCTGTGAAAGTAAAAAAGGGAAAATCGAATGAGATTTAAAATCCTAATTCAGAGATGAGAATTCTCTTAGAGAATGACCTCTGATTAATCTCAAGAGGTGCAGACAGCCAGCTAGATTGTGTGTCAGTTTTGGAAATTTAAACACGTGGTATGACGTGGAAGGATTTTTTTTTAGAATTAATTTTTCTTTTGTTTTCGCCCCGAGACAGTCAACAACCCTTGATTGCAGAGTAGCCGAAGTGGTGGTCGCAGATGAGACACCGAGGAAGGTGGATGAGTTACCCACGCTCACTGAGGAGCACTAGTGGGAGATGGCAATAAGAGAAAGTGGAAGTAACAAAGACACCCATTACGCGTGAAGGAAGGGAATTCCCCAAAATTATGAAGTAATTTAATTCGCGGGACCAAAAATAATGAAGATGGCAGGAGGAGGAAATATTCCAACTGCGCCGTGCACCACGCCGGTTTGGGCGAACGTCAATAAATACGAATGCTTCAAGCCGAGAAGAGAGTTCGTTCCAGCCACCGGACGCGAGACATCCCACGTGACTATCTACCGACGCCGAGAACCTCTGACACCAGCTTTGTGCCAAACTACACGAAGACAGAAAAACAAACTCTGCCAAACCAACAAACGATCTTTTCCAAAATCACCAAAGTGTCACTTCCGACCAGAATCGGGTTAGATCGCGAATTGTCGCATGAAAACTTTTAAACTATAAATCGAACTGCTGCAAAAGGAACCGATGTAAAGTTATAATTTATTCTTTTTATCTGAGGTTCATTTTAATTCAGTTAGTCATCCCCCTGTTTAAACCAACCCAATGCGAGAGACCCTGACGACGATTCGATTTTGACCGTCTTATGATCTAAGAATCACAATGTTGGATAAAGCGAAATCTTGATTGAAGCAGTCACTACTACTGTTGCGCGTCTTGGACGACCAGAGAGGTGAATGGGCGACATGTATAATCTGGTGACGTATGTGAGCATTAGAAACAGACAACAATATTATTTTTTTACATTGAATTTAGTTTTATTCAAAAATAAAGCAAGCAATTGCCGTTAAACTCACTTTGACCTTGTGTCACATTCGCTAGGGACGTGGGCGTGCTGAAAAAATCAACTCCTAATTTGGCTGTTATATCAAGTAATTGATATAACAGTAGTTGATTAAGTTCAATATTTCTAGCATACAAAACAAACGACGTAGGTCGTATACGAAGAAGTAAGCAGACGTAGGGGCTTAAATAAACGTTTGGTTCGCAACCTCGGATTACGTTAATTCGTGTCCTGAAGGGTGGTAAAATCATAGAAAGATCGATTTTGGTAGAGTAGTTCACGAGTTAAAATTGGTGTAATAGAAAATCATTGTAAATCGATCCCCTATTATGGAACCAAAACAAACGAACCTTTTTATTTATTTATATTTTGTCTGTTTAGGGAAAATAAAACAATTCAAATATGGCGGGCTCATGAGGAGTCCAACGAAAGAAATGTAAAAGGAATATGAAAGAAAACAACAAAGACCGGTATATATATGTACAAACCAATATATGTTTATTAACAGACAATAAGGATTACGATTGACTAAAAGGATAATGAATGTGTATGAATGAATGTAGAGAGTTCGTGTTTCAAAGTATACCTGAGTGAAAGATCGTAGAAAGTTTGTGGTCAAAGTATGTGTAGTGAATGTTCGTACGTACGTGTGTGTGTGTGTGTAATGTCCATGCGTGTTTCCGGGAGGAAACGCATAGCGCGCCCCCACAAAGGGGAGAAACGTAATCTTTACGAGATTTACATCTTGTATTAGCTGAAAAGTGAGAAGAAAAAAAAGAGCGAGACGAGGTATTGTCGAGTTTATATAGTAATTCGAAAGCTCTCCCACGTGGTGGTTTCAAAATTTAGGAGAAGGTAACTCGACAAAGAAGGTAACCCGACAAGGGAAACCCAACAAAGGCCTCGGTACAAAATCCGATACATTGCACTCTTTGCAAAATGGAAACAAAAAGAAACATGTTAGTCAACATCATGGACCGTCACTCTAAGCTTGGTTTTTGTTTCTTGATTACCAAAAGTGTCAAGCAGACCGTTCTTTTATTTCACTGTTTTCTTATCAAAATTGCACAAGTAAATTTGATTCTTTTCTAAGCGAGTATCTCACTTTACAATGAGATCCCAAAATATACAGCAGTTCTCGAAGAAATCCATTTTCTGAGTGATTCTCTAACCAAAAAAGAAAAGCGATGGTAATTTATACTTTACTTCCATCAATAAAAGATTCATTCAATGACAATAAGGGAAAAAAAATAAAAATCAGGGAAAAACTCCCATAATCGTAAGATATAAAAATAAATTCTTTGGAAGATACACGAAAATAGGTTATGGAATGTGTAAAAAAAATGACGGTAAAGAATTTAGATAAAACAGTGGAACATATGCGCATCGCTTGTGAATTACGAATAAGAAAGGCAACACTTGCTGTCTCCAAGTGCGAAAATGGCAGCTGTTCTTTAACTCAAAGGTTGGGTACATCGAGTTCCTTACTTGTAATGTATACTGTATCATGCGCAACTGCATAGACACATGATAGCATACATAGAAACCTTTTACTCGTAGATATTGAAAGTCTCCATTCCGGTTGCAATATTTAAAGGTAAAAAAAAAAGATAATGACAAAATTTATTCCCAATACCGAAACACGCAGCCAAATGCTTTCAAATTAAACAAAGATCTGAGAAGTTAATTTATCTTACGATTAGCAAATATTTGGCGTGTTTGATCCCCCACCCCCGAAAAGTAGTTGCATTGTGTTAAATGTGTGATGATATCACTAGAAATGCCATGGTTGAGGACGACTTGATAAAGAAGTGAAAGAGAAACAGGAAGTAATGCCGGTAAGTAAAGAAAACTAATGAAAAAAGAGAATAGCTAATCGAGAAAGGAAAATGGAAAAATAGAAAGACAAAAATAATTCGTCACACACATGAAAACTAAAGAGCCTTGATAAGAAGCTGACAGGGTTGGCAGGGAGAGACATGTTTGGCTGGTAAGGAAGGATTTAACAATGACTACAAGAAAAGACGGATAGCTGTTAGAGAATTTTGAAAAAGAGAAGTTCAACTGCTAGGTGACTTTTGCAGATAGAAAAATTATGGTTCAGAGACAGAAGTTTAGCTGTTAGATAAGTTTGACTGATAAAGAGGGAATGTTGTTTGGGAGCGATAATGATGTTTGTGATACAGACAAAGAGAATGATGAGTTCAGAGATGTTTGATTTCTTTGACAGAAAAAAAAATTTGACTGGTAGAGAAAAGAATAATTGAGAAAATTGCATGTGAGATAAAGTTTATCTGAGAAAGATTTACTGATAACGAAGAATCTAGAAACGTAAAAATTGCATTTACGGTAACTGGATTGAAAATATCAAAAGATTTAATGAAAATATTTATAATCAGTCCAGATGTTTTACATTTTATGTAATTTTGAAAACAGGCAATATGAAAAGTAAAGGATATAATCTAAATATAACATATATCAAAGAAAAAATATCCATAGGAGTAATTGAAGGATCCGGGAAACAAATAAACTAGACATAACAAAACAACTTTTACCAATGGTAAATACGGGAACAACACAACCCTTTCTAAACATATATGAGAAAATTAAAAACAAAATACACCTAAAATATCATGGGAAGTAAGGAAAACAGCATCACCCTACAATAATAAATTCCAAAACTGTAAACGTTGTCTGGGGGAGAAAACAGTTGTAATTACCTTTCCAGAGCAACACAAATTACTAAATAAACGATCAGAACTTATTTCAAAATGCAGACAAGAAAATAAATTTTTAATACGTTACTTCAAAATCGAAAGCTAAAAACGAATACATTGTAAAATTTCATCAATAAAACTGAAAATCTATTCACTATATCCAACGGAGATAATGTAACATACTTTAGACAATGCCAGTACTTCCAACTAAACTAAAAAAAAGACAAAACCAACCAAAAAATTAAGTAAATAAATAATAAACGAATCAACACACTGTACGAATGCACGCATAACCAGGATTATGAACATTTAATAATAATAATCAACAACAATTAATAAATAAATACAAAATACTCTAAGTAATCAATAATAAATAATAACCTAAAAGTTAACAAACGACGCTATATGATAACAATAACTAACTGCATTTTGACCCACAATTATTTCTACTCAACAGTCTAGAATAATTTGAAATATAACCATTGCTACCTACCCGATAACCGCCAGGATAATACAGTAAACCGAAAATACATGTCCTTGATCAGCATATATAAATAGTCGAGCCACCACACAATATACATGGCCTGAAGACTGCGTTCAAGCATGAAACAGACTGTCACCATTCTGTATTGACTTATACACTCACGCTCTATCCTTGATATTAAGCACTTTTACCCATAAATATAGTTTAAACGTACGCTATATTTGCTATATTTATGGATAAATGTGCTCAATATCAGAGTTAGAGCGTATATAAATATGAAAGGGGACACTGAGGCCAACAGCAGTTTTTTTACATGCCATGATGGAAACTCCTCAAAATAAAAACAATCTCAGATTCAGCCTAGAACCACACGCTTAGGAAGACCAATAACATTTTTCCAAAAAGAATGAGTTCATCTCTTTCAAATAAATAATGCATTTGTAGGGCTGCGCTTCTAGGTTGAGATGTGTTACCGGAACATCAAATAAAACTATTTCTGGTCACATGCGCGTCTTTCTGACCCCAATTCCGAAAAGGACACAATCTTTCTCTTTCCACTTTCCAACGACATCGTTCGGCCTATTTTAACAACCCGCCCCTAATGATATAATGGATTTGGTCATCCCAACTCAGCACAAGGCTGACTAGAGCGCGACCAGCTTTACTAGTTCTTATGCTTACTTCCCATAAATTATTTGAGCCCGAAAATATACTAACGGTTATTACGTAGGCGGTGAGGGTTATGTTTCAAATTATATTCTTGAAATATGATAGACCTTACTACACATCATTAACCAGCGTATATAAACAGTCGAGACAAAACACAACATACATGGCTTGATGATTGCGTTCAAGCATGAAACAAACTGTCTCCGCTTGGTGTTGACTTACACACACACACACATATATATATATATATATATATATATATATGAGAGCAATGTCGAAAGAAATAAAGAGAGAAATGTGCTCACGTGCACGTTATAAATCAAATATTGATTATTTGAAAACATTCGGATCGAAATTTTGAAATTAATCGGATTTTTATCTTCATTTCAGTTGTTTTGTTTCTTTTCTTTCGGTCGGTAGATTCTCCGTCCTTTTGTTTCTTAAACTGAGATTATATGAATTTTCTGCTATGCGAGAATCTCGCGAGCTCAGATAAACGAAAACAGAAAAAAAAATGCATAAACGAGATGTAGAGAACGAATGCAATCGAGGAATACAGTTGAAGAGAATCGATGATTGAGTAAAAGGAATCAGCAATATTGGAATGGAAGCGAGCTGGTGTTCAAGGAGATTATTTACCTGATGCTCATCAAAGATTTTTCAAGTACATTATATCAATTGATAAAAAGAGGATTCTGCTATAATGATCTCTATCAAGTTGTGATTACTTGCTATCATAAAATTCTACATTCGAAATTCAAACCATACTCAGAACTCGACCACTAATTCCTTCAGGAATATTATTACTGTTTTAACCACCGAGTGAAAAAATAGCCAGTAAGAATATAAAGAGAAGCGTTGCGTGAAGAAGGGGAAGGGAAACGTGATATTTATATGTAAAAGGAGAGTGTTTACTGCTATATTACAGTGGATGCCTATAGAGAGGCAAAAAAGAAAAGGTTCCCCGTAACCCTCGAGAAGAATAGATCACCAGTCTCAAGGAAGCAAAATGAAGGAAAGCACAGAATATACACGGGCGACGGTGAAGACAAAAAGAAAATGTTGGAGTCATGGCAGCCGAAGAGACGTTTCCAGGGAAACCGTTCAATGACATCGCCAACAAGAGGCAAGGAGATGCGCTCAAAGAATTGTTGCTGCTTTTGTAGCGAGTTACAGATGCATTAAAAATGTAAATATACACCAGTTATACAGAAAAATATTCAGAAAACCAATTGTTACTTAATGCGGATGCAATTCTTAACCACGTTTTATTTAATACTGTACCTCTGATCAGGAGAAACAGTTTCTGTTGGGACTCAAGTGACATCAAATCTTGACCTTTCAAACTATTTTAATACTCTCGATCTATTTATCTCTTCTGTAGCTGAAGTTTTGAATGGCTTTCCTTTTTCCTTTAATATATACTTGAATGGGTTTTCCGGAAATCACGTAAACTGATTTCATTTGACTTTCTGTGTCTAATTGTCAACGAAAGAAACTTCCTCGATATTTTGATGAGATTTTCTGGACTGAGGAAACCAGTGATTCTATATTCCTTACGAAAGTCTTAAAATATTCGCAGAATAATTGCAACTATCTTTGTCTAACCTATAATTAATGTTACTGCTGATTCATATCTATACTTTTACTAATCGGTTCGGTTATCGGTTAGTTTTACATTACATTTTTTTGTAGTTTTTAATGATAATTCTTTACTCCCAATTTGTTGAAGTGATAATTTTCTTCGTTTCATTTTTAATCAGTTCAGATTTTGTTCATTATTTCTTAAGCACTAATGTCAGATGAACAATATTTTTGTTGTTGCCGAAGTCAGTTTTCCTGTCATATTTTTATGATACGCTTAAAGTAGTTGTAATAAAGAAGTAATCAATTTTGCAATTGTATGGCTTGTTTTTTCTGTATTAACAAAGTAAGGATTTTTATGTATACAATTAATTATATTGTTGAATATAAAAAGAATTCTATTTTTTAAATCATTAAAATAAATATATCCAAAGAAACAAATAAAAAGCAATGTATTAACAGACTGATCCCCCAGTTTATAAAGTATTCCGTTATGTTAACTCAAGAAATGTTCACTTATTGTTGACAACTAATTCCTTCTATTGTATTAAGATAATATTTCATTACTAAGAAAAGGTGATCAACTTTCATGACTGATAAATATATAAAATCGTTTTGATGATATGATGATGATGCTTCTTTTCTCAAACATGAAAAAAGAAGGATGGTCAGTTGTATTGTTATTCATCTTTTTATTTTCACGGAAATTTACACGCCTTTTTCACTACGGTACGCTTTTGTGAATAGACATTGAATTCAATATATATATATATATATATATATATATATATATATATATATATTGAATTCAATGTATATTCAATATATATATATATATATATATATATATATATATATATATATATACACACACACATATCACAAAAAAAAAATTCATGACAGCATCACTATTAAAAACCGGAAAAAGGTAGTAAACCAGGAACCCCTCCTTAAACAGGAAACAAAGGATGAGCCTCTAATCATGTTCATGACACGAGGATAATTGTTCACCACTTTGAGCCAGATATAAAAAGACAATCTATGTAGTGGAAACACCCCTCCTCACCTGTTCCAAAGAAGGCAAATATCGTCTCATCTGCAGGCAAGTTGATAGTATCAGGTTTTTGGGATGCAAAATACATTGTTTATTGACTATGTTAAAAAGAGCCACACCATCAATGGAGAGTGCTATGCCAATTTGCCGAGGTAGTCACAAAAGGCTAACTAGAGCAAATGCCCAGGAAAACTGACGAAAGGGGTCTTGTTTTATCAGGACAATGCTCCAGGACACAATTCCTTGGTTTCAATGGCTGTTGAGCTTGACTGTGGCTTTGAATTGGTTGGTCACCCTCCCTATTCTCCTGATTTGATTATCATCTGTTTCCCAACATAAAAAAAACACTCGCCTGGGAGCCAGTATCGCAGCGATGAAGACGTCATATCTCCTTATTGACCAAGAGGATGAACAGTCTTGTTTGAACAATCAAATGTCAGTTTACCCGGAAAGAAACAATGCAATTATTAATAAGAATAATTGAAATTAATGTATGCAATATTTCACAGCTCTAGCATCACTCCTTCAGTCAACCTTTGAAATTTTCAGACAGAAAAAGATTTTATAAATTTCAACCGCAACATCCCATTTTACAAAAAAATGATTCCTTTTATGGTATCTAGAATTTATTGAAAGATAAATAAACTAGAGCTTCTGTAAAATAAGTGTTGAACCAGGTTTTTATGCTTACTATTTGTGGCCCTCGATGTATGGGAGCGTAATGGTTATCGGCGTGAGAAGTGTGATGAGTAGTGTTTAATTTTTTACTAATTCTCTTGGGGGAAGGCATGAACTCATTTCTTCTCCTTTCAGCTACGGGCAAAATAGCTGGGTAGACTGCGCTCTCTATCCTTGGATGGTAATCAGTCTAAGAGAAAGACTACTTTGAATTCAAAACCCAGGAAAAGGCAATGGTAAACCACTATACTATCTTTCCCAAGAGGTTATGGATATTTGCAGATAATAAAGAAAAGGTAACTGTGGAAAGCCATGTTCACTAACGGCCTGAAGGGACATAACATTTAGAAAAACAAGGATTCCTGGATCGTCATGAAAACAGTTGTCGTTTCAAGTCTGATAAGAAAAGAAACTAGAGAAAATATACAAAATTCATTCAAAAGTTATCTACAGCAATAAATATATAGAAAATGTTTAATCTTACTTATTATAAAACGCAGATTGTGTGTGTGTGTCTGTACGTTTATATATTGGATCGGATTTCCTACATTTTTCAACCGATTTCAACAAAACTTCACAGGACTACGTAAAATTACCTTGCGGTGGTTCTGACAGCGCCAAAAATGGGAAAAACAATTGTTTTTGCACGAAATCAATTTGAAAACACGATTAAGAGGCATTAATGAAAGGGGGACAACTTATATTGAGTTATACTTATTAATATCGAGTTATCGAGTCATACTTATTATAAAACCCAGGTTGGTTGTGTGTGTGTGTGTGTGTGTGTGTGTGTCCGTTTATATATGGGATCGGATTTCCTACATTTTTCAACCGATTTCAACAAAACTTCACTTTTTTTTGGTATGTAGTGTTTCTTATTGTCTTGCGCACTTTTTTCTTTATTTTTACATTCAGAATGCTTTAAAAATTCCATTTACTGGACAATTGTTTATAATAAAATTCTATTCAATCGGTAGACTCATAACGATTGAAAGCAATGTTTTTGTTTGAGTTTGGGTTTGACCAATTCGTAAAAAAAAAAAAAAAACTAATTAAGACATGCGTGTCCGTCAACCTTAAACAATAATCTTTGTCAATTTTATTTTTCAGTCTTTATGATGGTCGATACTTGATCTATCTCTTACTGTTACATCCCCGGGCAACGCCGGGCTCTACTTCTAGTACTTTATAAAACCAAGTTGAGGCAAGAAAATTGTGTAGTGGAAATCTTTTAAGTAGAGAGAGTTTTCTTGTTTTGAAAATCAATTTGGACTTTTAGCTGGGCTTGAACACTGGCGCTCTGTAGAAAATAAACAACTACATAAGCCAAAAAGCAAATCTTTATAAGAACCTTTAGAGGACCGTGTGGTTTACGTGTTATTGAATTAGGAACACGTGCTGCTTATTTCTGCTAGAAGAAGGTCCAACTACAAGAACATGGCGGACTCGAGTCCAACCGAAGATGTAAAGAAAACAAACAAGACAGATATATATATGTCAACAAATATATGTATTAAACAACAAATTTACAAGTGACAAAGACATCAACATTTGTGTTTGTGTGTGAACGTAAAGAGTGTGTATATAGTGAAAGTTCGTACGTACGTAAATGTGTGTTTCATGGTGTTTTCCCACAAGTGGGCGAAAACGCGGAACTCTGCGAGAGATCAAATCTTTAAATGTGTCCGCTGAAATGCAAAGTGAAAAAGGTTATTTATTTCTGTGCTATAACAGAAAATGTGGCACAAGGCTGAAGTGGGGAATGGGGAAGAGGTCGGTCTTCTGTCTTCACTTCTAAACTTAGTTAGCCACAAACGTTGACCCAATCATACTATTAGATTGGTGCAAAAATAATGACGTAATAATGCCGTTTTTTGACGTTAGAAATACGTCAAAAAACGGCATTATTACGTCATTGTTTTTGCACCAACCTAATAACAATATTTCTTGCACCAAAACAAAACATTCTTACCTTTCTCACCACACCCACCATAATACCTCAATGACTCCATGAAAATACTAACTGGACCCCAGATGTACAATTTGTGGTCTGTGGGGGGAGGGGGTTAAAACAACAATTTAGAAATTTTTAAAAAGTAATCCCAATGAGTATTTACAGTATGAAACAAATAACTATTTACAAGAAACTAAAAAAAATCGTGTTAGTGATAAACCCCCACAATCACTAAATATGGCAGAAACATCAGTTAACTAGACGAAATTAATGCGGGACTATAAAAAATTAAAAACATTCATTCATCCCAAGCACTCACACAGACATGCACTCATTCAGGCACAACAACAGATACGAAAAATCACACCCGAAACGAAAAAAACGCCCCGCATCCACCAGACAACTGACGTCACTGACCACCTAACGAGGGAGGGGATGGGGAATTAAACTTAAAGAAAGATAGGGACAGAAATGAAAGGGGCCTATGAGCATACATACCCTAGCTAAGTTTACTGAAAAAGGAAACTAAAGACTCAAAAAAAAAAAAACTAAACCTAAGCTAACCTAAATTTTGGGGTGGGTTGAGTCGTGTTCAACCCAGCTAAAGCAATATCCTGATGCCTAACCGGCATCAAAGTGCCACTCCAGGTCAGCCCCTTTCACACGACACAAACGCGCAAGATTCACCCACCTTTTGCCGAATTTTGCAGATGAAGTGAGTCGCCGCCTTTCCGACCTAATCTTGACCTTAAGCTGATGCTTAAAGTACAAGATCAGCTGGGAAGAGGTAAACCTCGCCTCCATAGTATACCTTCTGTCGTTTCGTCCGAACCACGACTCTCATAACGCTAGTAAGCATAAGAACACATAGTGTTCAGCCATCGTCAACGGCGGAGCCACATTGCTACAAACAGAAGCGGCCTCAAGGACAAAGAACTTTCCAGGCAGCATGCGAACCATAAGGCCTTCAACATACTTCCACAGCGGTGCTACCACCGAGCAATGAAAAAAGTCGTGACCAATGGTCTCGACCTCCCCATTACAGCGGCGGCAGTTTGGATATTTCTCCAAGACCGCTAAGCAAAGTCTTTTGGCGATCCAGAGGGCCCCACGCATCACCAGCCAGGAGAGTGATGCCTCATTGTTATTGAGACATTTCAACCCGGACGCCCAAAGCCATATCGAGCGAGCCTCCCGCTTCGTATGACCTAGCTCGTCAATCAAATCATCATGAACGGCCCCTCTAACACCTGATATAATGCCTTACGAGACAACGCCTGAGCGTTGGAGAGGCCATCCAACGCCCATAAGAGTCGTTTCAGAGCACGACGACATTCACGGTAGAAGGAGCACTCGGCTTTGGGTAAACGGTGAGCCTCCTCCTCGGCCGGGTGCACACTTCTCAAGGATGGGAAGTTCTTACGGGCGTCTTCCTTCCAGAAGGCGCCCACTCATCCGGTTCGCGACACATTCGAACCAGGATGCGAAGCATATGTTGACGAATCTCAATGCTAGGCATACATACACCACCTTCAGATGGATGAAGGCAACAGATCTCCCGAGAGACTCTGGCAGCCTTGCCTCCCCACAAGAAGGAGAACAAGAGCTTCATTAACGCCAGTAAAGTGTCAGACGGAAGTGGAAGCACAGAGAGTCGGTAAAGGAGAATCGGGTAGATGTGTGAAACACATACTTCCGCCCTCCCCTTTAAGGCTCGATGATCAAGCGTACCATATGAAGGTTATCCTGAATAGTCCTGCCCTTCACAGCACAAGTCTACTCGGAGCCAATCAGACTAGATAGGACAACCTGTAAGCGGTTCGCTAAGACCTTAGCCAAAATCTTTAACTCTGTGTTTAACATAGTTAAAAGGCGAAAGTTACCTAACCCATCCCCACCGTTTTTATCCTTACGTAACAACTTGATTACGCCCCTGGTGAAACGCTGGGATATAGACCCCTGCTTCAACCAGTTGCCGAAAATCAGTGCCAGCAAGGGAACAAAAACGGGCGACTGCCTCAAGTACAGTTCGTACGGAAGATCATCTAATCCCCTCGCACCTAGGCACTTCAGCTGCCTCAAGGCAGGGGAAGTCAGCTAAATAGGTTTCGAACTGAGCAAGGCTCAAACCGGGCTCCCTGGTGAAAAGTTCCTGAAAATACTCACGAAAAGCCTCACATATACCCTCGTTTGTAGTCACGGTCCGCTTATCCGGCAATGTGACGCATGCGATATGCTGTCGAGATGCACTCCGAACCTCCTCTGCACACGATTCAGCGGCCATATTTGTTGCCTCAGGAGAAATTCTTTTTAACCTAGTTTGATCCTTCTTGATAAGCAAGGAGGCCAACTCTGCCTTAGCTAAGGCTACATCCCCACTATCACGGGATTTAATCGCCCGATCAACTTTTTGCTCACAAGCAGTTTGCGCCGCTAATCTATCTAGATTGAGCCGACGACTATAATCAGCAGCAAACGTTCTAATTTTGCATTTAAGATTATCCCACCAGGCATTTCCCACCACAGCCCCCGTCATCTCCTTTTGTATCATTAGTAGCAGCTGGTCCCGGAAATCTTGCTCCCCAAATAATGAGCAGTTCAATTTCCAGTAACCAGCCATCTTAACCTTAGGCTTATCTAAGTTTACCCGGACCCGGACTAGCCTATGATCCGAATAAACTATATAATGGAAACTTGGACACCCTAAGAGCCCTACATCGACTCTCCTAACTAAGACTCGGTCCAGGTAGCTAGGTACCCGAGCTGCCACTATTAGTCCAAGTCCACACTACCTCCCGAGGTTGTTCATTTCGGTATTTATCGACAAGATCAAACCTGTCGATAAAGTCCCGAAATGGTTTCACGTCCGGGTTGTTAGTACCCAATTATGACCCTATACAATCTATATCGGGGTCAAGGACGGCATTCCAATCCCCCTCTAAGAACGGCCCGATCTGCCGAAACAAAGCAGGCCGCTCAAAATGCTTATTGGGCGCATATACCCCAATGAGACATAAAGCCTTATCCTTTATGGGAACATCCAGTACGCAAAGTCTGCCCGCCGGATCTGCGAAGACAAGAGCACACGCAGCCTTCAAGGACTTGCTCACCAGCCAAGAGACACCCCTCGAGCGTCCATCATAAGAAAAGACACCTCTAGACAGAATGCTGTCATGATCGCGAGAAAAAAAAACGGGTCTCTTGCACACAACATACGTCCACCCCGAGACGCTGAAGGTCACGATAGAGCCTTGCACTTCGAGACTCGGACCTCAGGCCTCTGGTATTCAAACTAGCTAACCAGACATTGTCAGGCCGATTAGGGTTGCTCTGCTGAATTAAACATGGTCGGAGAAAGGATACCGACCGCCTCCCCCATCGACCCATGGCCCATCTCAGTTTGGATGGTACCGTCTTGGGAGAGACCGCCGACATCCCAGAGGAATGGGCCATTATTGACCACCGTACAGAGGAAGGTCAATTTTAGTGCTCTATAGAGGGAGGGGTGAACGAAAATAGGGACTCGCCCAGCACAATATTGTTTTAGCTTTTTTAACTTGTCGTTCTGGACAATCGCAATGTAAGGCGTCATTTTGAAGGAAGCTATTGCCTTATCCAACATTGCTCAAACTTGACGCACTCCCGTGTCAGTTCTTATGACTGTCAAAACCCGTTGAGCCTTAGGGAAGTTTTTCGGATCCTCAATGTCCTTATCAGTATATTGCTTAATAGAGAGTAGATATTTAAGATTCTTGATTCTATTGTCATAATCCCTGGCTTTCTCTGCTTGAGTCGGGGAAATGCGGCAGATGTCTTCTCCACTGTTGTAGATGTGTTTGGGAAGTTTCTTTCTTTTGTCGTTTGCGTCCTGATTAGGACTTCTTTGTCTCTTACTAATAGGAGGGGGCATTTCAGGTGTGTTAAGGGGCGTTTTACGGGGTGAAGGACTGGGAGAGGGACAAGGAGTAAAATGTTGTCTGAAAGGGCTGGGTTCTCTACTGAGAGGGGTTGGGGAATGGAAGGGAGTGGAAGGAGTAACCTTTTGAGTTGAAGGGGTCTTGACAGGAGATGATGGTTGGGAGGACTGTTTCCGTGAAGATGTGGAGGCAGTAACATTTTTCCTAGGGGAGGTCTTTTTTGGATGGGAGGAAAGTGTCTCTTGAGAATGTGGAGCAGAGGAGGTTGCAGGAGTGGCCTTTTTAGATTTAGGGTTCTTTTGGGAGTCGAGCTTTTTTTAATTTTTTAATTTTTTCGGTCTTCTCAAAACCAGGATCATATTTCTTTTGTAGTTCTTGCAATGAGGTTTCCGAGACCGGACTGTTGAAAATGGGAGTGGGACTGTCCGTGTCTTTTGTCCCGGGGTCTTCAGGGGACTGAGGACCCGCTGTCCGGAGCTTCCCTCTGCCCTTGCCAACAACCAGCCATTCCCCCTCTCCCTTCTCCACAACTGCACTAGCATTCGGGGAATGGGGGTTTCGAATTTGACCCAAATGGGGATTCTCCACTCCGGTCCCAGCAGCTGGCATGCCCATTACAGGCGAGGCGGTATTCGAAGACGCGATCGGAGGGAGATTTTGGTCGCTTCGGGCATGACCTCCAGAGGCCTTCTTCTCTGGACAGGAAGAGGAAAGGTGACCAGTCTTCCCACACTTCAAACACACTGGTTGCGGCCAGTCACGATGACCGGCAGCATCAGGCTCCCAATCTCCAGACAGTTGGGGATAGAGAGGAAGGCCTTTTCATCTAACATGAAGTCGAAACTACTCCCCCTGGTCAAGCTATCGCAGGAAGTACCCATAATTTCGCCATACTGCGACAGGAAGGTGTTCCCCGACAACCAGAGGATGGACCTCGTGTATCGCTATTCTGGTCCTACGCCTGCCTTCATATTCTGTTCTCAGAATAATGTCTTGCGTAATGATTTCTGTAGATGTCATCTTCAGGCAATCTTCTGGTGTGGGTAGCAATATGTCCCACATGAAAAAGCGCGAACCCTTGACGATTCTCAGTGGCTTATACCCCTGGGACTCCAGTGTTTTTACCACTGTGTCTTTCATCGAACGACAAATCTTGCGCGTACGCTTATCGACGACGAAGGCTGACACGGTTCGTTTCTCGATCTTCAGTTCTTTGGGGTCCTCCAAGAGCCCATCTTCCACGACAAGGTGTGCGTAACTCTTGGCGCGCTTCAAGAACTCTGCAATATCGATTATACACTTCCGGGGGGGGACTTCCAACATCAGGGCCATTCCCCGGCCTCTGCGTTATCACTGGTCTTATTATTCGATGGTGATATTTGGTCTCTTTCTTGGCCCTTATTGGCCACTGTACTTTTTTTTTATTTGGGCCATTATTGACCACCGTACTTTTTTTATTTTGACCATTTTTGACCACCGTAATTTTATTGGAAATGCCATTATCGACTTCCATACTTGTGGCGTCATTGGCGTTAACAGCCTCCTGATTATCGGTGACTAATGATGGGTATTCTTCGGGATCATTCTTATCGGGGGGGTCTTTTTTAATGGAAAACAGATGTTTTCTTACTGACCTCCTAAGGTCGGCCACTTTGGGTTTCTTCTTTATAATTGAAAAGGAAGGTACCCTTTTTCTTTCCATTTTCAAGGAAGGGGGAGGGGTGATAACTAGGAAATAAAGATTAAGTTTCGCTCATAGGCAAAAAAAAAAAATTTAAACAAGTGTCGCTGAACAGCGAGACAGCAAAATTAATAAATACAAAAAACAAGGTTCGCTCGTGAGAGACTACAAATTCACAAAACAGAAGGACGTATAATAAAATTAAATAGACAAGGTTCGCAAAACAAATGGACGTACAAGTGAACAAGGTTCGCCCAAAGGCGAAACTACAAATTTACAAAACGGTAAAGGACGTACAAAAAGATAAAATAGACACGGTTCGCCTAAAGGTGAAACAATTTAAATAAACAATTGGACGTACAAGTAAACAAGGTTTGCCAAAAAGCGAAACTACAAATTTAAAACAAGTACAAACAGGACGACAGACAAGAAAGCAACAAATAAAACGAACAGGTATAAACGGAAAACACAATTTACAATATGGCTGCCGATAAGACGGTCAACCCTAAAAAACAAAACGAAAGGAAACAAAATGGACGGAATATACAAAATAAACACAAAATTTACAAACAAATATTTTACAGACGATAATAAAGAGATAAAAAACACAGAAATTTAAGGATTAAAAGAATGAAGACAAAATAAAGTGACGTGTAATAAACAAAGAAAAATAAAGTCGAAACGTGGAAATAAAAAATAAACAAATAACTCTGGGAAGTGGATACGGGGAGAAAATAAATTCAAAAAAGGAAAAAGAAAACGTAAGAGATAAATAAAAAAAGTTAAATAATAAAATATTAATAAATTAAAAATAAAAAAAATGGGGAGGGTACGGAATTAAAAGGAAAGAAAAAATCAAATATTTACCAAACAATCAAAAAAGGAACGTAAGAAAACGGTAAAAATAAATCCAAAGCGTAACGGAATAACGTCAAAAGTTCAAAAAATTCTCAGCGGGACAAAATAACGGTCTCAAATGCAAAGTGAAAGAGAGAACGAGGCAAAAAGTCGCCCAATATTTATAGTGTAGGGAGAGCGACCGCTAGTGAGCAATTAAGAAATTAAGGAGGAGCTAACTCCGATAAACCAAACAATAAAGTGTTTCTAGTTTTAAAAAAAAAAAAGTAAAAAAAAAGAAAAAACATTTTATTGGATTTTGTGGCGAAATACGGTTATTCAGATGACATCTGAAATTGAAAATATTCCGGTTGAGACGAAATTACAAAAACACGTGAAAATTGAGGCAAAGAATGAAAATCAAATTTAAGATTATGGAAATGTTTTCTTTTTTAGATAAAATAAAAACATTTGTAGATGCAAATCTAACTACGGATGTTCCTCAATAGAAATTAAATTGCAGCTTTACTTTTCAGATTTAGTATTAATAATTAAAAATGCTTAGAGAGATAGAAAGAGAGAGAGAATAACTATGAAAGAGTGATGTAGATATAAATGCATATAAATGATGATTAAATTCGCTCGCCTTGAATTATTCAGACTAATCCTAACTTTGATAAAATTAAATGAATCGTGAAAACCAAAATAACATCAGGTCGGAAAAGTTAAAAAGCCAAAATAAATCTTAACAATTTTGAGGCCCGAGTTGTTTTCCTTTTCATGACAAATTTGAACCTTTTCACATTGGATATAACATCCAATATCAAGAGATGTTGAAAGATTACGGGAGAAAAATGAAGAAGTTACTGACCACAAAAGGAAAGGTAGTGCTAAGAATATCTGAACGTTTTCTCCATTCGCATCCATGATGATTTGCTCACCACCTTTTTTCCATCCATTGATGAGAGATACCGGAAGAGAGCCATTAACGACACTTATAATAATTATGTGTAACGGATATGACTGAATGAGCGTGAAGTGGTGTATAAATTGATGAGTAAGGGTGAAGATATCTTTTATTTAAAAGTGATTCGCTCTGTTTCACTTACCGAAAATCGTTTATAGAAACTAAGAAAGTAGACGATGAATTACAAAAAGCGAGATTAACTATTTCCAAGCAACAAACTGATAGCGCTATGAATATACATTAGAAAGAGATTCTCTTGTTCACATTCAACGTTAGCACGAAACCCTTGTTGATAAGATTCAGGTTTAGATGCTAATATATGGGGTCACTGCATTCTATTGTTAATATCCTGCAAGCTAAAAATATCGTTTCTTCCTCACTTCTAACTCTTCAGCTCTTTTGGTGGAGAAATTTTGTCTGACTGACATTTGTCCAGTTCTCCAGAGACTGAAGACAGGAAATTGTTAGACAGAACTTCACATATAAGTAGTCGGATAAGATCGAACCACCTAATCAAGAAGGATCAATTGATAACGAAGTATCGTGTTTCTTTGAAAAGCCAATTGATGCGAAATTCTACGTTGTTATAATTTGTGTTTGTCTTTCGTAGGGACGGCGATATATTTATTTTGAATGAAAGCAGTCAGATTTGCCATCATAAGTATATGCCTTACGTTTTTCATCTTCATATTGCATGGATTAATGTAATTGCGTAATGAAGATTTTTGCAGCATATCGTCAAAGTGTCTAATGTAATAATTAATCTGTTTGAATTTCCGTTTGACGTTCCTTGGCACAAAACAATCAAATGATGTTTAATTGAAACTGTGTGGCTTCATTTTTTAAATTTCAATAAACCTTGTGCGCTTTTTATTCGATCTTTGATTGAATCTGAAGAAATGTAAAGAGATTTTCTTCATTTTAGTCAGTCACTATTTTCGGATTAAAAAATTTTCCCTCACCAGATCTATCTTTATGTATGATTTCCATTACACCATTGTCCGAAATGAGCAAATTTGTGAGATTCCTAAATTAAATGCACTGAATTTTGTTGACGTGCATCTAACCATGGAGATAGATGATCAATCCCTCTCCTTAAACTAAACCCCAAAACAACCGACAGCCGATCTGTAATTATTGAATAATTAAGACTTTAATCGGTCTCTTCAACTCACGTTCCTTTCAGCAATTCCATACCTGTTTGTTCCTATTCTACACTGATATTTCTTCCTGGTCAGACTACGTCAACACAATCATATATAATAGTAATTTTTGGCTCCTTAACTAAACAAGTGAATTTTCTAGGAATTCATTTTGAAATTCACAGAAACAATCCTACTAATAATTTGACACTGAATAACTTGATGAAATTCCTCAGTTAAAAATGTCTTCCATTTTGTAACTGAATGAAGAAAAGAAATACAAGTAACATTTCAGTTTGCATCATATTCTGTAATAATATTCGATTTTGGTAAAATGGAATCTCGAATAAGGTATTGTAGCTAGTTAAAAAATGGCCATCTTTTGTCAACTGGAATCATCTAATTTCCTGCGAGTTAATGACTATGACGCTGATATTAATTAGTAGTTTTCAATGATGATAGAATAACACCGTGTTTGGTGAGGCGGATTGAAATAACGCTAAATGACCTTCAGAAGATTCTGTAAATTAATCTTTGTCGGGTCAAATGTTGATGTTCAACAACAAAAAAGACTTTGGGAAAGAAGAAAGTAACAGATAAAGTGTCGGCCACTTTAGACAAAATGAAACCCAACCAGACTGAACATACAGATCCAGTGCTGTCTACCATCACCGACACCCACCCCTAGAACTAGTGCACGGCAACTAATTGGCGACAAGCGATGTGATTTGAACACGCAAATTACAAAACTTAAAATACAAACATGCAACTACAAGACAACGTAATCTGTTTACAAGATGTACACTACAGTGATCCCTCTCTAATTCGCCGTTCTACTATCGCGGATTCACGACTTCGCGGATTTTTAAAATATATCGCGGAGTTTCTGGAAAATTCTAGAAAAATCGCGATATATGAACACCTAAAATTTTTCATTAAACCCATTAAAATATTAATAATAAATATTATTTCCTGGTCTAGGAACAACAAAACAAACGTAAAGTAGCAATAGAAAGGGCACCGCCGTCTGAAGAGACGTAAAATACAATTATCGGCTGCACAGTAGAAATCATCATCAGCTTCATCAATCATCATCAACATTTTTACTGCGCAGCAAATTCATCATCATTCAAATTCTACTTCACCTTCTATCTTGTTGAATACAGTAAAAATCTTTATTTATTTATTTATTTTTAATCTAAAGTGTTATTGCTTAACAGTTATCCTTGTTATTAATAGAGTACTGTAATGGGTGGGTTGTTAATAGTACAGGGAGGGTTTTAAAAGTCCAAATACACGTTAAATAAATACTGTAAATATGGCGTCCCTACTTCGCGGAAATTCAGTTATCGCGGCCCGTCTCGGAACCAATATACCGCGATAAACGAGGGATCATTATAACTCCAAATCAACTTCCTTACAACAAATTTCGGTAAATAAAATGTATATTGTAACACCCGAGTACTAATAAGTAATAACCCTTCAAATTTTTCCAAAATAGTCTTAATTCCGTGCAATAACGGCTTATTGAGAGACATTCGCTGTCAGGACACAGAACTTCGTATTTAAAACAATACATTGCTCGTTTTTTTATTCTTAAAAGCAGTCCCTAAACATAGTCAGCGCCTTCACATTTTCCTAAGAGAGGCGAGCAGACTGTATCCAGGACCTACTTCATTATAGACATCTATATTATTGCATTTGTTTTTAAATTGTCAATGTCATTTTTTCCATTGATATGAAACTTTTAACTTCCTCTTACAATTGATTTAATTATTGTTTTATTTTCAATGTATAATATTAAAAAAATGCTTTACTGTACTACTTATTTTGTTCTTTTTGTTATTCATAATTTATAAGTATTTTCATCGATATTTTTATATAATTTGAAAGTACTTTGTTATTCTTTTATTTGTCGATATTTTCATATATTTGAAAGTTAACTTTCTTCTTAAAAAATTAAGTAAAAACTACACTTATCATTTATTTTCATATATTTGAAAGTTAAAAGTTAACTTTAAATTAAAAAGAAAAGATCGCGTATTAATTTCGTTAAGGGAGTAAATAGGCCAAAATTGTATAAGTGCGCGAAATGGTTCAGCAGCGAATGTCTCTCAATAAGCCGTTTAAGGGATGACAAGAAGAGCGAGAAGAAGTCCAATTATTTCTGGTCGTTAACATCCAAAAAGGTAGGTTTCTTCAATATCTAATTGTTGATTTGAGTTAAGCATATATATTTGCACGGAATTAAGACTATTTTGGAAAAATTTGAAGGGTTATTAGCGCTCGGGTGTTACAATATACATTTACCCAAATTTCAACATACGCGTAGAAAAATTATAGATAGCTAATGCTGCTGCTACTTAATACAGTTTTTGTCTCGGTCAGTCGTGCCTGACTTTTTTTTACCTTCTTCTTTCCTCTACAATTGTTGTTATAAAATTCAATCGGCATTACTACCCTTTATGTCTTGCTGATAAGCCTAAAATCAAGCCATGAAAAATTGATGAATCCAGATGACATTACTAAAACTTTATAAAAAAAAGATCGTCACACGTGCACGCTAAACATATATCAACCATGCTAGAAACGAAATATTTCAATTTACTTGTTAAGAAAAAGATTACAAACAGGCTAAAATGGGCGCAAAGCTTTCTAAATGAAACAAGTCGCTGTAATACAACAATGAAAATATTACTGACTTATGGAGAATTTCGCTGTATACAGCATTTAAACACGAAAAAATACAACTTGACTGAACATGTGGAAACCTCATGCACAAAGAAAAATATACCAACTTAATTCTGATAAAGTTTGAAGCAACAACAACTAAAATAGTTGCTACTATCGCAAACACATAAAACACAACGCTTTTAGAATTCGGCAAAAATTCAGAAAGTAACGTTACGCAGCTCAAACCCAGAAGTCAACTCTTTCCAGCACACGACAAAATTAAACAAATGCTCAGTTTCTCTCAGACTTCTTAACAGAGAAATAGATACAATTGAATGACCGTCGACTCACTGACGCTTGAAAAGTTTGCAAGAACTATTGACATTTGAAATATCCCGATATCAGCAGAACCTCCTAAAATCGACAATCATATAACAGATATCTTCAAAGGTTCTAATGAAACATGTTTGAATACTCGGTGTCAATTTTAATAGCATCAAACAAAAATAAAGTGGATGCATTGTAAACCACAATTTCTTTTAACAGCCATATCAGTTTATCGCTGGTCCCGCTTTCTCTCTTTTCCAACGCGGCATATACTACCGACATATTCTTCAAAACGTGCTACATTCTGACACAAGAAATTTCAACAGCACACTGATAGCATAGTTTTATGACCTCATCTACGATACGGGGGCGCTCGGCCCGTGGTTTCTTATCCTCCAGGGCGTCCGCTACAATAGTATTTCAAACAAGTACCTTTTTCGTCGTCATGTTAATCACTTGCAACTAAATTATTCTATTCAAAGCTTTCCTGTTGTGCTACAACGAACAGAACAAATTTGAAAATTATTGACATATTGTCAAAATAAATTTTCCATTCTGTAGTGGGTATTGTGGGGGTTATCTCTAATTAGTATGTCAAGACTCTCGATAACTAGCACTGTTTCAGGTCTACAAAAGAAGAGACATAGCTTATTTTCCTTTTCTCTTTTTTTTCTCGAATACCGTAGGTAGAAAACTTGTCCAGCCTTCCCTTCTAGGGAGACAGTCTCCCGGTCACATGGGGCATCTTTCACACGCACGCAGTCAAACACACATACAAACACACGCCTTTTCTTATAGCTAATGTTTTTCCTTTTCAGTTATTTAGACACAAGTATATTTACTAATATATTATTTACATAAAAATACATGACGATATCTCCGTATTGATTTTTTTTCCTTTTCTCTTTATCCCCTTACAAATGATGCCAACTTTTCATTTATATGTGAAAATTTTGGTTGCCACTAATTTTAGTTGAGCTAGAATTAATGACCGCAACACACTTTGTCGTCTCCTGGAACAGCCATATTCATTGGCAGATTTTCATAACTCGCATTTGCAAAAAAAGCTCATTGTATGAAAGAATATATAGCTGTGTGGTTCGTCTTTTGAATAGATTTGTTAGTATCTGATATCTTTCATTATGTTTTTGAAAAGCTTCAAAAAATGTTGAGATTCGAATAGGATCGCGCTCATTTTCATGGTGATGTGACAAGTCAAAATAATTGGTGGAAGAAGGCGCCAGGTTCGGTCGTTACCAATCCCAGAGACTGAAGTGAGTAGTTGGCAATTTTGTAATCTCTTTGTTCATTTTGCATGTAGTCACAAATCTTTCTCCTTAATAGAAACATATTGCACTAAATGTAAAAACTAATGTTTTTACATTATTAAAATTCCCCTCTACTCAAAAAGATTGAAAAACTATGTAAAAATAAAATTAATTAACAAAGAAATTGGGGCATGAAATGGCTGGTAAATTTTAACGCCTCCAAAACTGCTAATCCCTACAGAGAAATTTTTTTTGCCTGCCATCAGAATGGCTGATGCTAAACTTCTAGAGAGCAACAGTCCTTGGCCTCACGTTTTCTACTGACATGAAGTGGAGCGATGACATCGAAACAATTGTTACGTCTACTGTTCACTGTCATGCCACAAAAATTTACCGTCAGAATCCGTCTTTCACATTTATAAATCTACCATTCGTCCGTGCATTGAATACTGATGCCATATTTGTTCTGGTGCTCCTGCTACATATCTCGAGATTCTTGACAAAATTCAAAGAAGGGTCTGTGATGCAGTCGATCCTGACCAGGTTTCGCGGCATCAATCACTATCTGACAGACGTGGCGTGGCTTCCCTCTGTTTTTCTGCAAATATTTTCATGGCAATTGTTCTGATGAGCTCATTTCCCTAGTGTCACGACATAGTTGCCAATCTAGAAGCATCATGTACGATGCTTCTAGATTGGCAACTAGGCCTTACCGTTTTACTGTTGAACTTAGATACAATTGCCACTTCTATTATAATGGTTTTATTTTTTCGCACTTCTCACCCTTTTCATTTCTTGTTTCCCTGCCACCTACAATCTTTAAAAATTTAAATGCAACGTCAATCGCCATCTTCTGTCTAACGCAACCTTGTTCCTTTATTGTCCTCGTGTCATTATCACGTTGCTGGGATGAAACGATTAAAAATAACTAGATTCCGCATACATCCATTTATTTTCTATGTTTTATTCTATATTTTTTGTCTTTGTGAGTTTTTTCAAAGATAAAATAAAATTATTTTTTGAATTTTTTGGCTGCAAGAATTCTGATTGAATCAAGATTCTCTATCCATGAGAAGAGTGTGAACATCTTTTAAAGCTATTCATACAATCTGTCATCTACTTCTCTGTGTGAGAGAGTGAATTGATCAACCAAATAATTCTGTAGAATGTGTGTTCAGTGTCAGACCGAGCAGTTTATATATATATATATATATATATATATATATATATATATATATATATATATATATTATCAGGAGTTTCTCAGTCAGGAGTTTGTCGTATTGCAATTCGGGTGTTGCCTTCGCCCTCTTCAATTTCCGTAATTTCATAGTTTACATATTACTAGAAGATGGTCGCTCCTGCAGTCGGCACTTGGGTATGTTATGCAGTTTAAAACTGCATTCCTGAATCTCTTATTGATGGTTATATAATCAATTTTTTTTTTTCGTTTCTCCTCCTGGACTTCTCTATATCCATATACGTCTTGGGTGTTCCTGAAATCATGTATTGTTTACTACATGATCATTCGCTGTACACCATTGGAACCATTTTTATCCGCGTTCATTACGAATTCCTAGTCCGAATTTGCCAACTATCTCACCATCTCTCTCCATGCGATTTACATTGAGCCTTGGCGTTGTCTAGTGTGCAGTAAAATATTTTAATTTCTTCTGTACTTTGAGCTGCCGGTGCATATACAACTATGATGGATATGTTGAAAGGCTTTCCTTTCAGTTTAACGACAAAATTCTTTCAAATAGTTGACAGTAATACAGAACACATTTCTTCATATTTTGGTCCTACTCCGCTTTCATTTTCTCTTTACTTGCATATATGATCTTGTGTTTATCACTGACGAACTCTCCATTACATGCCTACATCGTTTCACATATGACTAAAATATTAACATTTAACATGTTCATGTTTTGTTGTATATTTTCTAACTGGCCACATTGATTTAGTATTCTGACATTCCATGTCTCGAGAATTATTTTTTGTTTGAGGTGAACAGTTGCTGCATGACGGTCCGGTGACACCTGCTGCTCATGTCTTCTAGTACCGGGTGAGGTATCAATTCCAAAGTCCTCTTTACGCTGTTTACGCCGTTTTTTTTTCTTCTAACAGTCACTAGATGATGATCAGTTGACACCTGTTACACATAACCCTCCTTACCGGGGGCGAAGAATTAATTCCAATAGGAATATCTGCGAATGCAATTTTATTAATAAAAGATATCGGCAACAAGTCACTTCCAAACAAAATACAATTCTAAACAATATTATTATTATTATTATTATTATTATTATTATTATTATTATTATTAAATTCAAAGTAACTTCTTATCTTAACTTTCTCAAGTTAACAGCAATCAGACGAAGCAGTCGTTTGTTTGGCTCGGACATCTTGACCCGGGATCCCCCAACAGCTTACACGTCCATGACGCCGTCTCCCTTTGGTTATATATCTTCCTTAGGGACAGAAAAAAAATAGCGGCTCGCAGTCCTCAATTTGGGAAAACCCAAGACTCACCGTTTCCTGTTCGTGAAATATATCCTCGCCTGGGCAATAGTAGATGAATCCGGCCCGTTTGAATCTGGGGTCCTAGGCATGGCTTCTCCACAAACACAGAAGAATCTCCATATTATATATATGTAAGACCCTACTTTTTGTTCTCCTTTCACTCTGCTTGCTGTGTAGATATATGTTATATTTTTCTTTGTGTGGGACATGAGTAAATATGTATATATAGTTCTGTGTATGTCTTAATGGTATAAAAGTCTCTCTGAGAACAAAGCATGTTTGTCATTCCTTTTCCTATCAGCCATTCCGTTCCGTCCATGAAGTACAGTGTTATTATATCGCAGATATAATAATGCTTATAATGGGGAAAATAAATGGGAAAATAAACCTTTATTCCAATACCTCTCCCATTATATCATAATCGTCTAAGTTTTTTTTTCTTATGCAAGTACTTTTTAGAAAAGTGTATTTTAAACAACGACAGACGGTTTATGAAAAATTGTTTGTGTGTGAAATTTTCTATTTTTAGAATTCACTGTTAAAAAAACCGCCAAAATTATTTCGGCCACGGTGGATTGTTTCAAATTCATTTTTTAAATTTAAAAAATACAATTTCTTTCTGTACAATTTCTATTTATTATCCAATCAAAGGCGTGAGCTTAGGCCCACGTAAATTTGAAGTTAAGGTTTATCTGGAGCCCCTTTACTTCTTATATAAAGAGAAGGGCCAGCAGATAATCTTCAGAAGATAGTCAAAATTCAATGAAGAAGATAATCGGATTTTCAAGAAAGAAGACAAATTTCAAACGAGATTAAATCTTGAAAGAAGAACTGAATATTTCGACCAAATCAGATGATGAAGTGACACAAATATTTCATCCTGAAAACAGAATAAGGATCTAGTAGGGAAACCAATTTTTGGCTGCCACCTGCGAATAAATTCTCATGCAATGTTATGACTGTTTCTTTAAGTTTTCTGTAATCTCCCGACTGTAAAATGGTAGATTGTAGCTTGCACCGTATCTCTGGCGGTAATGCAGCCAACACATGATAACATTGCTGTATGGGTGTCCTTATCCTTATATTAACGTTGAACTGTGCTTCCATAATTGAGAATTATGCATTCACATTTGAATCAATTAAAACGAGTGGTTTAACGATTCTCACTTATGGAGGCACAGTTCAACGTTATGAGGATAAAGACACCCATACAGCAATTTTATCACGTGTTGGCTGTATTACTGTGTCTTCTATCTCAGTCCTCCGAATCTGAACGGAGTGGGTGACTGGAGTTACTATTATTTCGCAATCACTACATCAATTCCCTTTCCAGATTTGACGGAGTCCTTTAGTACATTAATAGTTGTTGTATGTATTGCCTCTTTTCCAAGTAACCGAACCGCCAGGCTTAGTTCTTGTGTTTTGCTGTCTTGTCTTCGTAGTCCTGTCCATATCTGGTGAGGTATCTCTTTGTGCTGGTATTGCTTTATCAATATTAGGTATCTTCACCGATTCTGAGACAAATGCTGGTTTCAATCTCTCTATGGAAATATTACTATTCACATGTTCTGCAGTTGTAATAGTGAAGTATTTATTATAGCTACTTTATATGGACCTGTGTGCTTCCTGGAATTTCCGAACTTTGTCAGTCCTAAGTCATAAAGATTTACAATTGTTTAGGTATTTCGGGATATAAGGTTTTGGTGATGAATGTAAGTTTCAGGTGTACTGATTCTCCATGACAAATTTTCGTATTTCACTCACCAGTTCCCGTATTGTCAGGTTTGATGCTCCATCGTTTCGAAAATTGTGCAATACACACCGTCACTGCTGTATATGTCAACTTGATTCGTTGGGTATAATTCTGATACTAAAGAGAGCAATAAGTAGGGCTGATAGCCATGATTCCTTCTTTGCAATTATCGTATTTAGGGTCCTGTGCGTGAGCTCAATCAGTCCGTTCGTCTGAGGATGGCACTAAGTTGTTCTTAGTTTATGACAGTCTATGATCTTTGATAGTTCTGAGAATAGCTCCGACTCAAACGAGTACATCTATCGATGATAATATTTAAGGATATTCCGAATTTGGATACCCACCTGTTAATGAAAGTAGTAAAGACGTTCTGTGCAGTTATTTCAGTTAGAGCGGCCGCCCCTCTTCATCTAGTAGCCCTGTCAATCATGGTTAATAGATACCGATATGGCAAAAAAGTAGGTATCTGTTAGTTTTTTTTTTTTTTTTTTCTACTGGTGGTAGTGGACACACAATGTCCATATGCAATCTCTGAAAGCGATTAGAAAGTAGATTGAAGGGTTGTACGTCACCCTTAGCATGTTTAGTCATTTTTGCTTGTTGGTAATTTTGGCACATTTTGCAGAACTCTTTGATTTGTCCATCCGTGGCCAGTAATACCTAGATTGTACTAAGCGTAAGGTGGCTGATATAACCTGTGCGTAATAATGAGTGCAGACTATCAAATACAAATTCCCTGAACTTATGCGGTACAAAAGGTCTCGGAAGCGTTAATGCCATGTCTAACATTATAACTTGTTTTTACTTCAGTATCTGTCTATATTTCTGAGATGAGGTATTATGTACACTATTTACATTATACGGACTATTGTCCTCATCTTTGTTGCCATATTTAACAGAGTTTCGGCCGATATACGCTCCGGCCTTCTTCAGGCGGTTGGAAAATCGAACTGAACCCTTTATTTCGCTCGCTGGGATAGATGGTTCTAGGTCCACGTACCATGTCTAATGGATGTCAGTTATCAGTTATCTCCTGTTAATTCCCCTCTCCAAGTTCTCCACTGCCTTAACCAGGTATTGAACCCACAACTCTTTGGGCCCTGTAATGTAAATAGTGTTGTTTTCACTTGTGTGGTAAGCTTTCAAGCTGTCTTTCAATTGTTTAAGTTATTCATCGGAATGCTGACGATTGATGATTTCCTAAAGAATCACAAAGATCTATTGTTACAGCATTAGTTGACCTTGACAAATAGTCTGCAACGATATTTTCATGCCCTCTTATATGAGAAATGTCTGTAATGTATTCACTTATAAAGCTCAAATGGTGATGTTGTCTGTCCAACTTCATTGGCAAATGGTTAGTAAAGGCACTTCACAAAAGTTTATGATCCATTAACCAACATGTATTCCTACCTTCTATGAGATGTTTAAAGTGCAATAGTGCAAGATTTATAGTGAACAACTCACGATCGAGGGTGGAATATCTCTGTTGGGTTTGTGATAGCTTTCTAGAGAAGAAACCATTGTGAACATGTTGGTCATTTATTGTTTGATGTAAAGCGGCGCCTACCGCATAATCCAAATATTCCGTGACAAATTAATAAATTTTAACGTTCGAATCCGGGAAGGCTACTACTGTTACATTTGAAATTTTAAGATCCTACTCACTTAGCTTCCAAAATATTTGTTCCAGATGTTTAGAATGAGAATCCTCGTCATTGGAGTATATTAGAATATCGTCGATGTACACAAATATACACCCAAAGTCCCGGAAAAATGTCATCCATCATTATTTGGAAGGTAAAATCATGTAGTTATATTCAAATAAATCCTGTTCCGTCAAGATACCAGTTTTACATGCACCATCAGTAAAATGTTGAGTCCGAAATGCGATTAGGGACACTAAAATCAGTGATATGCCGATGAGAGTTCAATTTTTGAAAATATATTTTTCCATGTAATTTCGTCGCTAGTGAGTTTAGCTTTGCGATGTTATTTAGTAGTAGAAATTTCTTTTTTTATGTGTCGTGTCCTTTCAGGATGTAGGCTATCATGGGTCTCCCCTTCCTCCCTATCCCTTGCAACTCTCAGTAAGTTCCGTCCCTCTGCCATTTCTCCCAGACTACGTTCTGTCATCCACTTGCTTAAGCCCGCTAGGTATGTCATGCATTGTTTTCCATTGTCTCTCTTTTCCTCTATTTGACCTGTGAGTATCAGATTCTCCAGGCCCTCCTTCCTCATTACGTGTACCAGAAACATCATCTGCCTCTCCTTGATGTTAAGTATTAGCTTCCTCCTTGTTTGCATCCTCTCTTTGACCTCATCGTTTCTCACACACTCGATCTCTGATATCCTCAACATACTTCTGTAGAACCACATCGTCGTCGCCTCGAGTCTCTTCTTCATCTTTGAGGAGATCGTCCAACATTCGCTGCCGTAAAGGAGGACAAATGTCACATAACAGCTCTGTATTCTTTTCTTTGTTACTAAAGAAATCCTCCTGTCTCGCAATACTCTGCTCAGCTTTTGGAATGCGTCCTTGGCCATTACAATACACCTACCATCCTCTGTCAAAACGCTTCCCAGGTATTTAAACTTCCGCATCTGCTTGATTTTAGTGTCCCTAATCACATTTCGGACTCAACATTTTACTGATGAACATGCATTCTGTCTTCTTATAGTTTATACTTAGTCCCTTCTCACTCTCCTTCCCTACCTTCTGTAGGGGATTTTGTAATATCTTTTCCGTGTCTGCTATCAGTACTGTGTCATCTGCGTATCTTATGTTGTTAAGATTGTGTCCGCCAATGCTGAATCTCAGTAGGGTTTCCAGTTCTCTCAGAATTCCCTCGCTGTATAAATTGAACAGTTCCGATGAGAAGACACATTCTTACGCCCCTTTCTATTTTTTGTATATTAGCTGAACTCATTCTCTATGTGCATGCATACTGTTTTCTGCCAGTATAGGTTCTTGATCATTTTAATATCTTTCCTGAATATATTAAGGTTACTGGGTAGTTCCAACAGATTCTTGTGGCGTACTTTGTCGAAGGCCTTTGCGTAGTCTGTGAAACATAGGTACACGTATTTCTGCATGTTTATCGCTCTTTCCGATAA
This sequence comes from Acanthosepion lycidas, assembly GCA_963932145.1. Lineage (NCBI taxonomy): Eukaryota > Metazoa > Mollusca > Cephalopoda > Sepiida > Sepiidae > Acanthosepion > Acanthosepion lycidas. The sequence goes on along the minus strand of OZ010583.1, from coordinate 666,414 downwards.
CATTCTGAGCACGAATATTGCATTCCTTGTTCCGGTGTCTTTAATGAACCTGCACTGTTCTTGTCCTATCTCTGGCCTGATTCTGCTGCATGCTCTATTCATCAGAATAAGTTTTGTTACGTTACTCATTAGGCTGATTGTTCAATGGAGTTCACATTCATTTGCGCTTGGTTTCTTAGGCATTGCTATGAAGGTAGATCTGTTGAGGTCTTCCGGTATATCCCCACTATTGTAGGTTTCGTTTATTATTTCCTTAATCTTGTCTATGCCAAAGTCAATTAATGCTGTCAGCATTTCCGTTACAATTCTGCCTGGCCCTGCTGCCTTGTTTCTGTTTAATTTGGCCAGTGAAGCTTCTTCTTCGGTTATCAGAATTTCAGGTCCGTCGGTAGTTCTGCGTATTGCTGGTTATTCATCCTGGAAGAATTCTCCAATATATTCGCTCCAGCGTTGAAGATTTTTTTTTCATTCTCTAATATGAGAGTTCCATTCCTTGATTTTAAGCATCCTGTTTTCTGTCCTGTTAGTTGCCTTATTTGTGCATATCTCCTTTGTTGGAAGCACTCAATCTCTCTATTTCTGCACATTTTCCGTTTAGCCACCCTTCGTTAGCTTGCCTACATTTGGTCCTTATTTTATTGTGCAATTTTCTGTATTCTCTTCCGTATCTTGGCAGAGTTTTCTATCTCCTTTCCATCATGTCGAGAATCTCATCATTATTCATTCGTTTTTTCTTCTTCGTCTCGTCTCCTTTGGGGTGATATCGTTTGCTGATATCACTAAAGTGTCTATTAGTGCGTCCCATTTCGAGTTTTCATTGAGTGAATTGTATCTTCTTTTCACATTGTCCATATATTTTTCTTTTAGGTTCAGGTCGCTCAGGAGTTTGTTGTATTGCAGTTTTGGTGCTGCGATAGGCTTCTCAATTTCGGCAACTTCACTCTTAGTTTACATATAACAGGGTGATGATCGCTTCCGCAGTTGGTACTTGGGTAGGTTTTGCAGTGAATCATTGCATTCCTGAATATTTTGTTGGTGTTTATATAGTCAATAAATTCCAATCTACTGTAAAATTCACGCCAGGGTCATCAGATTATAGTGTCATGAGACCTAGGGGTTAAAAAAGGAACAGTTGCTTTACCCACGCCAAGAAGATTAATTAAAGATGATGACAAGGAAACAGAGGTAATTTTAACAAAGCAAGATAAGGGATTTATTAACGGATTTACACGCTTGAAGTTATATGAAAGGCTTCGTTTTATTTCCTTCCTTCCGCAGCGTTGAACTTTTCTTACTGATAACAAATTTCCTTTTACCATTTCTGGTCGAAATGTCATCACTGTCATCAGCCAAATTTTATTCAAATTTAAATTCAGCAAAAGTTTGACTACAACAATTTTAGAAATTAAATACTGCAACAATACTTTTTAATATTATTAGTGATTTAATACACAAAACTAACCGAATTATTGAAAGTTAAAAAAAAAACACACAAATATCAGTATTGGAGAAATAATGATATTTTTTATTTAAAATAGAATTATTTCAAAAATTTATTTGAATATCAATTTGTGTCAAAGTTGAATCATATTTTGAGAAAGAGGACAAATTGAAACCTGCTACTCCGTGATTTGTCCAACAGCCAATAATCAATCAACAAATTCATTGCAAGAACGCATGGAATGTTTTCTCTAGAAAACAGTCAAGCAAGAGTCGTGTCCCTTATCTGGGAAGAAAAATCATCTGTTCAGAAAGAGGTTAATGTTCAAAAATAAAAAAAAAAATTCTGTAAGGATCCATCTCACTCATTTTGGTAGACTGCCCACATTAAACCAGTATAAAATGGTCAGTCTTCCTGGTCACCTTTTATTGCTGACCAGAGATGACTAATGATTTGGGTCACATAAATGACCAAGTGTTTGAAGACAGAGAGAAAACAATGACAAATTAGAAAAAGAAATCTGGCTGAAATTAACATTCAATTGATGGAGTGGAAGAGACAAGGGGCAATGTAATGATTATTTTTTCCCTCCAAGTTCAGTTTCAATAAAATCAATTGACTCAAATTCAAGGAACAATGACAGTCTACAGAAATCAATAGGAATTAAAATTACTATTAGAAAATAAAACTGTGCTAGTGATGTGCTGCAGCTCCACAACTTGACAGCAATTTCTCACCATTTTTGCTTATCTTTAATTAATGAGTGTCATGTTTTGAAGCATCAGCTACAAGAAATATTTAATATTTTAATATGTTTACAGAAAAGTATGAACTTCAAATGCTACATGAACAACACAAAAAGTAACTCCTAAAAAGAAAAAGAATTCACATCATAAGCCAAATCAAAAAATATAAATTCAAAATAAATTTATGGCATAAAAAGTTCTCTTAATGAATTTTCATACAAAATTTATTTCAATATTGTATCCTAATAATAATTCTTTGATAGTCTACATGATAAACTTTAATAGAAAATGAACTAGTGTTGAGAAGTGTTGTCTACAGCTGACTCTAGTCATCACCATTAGACACAGCCTCTCAAAAGCCATTGCCAAAAAATGAATCTGGTAAAATTAAGAAATTTTCATCAAAATATAATTCTGAATTCTGTCCTTGCTAATTTTTGACTTTTTCTATATCAGAAACATATCACTGTCCATTTACATCTGAAAGATCTTTTTTTAGATAGAATAACATTTAATTATTTCTTTTAAAGTAAATTCAGTGTCTGAATCAATGCAAAACATACTTCAAGTTAAGGTAATGAAGTATTTAAATCAGACTGTAGAACATTTTACTTTCTGAGAATTAATATCAATCAATTATATGTTTTTCAAATAGTTACATCAACATAAATAAATTATACTTTACAATTACTACATCATAAAAAAAAATAATTTAGACAAATGAAAAAGTTTAAAAGCTAAACAGCTTTAAATGTGTAAATCATATTCTATGCCAAACAAAATATTTCCCCACTTTTCAAACAAGTAAATCTGGTAAACAACTGTATTTTCATTGGAAAGAAAAAGGTTTGATTTTCCAATCATAGACAATTTGCCATTGCTTTAAAAAATCAATCCAACTATCAACAGCTGGTTTTAATCTATTCACAAATATATTTGCATTTTTTATTTGTACAAGCAACTCACTTGATACAAAACTTTAGACAGACTTTAAGGAAAAGTCTCCACAGATATATTGAAGCAGTGCAAATAATGAACAATATTTGTAGACATGCAATATCATGCTTGCATTACACTTATTAGTTAGTTCTTCTTTTAGTGTTTCACCTATAATATTGCATCAAACTCTAGAAAACAACAACCACTAATCCTAGAAACAAACCACAGATAGAAATAACAGTTTATGATATAAAATTTAAAACTAATTTGGCTTGGGCTGAAACAAATTAAAAATATATTTGTTTCTTTTCGAAATCATTTTTCAATAAAAGTAAAAAGAAAATCATCTAAAGATTCTTTAAATGTAATAAATGTGTAGTTGCATATTTTAACAAACATTTGTACACTTGAGTGCAAATTAGTTGATAAATAATGACTTTGAGTTTTGCAACTGTGTTTATAGCAATAACATTTCATTATATTTCAGCATAGCAATAACAGTTTAATCTTGTTTTTTGTAGAAATTTTATGAATCCTACAAAATATATTAATCAATTTCTGCATCAGTTTTTTCATTTCAATTTTTTCTCATAAGGATTTTTCCATTTCATATTTTTCACCAGTGTGAGATCATCTTATGGAATTAAAAATATCTCAATGTTCTTTTATATAATATAATTTTTCTCCATTGTATCATTATCAACTGATCTTATATACATTCGCACCACCACAATAGCTTGTTAATCAAACACTAAAACAACTGATTATTCTCCAATGGGGTTTGAAACTCAAAATCTTTAATGAAAATTCTGTCTACAATGGTATCTTTATAGTCATCTTATATATTTAATATAAATGTCAGTATTGAAACATTGTTTGCAAGTAAAAACCATATTACAACACATAACTTCTGAATAATTATCTTCAAACATTTTTAATATCCACTTTTGATGATGTTTAAATTTAGGACTTCAAAGGGATTTTTAGTATTCATCATTCTTAAACAATCACTTTGTTTCATTCTAATAATTATTGCATAAAACATGTGTTATTATTAGCTAGGTTTTTCATTTCTGATTTAAATATTTCAAGAAATATGTTTTTCTTTTCTTTTTGTTAGCCTTTGTTGGAGACTTTCACTTAGTAAACCTCAATGTCATCAAAATGTTTGTAAATAACGCACAAAAACATGACAGGCTTTTCTAAAAGGCCCAAACAAGCTCTTCTTTTGCATACAAGTTCATTGAGTAAATATTCCTCTACTTTAGAAATAGTCATTTACAAATGTACAGCAAATATTAACATTTCATTTTAGGCACTTGTTATGCTTCTCTTTAAGCTAAGAAATCTTGGCTTATGGAAAAAAAATACTTATTTCTGACATGGTCATTCATTCTATATTTATTTTTATTTGCATGTTCAAATAAAATATATTTGAAAAGTTAAACATACAGGTTAACCAAAGAACTTGACAAGGCTAGAGAACAAAAAAAGATGATTCTTAAGAACATTCTTACCTTTAATAAAAAAAAAAATTGAAGTAGAAATATGACTACTTTGTAATATTAAATTTCCTTTGTCTATCACAGCTTTACACAAGTAGAACAAGGCCTTATATAGAAAGACAAATTTTTTTTTAAATTTTGTTTCAAAAGCAAGTCAAGACAGAATTTATAAAAGTTGAAAACCTGATGAATCAGCCATTATGCTCAGTCCAAGTCATTCTTGGGCAAAAATTTCTTCCATTGATTGTTGATTGCTTGCAAGAATGATCTTCAAAATCACTTCATCTTTATGGAAGCAGTTCCTTAGAATTGTCCACAAAAAGCAGAAGATATGAACAACCAATTTTCCCACAAGTTAATTAGGATAAACTTACACAGTTTGATTGATAACTTGAAATCTCATTTATAAAATTTATTTTCCCTGTGTCATTCTATTATCAAAAATTTAAAAAAAAAAAGGTATTTTTTCCTTGAATCAATTGTTTTAAAAGAAATTAATCATTTTCCACTTAGATGTTTTATGGCAACCAAATAAAGATTGAAATTTTCAATTAGCAACTTCACTGATTACACTGTTTCTTAACAAAAGACAATATGACAAAATTAAAAATTGAATAGTAATATAAGGAAAAAGGTTTTTGTATTCTATTAATTACATGTCATTTTATATCAGAGAAAAATAAAATTATTAAATAAATGTTAACAATAGTATCAAAAATTATTTTACACAGCTGAAGAAATTTTAGTTATCATTATATAATTAATTTGAGATGTTGAAATCAAAATAGTTTTTGAAATAGTAATTTCTGTATTTTTTAATTCAAGTTCAACAAAAATAAAACTTGAATTTTTTGCCTGAAGAAACTTGAAGCAACTCAAGGTAAATTATATTTAAATTAAAAAAAATTGAAATATGAATAAGAGTAGTATGAATGTGACAGGATCTAGAGGTAAATAAAAGAGATGCATGTGAATATTTCTGAAATTGTTTTATATGAAAAAAATTTAAAATAGAAAGCAAAATAAGCATTCACACAGAAATACAAAATTCAAACTTATGAACAAAATATAAAAAAAAAAAAAAGATTTTTTTCCATCCAAGCAATATGACAAAAAATATAAAACGTCTACACAGACACAGAGTCCACATATACCAGTGATCCATGTTAAAAAAACTGGCTTCTCTCTTACAATTACAATAAATCTTTACTTTCTATTTTTATTGTTGTCTACAGGAACCCCACCAAAATACCTGTTACTTGGTTAGATTTATCTTGTGGAGATGGGGTTGAACTAGCCCAAAGAAAGTAAGGCATCTCAACATTTAATAGAGAAATATCAAAAAATACATTTTCTTGTTCAACTGACAATTTAAAGCCATTTTTTAGGTTTACTATAAACTCTGGCCATTTTGTGCTTAAGGCAATCTTTCAAGTAAAAATGATAGAAACTTATTTACAATCTGGGATTTGATCATTTCATGTTACAAATATTTATATCCAATTTTTTAAGTGTCTTAAAGATAAAAACTAATTTTCTATTTTAAAAAATAAGTTTAACATTTATAAAAAGACATAACCTTATTTCACTTTTTATAATTATAATTCTGAGATAAAAGTTAGGATAAAATATTCTTTGGCATTCAAATTGTAGAAATTTAGTACTAATAACTTTAGACAAGATTTGAACCCAAATCTCATGCCACAGATTATTGTTATCATTCAATGTCTATTAAACTCTACAGTCATTGATTTTGCTTTGATGTTCTCCATGCAATTATTAACAAATTTCTGGATTTTGATTATTGTACTTGATTGTTCTGAATTTAAGAATTTTCAAGATTCTTATGAATATTTTCATCCTTTTGGTTGTTTTTGTTACAAAGTCTTTGGTTAAACAAAAAAAAGTATTTCATTTCTAAGAGGCTTCAAATAGAAAGAATGAAAATTTACTTCATTTCATATTCAATGTTCTATTCTATTTTCTCTCACTCTTAAGGTTATTTTTTCAAACTCATTTTGCTACAAGAATTTGATAGCCTACTATTACTTTAAATTTCTTCAAAAAATAGTTTGCAAATATTTTTTACTGATTTCATTTGCATTCCTAACATTTGTTGAATAAATACTGACTTTAGTTATAAAAACTAAGTTTTCATTTGAGAGAATGTCTTTACCAAAGATAAACCTCTTCCACAGGCTGGAAAAAAGAAAAAATGATATGGCTGTCAACATGTCTAATAGTACTTTTTAAAGAACTTGTGTAGTTTATCTCTATTTTAAAAATATGTGTCAATGACCTAAAGACACAGGCAAGACATATGGTGTTTATAGTAATGAGCCTAGAGAGACAATTTCTATTTTTAAATTGGATCTATACAATTTTTGTTATTATCTAACTTAGCAAAGAAAAATCCTTGAAGCACAAACAGTTATATATCTCTTCACAACCAAGTGCAGAAAATTACCTCCCCAACCCATCAAATAATCACAGATTTTCAGTAAAAGAAAAATATCTAACAGAAATGATTTATTTAAAAAAAAGAAAGGACTGAGATATCAAAACAAAAACCAAAAATGCTTTCTAGAATATTAAAACATCAATAATGTTAGAAAGTAATTAAAAGCCATGAAAATAACAAAAATGTTACATTTTAATAAATTTGGAGATTCATCAAACTGAACCAATTCAATGTTTATATTTAAAAGAAATATGTCCATGAGACAAGTGTGCAAAGATATTTTATATAATTTGATTTGCAAATTGAAATGACTGAAATTTTAGCAGCAAAACAATAATTTTTTTCAGTAATTTTTATTCCTCTCTTCAAATGTACTTTAAAATATTTTGCTTCAATTGAATATAAATTATAAGCTGCTTCATACATTGACAAAATATTTTAAAATTTCACTTTATCTGCTATAAGAAATCAATTTCAGAAATAAAAATAAATTTAAAAAGCAAGAAAAAACATCTCAGAATTAAAACTCAAAATTATTTTTCTAAACTCAATTGTTTCACTTTGGTGCATATGTCAACACCAATCAACTGGAACAAATCAGTTCATTTGTTCCAGTAGAAATGTGTGATTCTAGCTATAATTGATTATGGTTGTTGATATATTTTATGCATGTACACATGCACTTTACTGAAACAATCAAGTAGCAGCAAAATAAAACCATTGGAATATTTTTGTATCACTTGATCTAAAATTCATTATTAATAAATATTAAAAAAAAATAAAAAACAAACTGGTTGAAAGTAGCATGAAAATAGATGAAAATTTTCAGAAGCAACTGAAAACACACAATGAGAAGAAAAAAAACATTGTGAGGCTTCTTTTGCTAGAAAAAATTATTTTTGTTTGCTTTTGATCTTAATTATTTACTGAACATTCTATAGTCAGAGATGAGTGTAATTTCCTTTCCTTAATAGAAAGAAAAAAAATATTAAATCTATTTTCTCAGCTTTTTTCCCTCAAGTAGGCATTTGGCAACTTTTTTCTTTTGCACTTCAGTGTAATTAAAAATGCGAATCATAGCACGCAAGTGGTCATCTGTGTCCCTTTCATTAGTCAAATAATGGAAGAAAGAGTCCTTAAGAAATCGCAGAGTTGCAGCAGCTTCAGTGCTTGGCTTGTCAGCATTTTCATAGGCTTCTTTTCGCTGGATAGTTTGCCATTTAGCTAATTCACATTCTGTCCATGCAAGGCGACGAGCCAATTCGCGGATTCCAACATTGTTCACACCACGGGTCAGCAAAGCTTGTAACTGCAAGTGCAAGAAATTAATCTTTTGTTATGAAAAGTCATTCTGCATGTAAATAACAAACAAACAGTAAAAAGAAATCACAAACATTGTGAAGAGTAAGCATCTTTACTAACCAAAAATCTTTGCTGATGCTTTGGCAATAGAAAAAAGTTAGAGAGAAAATCTTTGAGAAATGAAGATTAATTTGTTTAATCTAACTATAAAATTGAAGAAATTTCATAATATTTTCCTTTGATTTCATCATCAGGTAATTAATGATCACTTACCTCCCCATTTCAACAAATTTTAATGCATTTTTATAACCACTTCCTTCTAAAACCTGAAAAAAGTGTTTACAACTGCAAACCTTTTGTCTAGATCCAGGTTTTCCTGAACATTGGTTATTATTAAACTTGAAAGTTTTTCATGTCTGCTCCTCAATTTAGTTATTTTTGTCAGATTTTACATAAAATTTGTTCTTTTTTTAACAAAGGAAAGCAAAAATAGAGAGAAAAAAGGAAAGGACAGCCAGATTCAACAAGAAGTAATTTTGGTTGAATCTGCAGGAAAGAAATATTTAATGCATTATTGTTCATCATTCATCCAAAAGATTACCATTTAACTATAATTCTTAATAAAATATCTTGATTTATCAGTCTGAATTCATCTGCTACCATCCACATCAAAGACAATACTGAGAGTTTAGAGCAAAGAGTACAAGAACAAATTTTGTGAAAATAAGCAATTTCATATTGAATAATTTGGTACACATAATTTATTTATTTATTTTTTAATCAAATTTACCCCAAACAAGGCAGTAAATCCACTAAGACACAAAGGGTTACTAAGTATGAAAGAATTAGAAACAGAATCATTATTAAGGAGTGAGAACAATAGAAGCGGAATCGGGAAGAGAGCAGATTATGACTGACATTGAATTTAAATTTTTGAAGAGCAAAGTTGGCCAGAAAGCATGGAGCCAGAAGGGAGTTCCACAAGTAGGAAGTGTAAGAAAAGAAAATGTTAGCATGCAACTTACAGTTACATCTAGCCAATTCAACTGTAAATTGATGAGACCTTGTTGCCAATTTAGTACTGTGCTTAAATTCATAAAGTACAGGTACTATATCAAAAAGCTCATCCAAACAATTACCATGAAAGTATTTCTAGAAAAAGCACAGTAAATGTTCAATATAATAACCTGATAACAGAGTTGAATTTAAGCCAGATTTTATCATAAAGAGAATCAGGCAACATGAATGCTTTGTAATATGGAGACTGTTAAGTAGTGAATAAATCAGTTATCTCCCTTGAACTGAAGATGATCCTCTGATGGTAAAATGAATTTATTTTTCCCAGTCATATTCCACTGTATATTTAAACAACCTTGTGTCTGTGCCAGGATTGAAAGAAAATGCACATAGAGTTAAGACATACAAATAATTTTTTATTTAATGCAATATATATATATATATATATATATATATATATACAGAAAGATAGAGTCATAAGTTAAAGGTTCAAATTAAATAGCTGGTGCATACAAGACAGAGTACATGAGTATGTGTGTATATATATATATATATATATATATATATATATATATATATATATAAAAGTGAACATAGAAGCCAACAGGCGACAGTCTGTTTCATGCTAGACACAATTGTCAGGCCATGAGTGCTGTTATTTTTCTTAGCTATTTATATATACGGGTCAGTGGTGCATTGTGGGTTGTCTATTTTGGCGGTTATTTTACCGGAAGTCATTTATTTGTTTATTTATTTATTTGGGTCAAATTATTTTGTTTGTTTTTATTTTTTATTTTTATTTTTATTTCTTATCTTATATATTTATTTTTTTTATTTTTATTAGTCGGTGTTTTTATTAACACAGTAAAAATTTGTTTATATCACTTATTTAATAGTTTTGTTTTGCTTTGGAAAGATAATTAAAGCTATTTATTCAATTTTGGGGTTGAAGCAGTTTTTAATTTGTTTATTACTTCATGCATTTATTTGGATATATTATCTTTATTTGTTCTTTCTAATGGTTACTTTATCGGGATCGGTTAGTTAGTTTATTTATTTATTTGGATGAATTTAGATTAATTTATTTTACTTGTTTTTTATTATTTATTTATTATACTGTATATTTTTATTTACACTTTTTGGTTTTCAATTTTTAAGTAATGTAGTATTTATTTTTCTTTTATCATTATATAACAGTTATAGCTATTTTTTTGTCCGATTTTTGGTTTGATTTTTATAGTCTAACTAATATTTTGTTCATAATATGTTTATTATTTACTTTATTTATTTGGGTTCATTGATTTTGTTTTTTATTATTTATTTATTTATTCTATTTCATCTATTCTAATGGATGTGATTTGGCAATTTGTTTGGGTTAAATTATTTTACTTATTTTATTGTCATTTTGTTTATTTATTTATTTATTTTTATTTTATTTTTTTCCGTTTTCGGTTTTTAAGTAATGTAGTAAAAATTTGTTTTCATGTCTGCATTTTAAGATGAACTCGGATCTTTTATTTTATAATTTATTTTGGTCTGGAAAGGTAATGATAATTATTTTGGTCTGGAAAGGTAAAGATAGCTTATTTACACACACTCTATCTATGATAGTGAACACTCTATTCCATAAATATAGCACATCTTAAGACTATATTTCTTTATCGATATATATATATATATATATATATATATATTAATATATACATACATATATATATATGTGTGTGTGCATGTGTGTGTATTCAGATGTAGTAATAGCCTGTGTAAATGATAGAAGAACGTATGTATGTGCATGTCTACATAGAACTGCGTGAACATTGTAATAATATGTTTAAATGGTAGGAGGTAAGTATATGCCAGGGACTGCATACCCTGAATAAAGTAGATCAGTAGCTACATTTTCTTTCTGTGGCACAATATGCACCTAATCCAACAGAATTATGAAGGTTATGCTGATTATTATGCATAAAATGCAAAATAGTTTACTTTTTTGCAGATTAAATACATAAAGGTCACAAGCTGCCTACTCTGAGTAATTACTGATCGCATGTGCCTGTTATATGCATATATCTATGCGAGACTATAAGGGTCATGCATGTGTCATATTTTGGCTCTGAGTATGTTACAATAACCACAGTATCAGAGAATTCACAAAATGTATTCATTAATTCTGATTTGATTTGACTGTCCATCAAAATGCCTGTGAGAGAAAGAGATCTGTTTTAGAACTACCATTTGGCTTTTGATTGGTCCACAAGCAGTGAACTCATCTCCTGGTTGAAAACAGATCTTGTCCTCAATTAGCATACTAGATTATGATGTCTGTGTCCTTTTTGAGATCATTTCTAATTGGTTCATAGAAATATGACCTCATGGACTAATAATTCTGAATTTTTATCTTTTTTGAGAGATGGTGAAACTTTGGTTTTCTTTTTATTAGTTAGTTATTTATTTTCCTCACTAGACACCTGTCTGTAATTTCAGAGTTTTTTATTTCACTAATATAGAAATAAGATTCCATTCATAATATCTTGTTTCAAGTCATATATCTCTTTACATTAAATAATAATTTAGATATGTTTATGGTAATGATAAAAAGAGCCGTTTCCATACAGGAAACATTTGGCATTCATTGATGGAACAGTTAGTATTATTGTTCGTTGGAATTTATAAAAATTTTTTCTTAAAGCAGTTTTTCAGGAAATTAGATTTCTCTGCAAATCTTTTTGCTCTTTCTAATATTGATAGAAGTTTCCTTACAAATATTTTGTTTTTTTGAAATGTGAAAAATCAACATCTTGATTATATTATTTTCTCTTTTACTCATATATGCTACCATTTTTGTTATTGTTAGCATTTGAAGTGTTTGAGTAATGTGGTTTTTGTTATTTATTATAGCTCTTTGTCATTTTGTAGAACTGTTTTCTTTAAAATTTAGAAAGATTAATTTGTTTGAAACCATTTTTAATAAGTGATCTGAGAAAACAGTTATATAGAGATGTATGCGTTGAACACTATATGTATGATATCCACATGAAAGTCTAAATCTGAAAAGGTTATTTAAGAACATGAATCAAGTTATGTAAATAAGGAAACCAGCAAGTCAATAAAAGTTCTATTAAAACAATGATTCCCTTACTTGGCTGATAAACAACCAAATATTTTACAAGTGATTAATTCATTTTCCTTTTTAATTCATTTGCAAATTAACTGGAAATTAAATAGGCAAAATATTGTGTACAGATCACTAGAACTTCTCAAAAATAGAACCCAAATGTCTAATTCGCTATCAAAATCTGTCAAACTACTTTTGACTTATACACTGAAGATCAATGGCAAGCATTTAATTTCACCTTGTCTCACCTGTACATAGGATAATATTTGAATGTGAACAAGATGAAATCTTTTAAGCTAATAAAAGAATTTTCTGTGAGAATCTTTCAAATAGTGAATGAGTCAATGTTAAAAGTAAATCATCTTTTATAAAACAAGAGCTGTTTTGAAAATGAAAACCTTTGCTGTTGGTAATCTTCCAAAATCGGAGGAAAACTCCTTTATTATGGTTTTGAAAATATGGTTTTTAAAGCAAAAGAATTTTCAAAAAGGAAAGGATAAATCTAGGCAGATTTTGCAAATTCATGAAATACATTCCAAAAAACAATCTCACTTACATCTTCTTCTCTCTCAAACTGGGCTGACATTTGACCTTTTTTGTACATCTCTAAGTACATTCGTTCCCTGTCTTCTTCTCTTCTTTTCTGATCTTCCTGCAATTGTAAAGATCTGCATTAGAAACATATTAAGCAGAGGGAGAGCAATTAGAAAAAAAGTACTTAAAACCAGGAATCAGAGAAGGAGGTTTAATTATCAAGAGCATGTTATTCCTATTACATGTCTATTACACCCACCCACCCACACACCCACACACACCTCGGTGGATATCTGATGTAACTATGGCTATGTCTTTTATAAATCTTTTGTAATGATTGCAATCAATGCATAAAATCTTCTTATCAAAAAAATGTAAACCATTTTATATTTTGACATAGTAAATAATGATAAAGGAAAAATAGACAATTAAATATAAAATATTTGTTAGCAAATAGCAAATATTAAATGTTTATGTGACTAAAACATGTTACTAAAGTAACTGCTGAACTTCTGTTGTTTCTAATCTGACTTGAAATGGCACAAAGATAAAAAGTAAACACTTGTTCTAGTCACAACTTTCAACAATAAAATGAGAGCTTTTCTAAAGAAAAAAAAATCACCAAATAACTATGAAAAATCTCAAATGGTCATTTAATCAGAGTTAAATGTCTACAGTGTTTACTAAGGCATAAAACTTAAAATATACTGATAATAAATAGAACAGTCATCTTGCTACCATTACTTGAGAATTAAATTGTGAAATGCCAATGACTCATTTTTGACTTCTTTCATCTTTTTCTAGTAATGAAAGCATGGATCAAGATGACTGAAAATGCCTACAGGAATAATGGGTTCCATGCTTTTTCCAAAAGTGATATCAACAATAAAAGTGGAAAAATTGTTACTCCTAATTAATACATTCCATTAGAAATCAAAAAATGGAACTTGAGAAGACTTAGCACAGGAAATCACTCAAAGTCTGAATTTTTTTTTTTTTTCAAATGATGTTCACCCTGTACAAGTCACAAAAGAGAGTAAGAGCTTGATCGCCAATGATGACTAGTTTGGCTTTCAAGTCATTGAATATGACCAGCCAGTTTTTTTACCTAATGAGCTGTTAAAGGTAGGTCAGAGGAGAAATATTTCTTCCACTTTGAACATTTTTCTTTTGTTTTACAATAGATTTCTATAATTCATGTATACAATATTAGTCTTTTTTATTACAGTTGTTTAAGCATTACATAAGGAAGGGTTTATAACTTAGTTGGAAAGCATGAAATTTAACAGCACAAGACTCACACAAAACTAACATTTCAGGAATGTCCAAATATGATACTTGTACAAAATGTTTAAATTTTATCTTTAATTTTGAGTGTTTGTTTCATTTTCAATCAACTTTCATGTTATAATTCTTTACTGTTCTTTATAATAAACAGTAATGCAAGCAGAATCAAATGGTTTAACCAAAATGAGAGCCATATGACTTTGTTGGGAGAGAAACATCTAAGGAACATTTGGTGGTTCATTTTAACATTTGATGACATTGTAACTCCTTTTGATAGTGTACAACATTAGATGTTTAATCATTCCTTGGTAGATTATTGAATCATTTCAATTTATTAGCATTTCTTTTGAAGTTTGACTAAGACAGAATTAATATAGGCATGTCAAGGTATGAATGATAAAATATGTACAGAGTGAGAAGAGAGAATTTACCCATTTTGAGAAAGCATAACCACAATTAAGTATTAGCAACTAAATTAAATAAAATATTATGGACCCCAGTTGCAGCTGTATTTATATACTGGGCTGAGACAAAAAGTTAAATATATCAAACTCAACAGAAGTCAAACACATCCACAGAAGTTATATTTGCTTGATGTCAAGAGATGTTATTAATGCTTAATAAACTTTTGTTGTCAGCTGAGAAATATTAATAACAGCTTTGGAAGAATAGTTTCTATTAGAATATAGATTTATTTTAATACAAAATTTCTAAAATATTCATACAAATAATTTTGCAGCATTCACAGCCTTCATAGAAATTTACATTGGATATGTAGCTTTATCAATGTAGTGATATATAAATTAGGTACTGTATAAAAGGTAGTATCACTATACATATAGGAGAGTTATCTTTCCCTGACAAGACCACATCTGTCAGAGAGAATACCTATCATAAAAATATGGCATCACCAATTGGTTACTTAGCCACGATGGAGGATCCTGAATATGTGGAAACCTGACAGGTGTTTTGGAGCGTCAACAAGAGTTAAAAGATTCAAGGACACCAAATCCAGTGTAGGAGAAAATGAAGTTACAGATTTGTTTTTGGTCTCAGCAGGGTGTGAGGCTGTAAAAAAAACTCCATCATGGTCTATGTTGGAAGATTTAGTGCATGAAGAAATTGCTGCTATCATAAAAGCAAATGTATGACTGAATAAAAGATTAATCATAGCAGAAAGAACTAAATTTCTTGAAAGTAGACAGAGACTGGATGAAACTATTATGCAATATGTAATCAATTGAAAGAAGCATCGAGAAATTGTCAGTTTGAAAGAATGGGTTTGGAAGAAATGTCTATCAAAGACAAGCTAATTGTCCTAAGAGTGATTGAAGTAATGTTTGACATCGCATACAAGCATAAAATTCTAGAGTGGCTTCAAGTTCATAAGATAAATCTGGAAGCATGTGTGGAGTTCAAATTGATTAAAAAATTTAATGCTTGCAAAGGCAGCATGGAGACTTACAGTGCTATTAAAAGCTTAATTGTATACAGATATTGCAATAAGGAACATGAAAAGAGCAAAAATAAGTGTCTAGCCTTTGGGAAAATGGTGTTTTAAGTATAAAAAGAGGAATTATTTCCAGACAGTATGCACATATAAAAAATGAGTGGAAAATATAGATCCTTCAATTGAAAGTATGGAAGTATTTGAGATAAAAACATATGATAAAAGTAGGAGAAAGCTTGAAGTTGAATGCAGTAACTTTACTCATGCAGGAAGTGATGTTATGTTGATACCAAAAAATCTTTGGGAAAGAATGGGTAGACCAAAGTTAAAGAAAAGTAATCTCCAGTTGAAACAGTTTGATGGGTCAATCATCAAAATTTTAGGATGATTTGAAGACACATTTGAGACAAAAAATAGTTTTGAGATAATACCCAGCATAGTGATGGAAAACAGCAAAAGCTACAGTCTTTTAGGAACTGATGTGTTAAGAGTGGATATATTGAAGCTGGTAAATTCCATGAAGTCTGGGATTATTAAGGGGATACAAGACAAGTATTCAGCTTAAAGAAAGCAGTCAACCCATGTATTTTCAAGCCTGAAAAGTTCCTGTTCACATGCTGGTGGTTGGTAAGTTGAACAAAATGGTGGAACAAAGAATATTAGATAAAGACAGACAGGGTGGTAGCAATTGGGCTTTTCCCATTGTGGCAATATGCAAACCAAGTGGAGATTTAAGAATTTGTGGCAATTGTAAGATGGGTGTAATTCACC
Organism: Acanthosepion lycidas; assembly: GCA_963932145.1. Taxonomy (NCBI): domain Eukaryota; kingdom Metazoa; phylum Mollusca; class Cephalopoda; order Sepiida; family Sepiidae; genus Acanthosepion; species Acanthosepion lycidas. The sequence continues at coordinate 649,846 of OZ010583.1, read as the reverse complement.
AGATCTGTTTGGATTCATTCCTGTTGCCAAACATTGAAACAGTTTGCCATGAGTTTTCTGGTATGAAATACTTTGCTAAAGTTGACTTTAAGTCAGCATATAATCAGATAAAAATTGGTAGCAAATTTCAAGAAGTCACCACAATGAACATCCCTAATGGATTACTAAGATGGCTCGTATGCCATTTGGAATAAAAACATCAAGTCACATTTTCCAAAAAGCCATTGAAAAAGATTTAGAGGGGGTTAAAAATATAATTGTATATCAGAACAACATTGACATTGGTGTGCACAGTAAAGAAGAGCTCAAAAGTAAAACGGAGCAAGTTTTGAGAAAATAAAATATTGTGGGTATGACAATTAATTGTGATAACTGTAAGTATAATTGTGAAAAGATTTTGTGCCAAGTATAGCAATTATCCAAAGATGGTATAATGCTGGTGATGAACTCATTAATCAGATATCAGAGATAGCTGCATCCAGAAGAGCTAGAGTCTTTTTTAGGATTAACCAATTTCTATAACAGATATATACCACAATATAGTGACCTTGTGAAGTCATTTAATGAAATAAGGAAGAAGAATACTGAGTTTCAATGAATAAAAAGACAAGAGATCACTTTTGAGAAATTAAAAAATGCACTCATAAACAAATCAGTTGATAAAATCTTTGACCCAGCAAAAGAACTGACATTAACTATGGATGCCAGTGACTGTGCTATAGCCATGATATTCTCACAGCAGGATCACCCTGTAATGTACTTAAATAGAATCAAAACATCAATGGAGGTGAATTATTCAAGTATTGAGAAGGAGGCATTAGTGATTGCATGGAGCATGGAAAGAGCTAGAAATGTTTTGCTGGGAAGAAAATTTCTATTAAAATCTGATCATAAGCCTTTGGAATTTATATTCAACTCCAGAAGAGAGTTGCCAAAGGTCACATCACCTTACCATAAACAGTCAAATGGAATTACAGAGAGAATGGTTCAAATGGAATTAAAAGCATTCCCTCCAGTGGATTGGGATATAGAGAGTTATTTACCCAGATTACTCCTAAGTTATAGAGCCATTCCACATGCAGGCAGAAGACAAAGCCCATCTGCATTGATGGGAAGACAACAGCTCCAATTGCCATGTCATTTGCAATGGATGAAAGTGTGTGGTACAGAAATAACAAGCATTCAAGTCCTGAAAAGGCAAATTTGGTGGTGCAAAACGGATTTAACACAGCTGTGTTAACAAAGAATGGACAGGACATACTGGCTCACAAAGACCAATTTAGAACCACAAGAGAGTATGAAGTTATGGAAAAGGAGGTGGAAGAGGAAGCAGAAGAACAGACAACAAAGGATGAATCAGGAAGACCACGAGATAAATGAAAGTGAAAAACAGGAGAGGAGAGAATGAGTCTGTCCAGTAGTAGTGATGAACAATCTAGGGATGAAATTGACCGGAGGTTTCATGATGATCCAAATGAGGAGAATCAGTTAAGACCTAGATCTCCTATAAAAAGAAATAAAGAATCTCATCTAAAGTTATAAAAACAGCAGTATCCCTATAGCTACTGGAGAGTTATCTTCTCTTAATGAGACCATCTATCAGAGAGAATGCCAATCATAACAACCAGTAAAGCATTCTCTCATCACTGTTTTTTGAAAGGTGATAGACAAAGATTTTTTCAAGTGTTCATTATCAACAAAAATTAAAATTATACAATATCAGTTTATACATTAAAAACAAAAAATTTTATAATAACATTGTAATTTCTTAAACATCTAATTTTATATAAATGGCACACTGGAGTTACAATTTCTTTGCCTCTGGCTTCCCATAACCTCAAAATTTTATAAGGAATGAAATTTCCAATGTTAAACTATGCTTCAAATTCGACCTCCTTCTGATTCACTCCACATCAAAGCCTGTCAACCAGATGTGAAGCCTACAAAATTAAAATTAAAAAGTTGCTATGCAGGAGCTCCAAGTATCACATCCAATACACAAAACAAATCCCTCCCCACAGTATAAATCAAGTGTAAAAATCAAAGCCAATCACAAGCACTGCCACTAAAGCAAAAACATGACAAAAAATGCTGAGTCATGCATGTACACTGACTGCTTAAAAGGGCCTGTTTGGTGACATACAAGGCAGTAGGCAGTGGCCTCCTGATCAACCAACCTAACACAAGCTTCAACACCAGGCCCATATACTCGTATCTCCCATATCACTTTCTCCAATCACAAAAGTTACATTTTACCATTATACCAGCAATACAGATAATTTTATTTTAGCATGTCTTCTTTTCTTTCCACCTCACCAGCAATACTTTGTTGCTTTCATTTGTTACTCTTGCAACCATATGCAGTATATAACACCAATTAGAAAATGTTCACCAATATTTAAACAAGTTCTAATTTAGTCTTTTAAATTTGATGAGAAATTACTCCAAACAGACATGAGTAAAGAAAATGATTTAGCAATATTTTAGTAAAAAAATTCTTCTTAGTGATATGTTGTTTTACTAAGGATTTCACGAAGAGCCTTAATATGACCATACTTATATAATTTTGGAGCTATTGCAAATTCCCACAAAATGACAAATAAATTCAATTTAGAAGAGATTAAATTATATAGAGAATTAAAATAGAAACAGATAATTTTTCCAGAAAAATTGTTTTGATATGAATTTTACCTTGAGTTCTTCAATGTCTATTTGAAGTTGCTTAATCATTTTTTGTGATTCTGTATAATCATTTGCAAGTTGTTCATTCTTTAATTGCAAGGCTATTGTTTCATCTCTCACTTTCTGAATTTGTTCTGTCCGCTGGTCAAATGCTTTGGCTGCTTCTTGCCCTAACTGACTCTTGAGGCTTTCTATGTCACGTTCTTTATCTTCCAGTTGCTTTCCCATCACCTTTACTTGACTTTTCAATTCTTTGATCTGCTGGTCTTTTCTTTGAGTTGGTGTCAAGTAGGAGTTCATGTCACAACTACTATCATGGCTAGCATGACCGAGTTCAAACCTGGAACCATAGAGACAAAAGTTAACAAAAAACAAAATATTCAAAGAGAGTTTAACTGATAAATATTTACCATGTCACTCTACTTTCTACAAGAATCCATTTATGAGATTTTAGACCTTGTCTGTTGGCACATTTAGGAGGAAGGCATCAACCAAATAAAGTGATTTATAAATATTAATGATAAACTGGAGAAGATTTATCATAGAGACAACATCTACAATGTGATCAGATTTGAAGTATGACAGGATCTTGCAATATGATAGTTAGTTTCTTTGTTGCTTGTACAAACATACATAATTGAAACAACTGGAGTAAAATCATTTAAAATCTATGCTTTCCAAGTCACCTTGAAACTCTTTTTAAATTTATTCAAGCTTGAAACATATAAGCCAGAACAATTTTAGTTATCTTTTATAAGACAACTAACTATAAACAATATTTTGTTAATATTTCAAATTTTCATTTTTTTAAGAAAGATAATTGAATAAAATATAAGCAAAGTATAAAAGGCAGAAACAAAATTCATTAAGATTAATCAAAAGATTTAAAAAACTCTCATTTTTAATTCTGAAAGTTGTTTTCACATATTTAACAATATAATATTCTGGCCAATGTAAAACAATTCTCTCTCTCTCACACACACATACACACATCTTTAAAAATAATGGTTCAAATACAAAATTAAAAAAAGAAAAAATAAGCAGTGACAATAATGTATAGACATTTATTTCTAGGTTCAAAATATTTTGAAAATAAAAAAACATAATGACACAATTGTACCATCATTCATTTCCTTATTTTTGACATAATAAAAATGTAAGAATTAACAAAAGCAAAATGATGCTATAATTATGTAATATTCAATGAAGTGACAAAAGAATAATTTCAGCTGAGAAATGCATTTTAACATAAAGTTTAAACCAAACAAGATTAACTTAAAAAATAAAGCCAATTATTCCAAATTAATTCAAAGTTTTACTTTTCCAAAGGTGAATTAATTAAAATCAGCAGAAAACTGAAAACTAAAATCTCTGATGAAGCATTTGCATGAATAATAATTTTATTACAGCAAAGAAAAAATAGCAATCAATCAAATATTATATCAGAATGGTGAATATTTCTTTTGCCAACCAAATTACTTAACAAAACAGAATTATTCAATTTTGGCAAATGTTTTTACTTCTGTTATTTGATTTGATTTGATTAAAAATTTTAAAGGAATAATTTATAAGAAGCTATTAAATTCTATCATTATAGCTGTTGATTCAGAAATAAGACTGATGCTAACTCCAAGAAGCACTTAATAGTGCAATTAATGAAAAACATTTTGTTATCACAAATAATTACAAAGTCATTCTTAATGGAACAAAATCCATTTGGATTTGGGCCATTTGCCATGACAATGTTGAAAGAAAAGTTTAAATGGTTTTATATTAAATGAAATTTATATTAAATGAAATAAAATAAAAAGACATTATGAGTGCAGTTAATGGATTAAAAAACACCTTAAAAACAAATGTCATTATGCATGGAGGGAAACAATTAAAAAAAGAAATTAATTAGAAAAAGTGGTGAGAATTTTATTTTTTTATCTAAATAATTACCTGATTTCTATTTATCCTGTATAATGACAAACATACAAGGTATTGATTTAAAATCTTATAAAATTTGTTTAGTATTATTTAAAACATTCTCAATTGCTTTTGAAAAAAGTATCATATTCATAAACTTTGCTTTTAATATTACATTAAAATAAACTTGGGGGTAAAAAATGTCTGAAGGTGAAATATTGAATGAGGAAGAGAAAGAATAATTACCTTTTACGGCTTGAGAGATTGTATTTTGGCATTGGAGTTACAGCACTAGCCATAGATAAACAGTCTGCAGAAGTCATGCAAGAATCTAAAGATTTATTTCGAGAAAATGTTGTGCTTCCATTCCATCCTTGACTTTTGCTTTCTGTTCGTAACATTGGCCCCTTTTTGTCTGCAAGAGACTTTCTTGGAATCTTTGTGGAACACTTGTTATCAGTCTTTTTAATTTGATCCTTTTTAACCACATTCTCATGGACATGAGGATCAGTTTTAGCACCATCTACCATTTGGGATGCAGAATCAAGGCTGTCAGAAAAGCTAGAATTGGACTGACTGGTACTTTTCATTAGTGATGATACTCTTCCATCTTCTATTGGCTGTTCTGCTGGCCTGACAGGAGACTCATCTTCTAGGTGTTCTTCAGTTGGTAATGAATTGTCAGATGCCTGGCTACCCTTTGTGCTTTGTTCTTCATCTGTGGCAGAATTGACTTGAGAGGCATCCATCTCACAGAAGCCAGGAATATCATCTTTGTTACTTTCTGCTTCTGTTTTAGTCAATGCATGTAATTTTGCAGCTTTGCTTGCATTAATGACTGTCTCCTCTGCAATTTTCATGATGTCTACATCTCCATCTCTTGGTATAACCTCTTCCATTATATACCTCACCCGACTCTCTAGAAGAATAAACGAAAATCATATCTCATTAGATTCTCATAAATATCATTACACCATGAAATTTGCATTCAACATAAAAAATAAAAATATTAACTTATAAATACTTCATGCAAACAGCAATTTATGTAAAATAAATAGAATAATGAGGTATTTTTTCAAAAGCATAGATCTATCAGATTTTAAAATTTTATTATTCTCATTTCTTATATTGAAATTATTGATTCTTGACTAAAAATAAAACCTATTTATAAGACAAGGTATTAAAAATTTAAAATTCCATACTTACAGGGTTTTTGTTATATTTTGATCTGATCACATTGTCATTAGGTGTTAAGCTTAAAAATATTAATGGAATAAATGTTTTTTTAATGATGAAAAATTACAGTAATCTAAACAAAAATACACAATGAAAAAATTCTTTAAGACAGAAACTAATCATAAAAAAATATTCACATTTTAATAAAAATACAAAATGTAGTTTTAATTTTAATAGAAATTTAACAGGCTGACATTTTAACACTGAATAAATAGATGAAATTGCTTTTCACTTATGTCATTTTTTAGTCTTTTTTATAAAAAAATTATTTCACTTTTCTCAAAATTAGGGAAATGTTAGGCAAAGCAAATTTAATACAAGTTCTATAGTAACATTTTGGCCAAGCTCATGATCTATACTTTGTAAAACTTTTGCAAAAAAATAAGCTCTATCAACATTTAAAACAAAACTTTTAATGGCTTTCTTTCAATGCATCCAATTATTTGCATGTTTTAAGACTTTTTGCTCATCACAGATTTTCAATATTATGCAAAGTTTGTTTTCTGGTATTGTTTGATATTGAAATCTTTTATCTTTTGGATGGGCTTGTGTATCAAGAAGAGTTGTTACTTTCTAAATCAGAAGAATGTCAATAGATTAAATATGTTGAGTTGTATAAAGTTGATTAAAGTTGATTAATGCTCAGAAAATAAAATAATAATAAATTTAAGAATCAGGACAAAAATATCTTGTTTTCCATTATGAGTTTTATGCGAAACATTTGCAATATTTAAATAAGAAATGTTTAAATGTGTGAAATTCATTTTTTAACTATTAAATATGCTTTAGAAAACAGGTATTTCAAAATGCCAGAAAAACAAGACAGTCAACATTTTCTTTTTAAAAATATTTCACAACTGCATTACTTATTGTTTAGCTTTCTCCTATCAGAGAAAATGTTCCCATGTAATTAAGCACTTTTTAGTCACACTTGTAAATTAATTTATTCTGGTATTTTTCTCCCCAAATAAAGGTGATTTTTTAACTTTTCAACCTTTAGCTGCATAGGTAACTTCCTACCTCATTGAGTTAAGTTGATATCTGCATATTATGTATTCACCAATTGTGACATCTTGAGCTAACTGAGGAAGTATAAAATGCACATTTCAGCAAACAAACAAGTAAGTACCTGATGATTGTGTGCTTTAGTGCATCAGGAACTAATAATTGTTGTCAGATGAGTACATGACAGAATATGATAATATAGCATAAATGGTCTGGTATTTTGGCAATGGGGTCTTTTTCTCTGGTGTGCCTTTTTAGTACATTCCATTGGGAGTTATTTTACTTTGTGTGTTTAACAATATATGTGTGAATTTCATGTATACTTTAATAAGTCTAAAAAGATGCAAGGAAGATTAAATATATAAAGCATTGTCAAACACTTTCAGCTGACATGTTCGTCAAGTTTCCACAAGGATATGTCACATATATATATATATATGAGTGTTGGTGCTGGTGCTGGTGCATAAGACTCTGAGTTGTGCTACCAGTGAGGGAAAAATGTGTGTGTGTGTAAATATATATATATATGTGTGTGGACACTGATATCAGTATCGAATGGCAACAGTCTGTTTCATACTTGAAGGCAATCTTCAAGCCATCTTATATATAAAATTTATATATATAAAACACCCTATGTATAAACACACAAAAACACCTGTGTGAATCTTACACTGCACAGGTGTGCAAATATCATTCCTATAAACGCAAATTAAAATTACAATTAAAATAAACATCAGTTACCAGCTATAAAAATTTTTCATGTATTACTGGTCTTTAACTATCACATTTTTGTGTAGATTAAAAAATGGATTAAGATGCAGGAAATTGAATATTCTTTTATGGTTTTAAATTAGAAGAAATGAATAGTTAATAAAAAGAAAATATAAAAAATATGCCCAATGTGTTGTGACTCAAATTATCTTCACCCAATTCCACATACTGACTGAACAGTCATCCTCACACTATCATGAGAAATGGAAAATAAATGAGCTTTCTCACTCAAGTTCAGAAATCAGTAACAGGAATAAAGATGTCATTTTCCCAGTACTGAACAAAATCAAAATCTATAGTTATGCGAACAAATTTTAACAGAGTTCATTTGTCACCTGTCTCAGAATCTTATTTCTCAACGATGAGAATAATCAGAGTTGGAGACTTTGGAATTAAGGCTTGTTATTAAGGTATATAGATCATTTCTCCTTAGAGGATTAGAGCAATACAATCTTCCTACTCCCATTCCTTAAATTTTGACCTTATTCTATACAAACAAATTTATTAAATACTAGCAGGCTTCACCCACTTGTTATCACTTTGCAATGTAAGATATATTCACTAGTTGAAATCTTTGAAATACAAATTTTAAATGAACATTTCATTCATAAATTGGCTTGTTATAGTTAAGGAAAGTTTGACAAATAGATGCCAACTTGTTGAAGGCCAAGTAAAATGCAAATTTCAAACACTTTTCTGCACCATATAAGATGATATTCCTAAACAGAATTATTTTTGATATGAAAGTCAAAACAATCCTCAAATAAAAGAACAGTAATGAAGGACAGTTAATTAATGAAATAAACTTTTGTAAAATCAATATGCAAATTAGTTAAACCTGAAGAGTGATATTGCCTAGAAGTTGATAATATATAATACAGATATTGAGCTTTTAGCACATAAATTCCTCTTTGGGGGGATTTTAACGCAGACTTATCATGTCTCAGTTGTGGAGCTGAGGGGAATTTTTGTTCCTGTCCCGGGTGTACGTGCTCAGGTCCCCCACCTAAAAATAGACCTTGTGTCACATCTCGTCCTAGTGGGGGGACAGAGTAAATACTTACTCTTTATGAGTAATTTCATGTCTACTTATTATCTCTCATTTGTGTCTCTGTCTTTGGGCAGAGACACAAATGAGTAACTCTGTCTCAGGGGTAACTCTGTCCTTTGACATGTGTCGCAACTGAGGAAAATTATACTGAGAGGTGACAGCCCTGGGGGACAGCTGCCTGAGGCTGCGCATTCTCTTTGCACTAGAGAGAATGATCGGCAGTGACTCAGTGAATTTTTGTTCCTTGCCTGGGTGATTGGCCTCTGCACATTAAACCGACCTTGTGTCACAACCTGACCTTGTGGTGGGTTGAGTAAATACAAATTACTCTTTTTGAGTAGTTACACATCTACTTATCATCTCTCAGTTGCATCTTTGGGCAGAGTACACTCAGGGGCTTCTCTGTCAAAGGACAGTGGCAACTGGGAAAATAATATTGAAGAGGTGCCCAGCCCTTGGGAGCAGCTGCCCAAGACTGCACCTTCCCATTGCACCAGAGGGAGGGATTGGTACATGCACCGAGGCCAGTGCAATGCCAGATAATTTTCGTTCCTAGCCCGGGTGTATGCACTTGGGCTCCCCATATTAAACTGACTTTACATCACAACATGTCTTCATGGGTGTGGGGGCTGTTGAGTAAATACCAAATTACTATAAAGTAGAGCTGGGGCTTTTTAATCTCAGAATTTGTGGGAGAATTGAACTCCAATTTTGCATTTATTCATATATATTTCATAATATAGGTTTTTACTTAATTAGCTATCTCTTCAAATGTTGAATGTATAACTAATTTCTCTTTTCCCATATTTATACTATATTAATTTTATACTAATTAATTATAAATTGTCCTCTGTTCTGTCACCCATGAAATAAAAATAATTGTTTGTATGGAAATGTGTGGTCTACGTACATCAAATTGTCTTTAAATTAAGTGTCAGCAGAAGAATTATTATTGAACTTTTAAAAGGTAAGCTTAAACATTAATTCAATACTAAAATGCAGTGATCAATTTTGAGTTCTTCTGCAGTTTATTGATGCCTATCACATCTACTCCTCCCTAGCTATTGTGATGATGGCCAAATCAAGTGTCATCCACAGCAGCTAGCTTAAATGCCACTTGATAGGGCAGCTTATAAGGTAGTTTATAATAAAATATGCACTACAATTTTGGATACAAAAGGAAAATAAGAGTTACTCCCCTTTAACCATGAAAGCAACGATAATGGCTAGTATAATATATTAATATATATTTTGAACCTCACATAATCTGTTAACTCTGAATCTGAACTCAACAAAAATCCTTCCCTTCACCTAACTTTTCTAGAGCCTTTGAATGAGCTATGAATCATTGAAATTAGACCAGTAGGAGCAGAGGAGTTGCTTGGACATACACATACACAAACACACACACATACACTGTACTTTATGTATAAGATGAAGAGACTACAACCTTCATAGAATTTTAGATATCTAAGTTATATATGTGCAAAATGCTGGACACATATTTTATTGGCAAATGCACACACTAAATATTAATTAATTAAAGCACATCTGGTTGTTACAAACAACCCTGAACAGAACCAGTCACTTTGTAGAATAACATACACCATCTGCAATATGAAAATTAAGCATCAAGCATGGTGCCTATACTACAGGCCCATTCATGGGTCAACTAAGGGCTAGAACTGAGGGTCTACTTCATGTTTGAATTTCAGAAATTTTGGTATAAAATTTAAAAATTAACTCTTTTTGAAAATATTTGTAATGACAATTTGATTCATTAATTATAATTTGATTATCTTTGGAGATAATCACATTTAAAATTTAAATAAATGAAAATCCATATTTTTGGTGTAGACATCGGCAAATATTAAACAAGAGAAAGCCAAAATTGCTGGTAAAAGATCAAAACAATTTTTAAAATTTTGTTAAATAAAAACATGAATTTTGACATTCATTATAGAAAAGCCTATGAAAGTTTCAAACTTTTAGAGATGGTTCTTTGCTATATGCATCTTTTGAATTAATTATTCACCATAAAAATGTTTTAAATGAAACCATATTGGAACTACGAATTCTGGAACAAAATTATGACACAAAGCAAAATAAACAAGCAACTAATTTTACTGTTTAGAAATGTAGTAACTATTGTTATACTGACTTATTTTCTCATAAATATACTTTTTATTATTAGAGAAGTACCTATAAAAATACCTCTTAAAAATAGGTGATTTAGTAGCAGGATTAGGGCTATTAATTTGTACACCTTATTTATGATATCTAAATTATAAAATTTATTGAATTATATGTCATGAACCTTACATAAAAACATTCTTAATAAATGATTTTTTCATTAATTTTGTAGTATAAAATATTCAATTTTCTTCTACTTTGTTTTTTTAATGATAAACTAAGAGTAAACATACCTATTTAATACTTTTTAGAAAGATAAAGACAATTTACTGATAAAATATTAAATTTTATCATCAATATTATGTTATGAATAATAATATCATAGAAAAAAATAAGAAATTAACATTATGTGACAATGACATTTTTAAATAAATTTTGCCATATACAAGCATAATTGAGAATAGTATTAGGTTGGTGCAAAAATAATGACGTAATAATGTCGTTTTTGACGTTAAAAAATACGTCAAAAAACGACATTATTATGTCATTATTTTTGCACCAACCTAATATTTGGGAAAAAAAGCTGTTAAAAATTAAACATTATTAAAATTAACTTTCTTGGGAGAGTCAATGTAATATTTGTAAAAAGAGAGACTAGAAAAATTAGATTAAGAATTTCTTTCTTTCAATCAAATAAAATCATGCATTTTTAGGTTTGAGTATACTGCCTTATCTTCAAATGTTTTTTTTTAATTTGGCAGTGTAAAAAGCTAAATTACAGTATAAAATCTGTGAAAAAAATTCAACATACGTTTTTTCTGTTAAAAACAGAAATACAGATTGTGCCAAAAAAATAAAATTTATTATTAGAGTATTTACCTTTATGAATAAACTTTGCATAGAAAAAAATATTAAATTAATTTAAAGTGAAAAGTATCAAATTAACTTTAAAAGAATAATGTTCCACTTCCAAGTGACAAGGCCAAAATTCCTAAATTACATTTTTTTAGTGAATTTCACACAAAAAAATTTGTTTTGCAATTAACATAAAATATGTGTCTGAAGAAAGTAAAATAAATAAATCTAAAACTTACTTCAATCAAATAAAGTAGAGTTATTTCAAGTGTAAAAGCCAAAATTACTTGAATTACTTAAGCCATTTACAGCAGTGAGCTACTACAAATACAAATTGAAACTGTCACTTTTTAAATAAACCTTCAGTTCTGGCCTTTAATTGCATGATGAGTAGACCCATAATATAGAACACCATAGAATTAAGTTTGAATATATGGTGGGAGTGAATTTTAATATTTTTTAAAAGAATATCAAATTCAAAATAATCAAAACATTCAGAAGGGTTTTCTAAATCAAATTAAATATAGTTTCATTAATTTATTTATAATTGAGATAATAATGATCTTGAAGAGAAAATCAACATTCTCTATCAAGTGTTCCAAGAAATGGAACTCAAGATAAACCTTTCCAGAACAGAAATTATTATCTGTAATTGGAATAAAAGCAGCAATGACACATACCCTGATTCCATCATAAAAACTTCAGGATATGGAATTAATAAATACTAAACAAATACCTCATTGTATGGATCAATTATAAGAAATTTAGTATAGGTGAAAAGAAAATTGAACATAGAATAGGCTCTGCTAGAGGTAACTTTACCCCAAACCACAAATTGCTACAAAACATTAATTGTCAGATTGAGCCTTTCATATGGATGTCATGCATGGCACCAGACCCGTTTGGAAATATCCAAACTGTCAGCTGTATACAACTGCTTCCTCTGATCAATGGTTAAAAATTGTTTTGAATGTATGAAGCCTGTTGTCCTTGATGAAGACCACATTTCCTCAAACCTTGTGGACTGGCATTACAGAATCACAAACAAAGAACTTTACCAAATAACAGAAACCATATCACTTGAGGACTTACAACTGCAGCAACAGTGAAAATGGATATCACATGTAACTTGAAGAGAAAATAATGACATAATTAAGATGTTGATGTTCCACACTATTTCAGATAAAAGGTAGTCCTGGGTACAATTATAAACTACATCCAGCAGTAAGGCCTCTTATTGGGAGTAGACATTTTGAGGAGACTGGAACAACCATTTAATTACTGTCATTCTCAAGTCCACCTTGACCCAGGGTGGTATCGTCTGTTAGGGTCCCAGCAATGAGCAATAGTAAACCTCCCATAAAACAAAACACTATGAAAGTATGAAAAATTACATTTTTATAGTAAAAATACCAGCAATACATTTTTAAATTACCAACAATATGCGCATACTAACAAATTGTAATGATTTCACTCAAATCCATTTAAAATAATACCAAACCAACTATCAAGAACTTTCATGACATTGATCCATATAATATTCTAACATTTCTTAAATTAAACTATATTCCAAGATATAACTTCAAGAAAACTACAATATAAAACACACATCACCACCTCTAGTAATCATGTCCACACAAACATGTATATGCACAAAATCTGAACATCATCTACCATGTATTCAATTGTGAAAGCAGAATAACATTAAATTTTTATTACTTCCAAGCTCCCAAGAAAATTAAATTTTGGCATTAAATGACCCATAAGGAGTTGATGTGTTGTTAAACAGACAAATCAATCAATCAAATAAAAGTTTAGGAAGGATACCTTCATTAATAATAGAAAGAGCAATAACTGCTACTTAACTTGAGAAACCTATTTTCCTGAAAAATTGTTTTAAGAGAAAGATTTTATAAATTTCATCTAACAGCAGTACTGGCTGCTCAGTCAATGAATGTCAAATGTTTCCTTATAAGAAAATGGTTAATATTACCATTACCATTTTCTGAAAGTTTAAAACAATGAACTAATGAAAACATAACTTTCTTTATATTATACTGATAGAATGCCTAATAAAATCATTTGAGTAATGTCCATGTGGACATTGTCAAATATTAATTGATATTTTCCAGTAGATAAGAAATTGTACAAAGATGTCTGTACACTGCCGTCTTTCATTTTTCTTATTAAAGCTTTAAAACAAAGGCATTCATTTAAAATTTTAATGCTATTGTATAATCTAAATGTATTGGCTAATTTACATAACCAAAATCAGGAGGTCAATTTTGTTCACTAATAACATAAATAAAAGAAATAATCAAATCCACTTTTTCTGTTATGATTCCATTCATAACCAAAGATGTTATTGAATATCTTCTCTATTTTAAGTGCCAAATGACATTAATTATGTAATGTCTCCCTTCATTTCAAAATGTATGCTTTATCTTCATTTTGTTCTCTCTGCACAGCTGTGACAAATACAATGTTTTCCAGTGATACTATTTAGTCTTCTGGAGTAGGAATAGCTATTGTTCTGGCCTTGGTCAACACACACACACACAAATAAATAAACACAGCCTGGTCACTACAAAATATTGGCAGTGCTGCTGCTGCATCAGCTGTTACTGAGGTTTGGGAATGCAAATACAACAATCCATTTGTATTTGTTTTTCTGCATTTTTTTTAATAACATGTTTACATTTACCCACTAATAGTACTTAGTAGTAATTTTTCAAGATCATTTATTTCAAATAATAAATAAATGAAGAACTACTTTTGTTAAAGATTTATTCTGGCTGAATGTACAAATATTTCTTCTTATGACAAACAAAATGAAATTTTGTGTAAAGAAGCTTCATAACAGAATTGTTTCTGAAATGAATCTTGGAGTATGAACAATGCAATTAAAAGCTCTGGATAATATTTCTCATTAGTGTCTTTAATTTTAGCAAGTTAGTTACTTAAGTGACTAAAAGTAAGCAGTAAAATTATTAAGTGGTACTTCACAGAAAATTAATTTTATAATTCAATTTCCATGGAAAAATATTGTTTTTTTTTACAGGAAATAGAATCAGTGAACAAACGAAAACTAGAAAGTATTTTTCATATCTGATGTTAAGAGTTGTTACTCACTTTTACAATGATGCATAGATTGCAACATAGATATACAATAGGTAATGAGTTTTGTTAACTTCTAAAATTTGGCTACAATGTAATCTACAAAATTAAATTTAAGCATGGCTATATACATACAGTAAAAGTATTCCATATAAAAACAACTAAAATTTGATCTTTAATCTAAAAATCAGATTCAAATGAATATTCAGATACAAACTTTGTTTCAAATTAGAAAAGAGAGCACAGACAAGGCTTTGTTTCTTACTAAGGAACACTGTAGCTTGATTCTTTTATTTTGGCATCTCTATAAAAACTAATTCAGTTTATATAATTAGGTTTTTGGTCAACAACCAAAACTAATGGGTTGAAATAGAATAATAGAAATCTCTACAAGAACTTTTGTTTGAGCACAAACATATCAATCATGTAGAATAATTGAGTCACAAAATTAATGAACTTTACTGGATCACTGATACTGATGTTGTAGCTTTGTATTATGTGAAAATTAAGTATAAAAATTAAGTTTATGTGCTTCTAAATTTGTGTGAGACAAGTCAACCAAAATAAAAGGAAATAGAAAAAAGATGGGATAGAAGTTAAAAAGATAATAGGTTAAAAGATTATGGTTTTATGACACTTCTATAAGTTATTCTATATTTAGGTTGTAGTATTTTTGAAGAAATACTTTAAAACGTACATAAATTAAAATTTGGTAAATATGAACAAATTAAACAAATTCATATTATAGTGGACAAATTATTAGAATATGTTCTATTAATTAATCAGTTTTAGAGCAAATAAAACATTTTTATTGAAAATTATTAATAAGATATGCTATCCCAACTTAAAATAAAATTTAATTATATTTTATATTTTACTAAGAAAGATAAAAATTACACAGCATTTAAAACATATCAAATTATTAATCTGCAAAGTTCTATCTCTCAAGCACATATAGTTATTACTGGAAATATTATACTCTTCAAGTAACATATTCAAATTGAACTAACACTTTTCTATTAAATATTCATGTGCATTTTGTGTCTACAACTACATCCCTACATCAAGTATAAATAAAAGGACAGTGTATCAAGTAGTCAATCCATGTAATAGTCTGAGCAATATCTGGATGTAACAGACTGCACAGAGTTTGTAAGAGAATTCATTAAGAAATCTTCCTGTGTTTAGTCTTTTTCCTCTTGTACAAAAATTCTCTTCATTAGGAGAAACTGGACTAAAAAAGAAGAAACATTTTTTAAAATTGCCTCAACTATTTCTGGAATAGAAATTTTGGATTTACATTTTATATACATTCTTTTTTTTCCTTTACTTTTTCTTTGGGGATGAGTTGAATATTTTTACAAGGTCAAAATTCACTACCTCAACTTTCCACAAGGAATTACCAAAATGCATTCACACTTTAGCAAAAATATGCTATCCTCAATTTTTATAATTAACTAAAAATCAGGAAATGATCTGATTTAAATGAAATTGGAAATAATTTTATGATGAAGTTCATTAGTTTAGAAAACTTTATGGAAGTATATTTTTATTTAGTCAGTCCCACCTTTGAACTGTGAACTCTTAAATTTGAGAGGTGAGCATTAAATTTTTTTACAGTTATATAAAGGAAAATCACTGAAGATAGTATTTCATTAAAATTATGCAATATCAACCATAAACATACTGAAAATTCATCCTGAACCTTACCAAAGATAATTAAATAAAACTCAAAAGATATTTTTTGTTGCAATTTGGTATTTCAATAATTTAATAAAATATTATTTTCTCTCAGATTTGACAGGAAAAAAATCAGCATTAAATATCTATTTTTTTTTTTTAAATTAGTTGTAATTTTCCAGTGTGGCTTTGAAATTCATTCATTGCTGTTCACAACAAGAGATTTTTTAATGAATAAATATATGAAACATAAAAAAATGTCAAGCTTAATGCATGGACGTTTTTTAAGAATTTCTTTTCATTTTTAAAATTTTCATTCTTTATAAATGACAGATTATTTTTGTTTGTATATTTTTGTTCACAAAGTATTTCCTTTTTTATTAACACTATCTAATCAATAAGCTTTTAGCAATTTTTCGTTTTAATAGAAGCACTTTTTGGCTTAATAAATTTTTAAATTCAATGAATTGTTGTGTGATGAATGACCATGTCAATGCTTTAAAATGTCTAAAATCCTATTTAATTACATAAGATTATTTTTCTTTTTTTTTTTTACAGGTTAGCTTTAGGATATTATCTTTCAAATAAAAACAGACTAACATCTAAAAAACATTTAAATATAAAATGCTTTTTAAGTTGTTTTTATTTTAATAAATCTGTGGGATGCCTATAAATATTAAATACAACAAAAGCAAGTATAACCTCAAGTTCAGTGCAAGAAGACTTCAACTTTTTTAAATGAAAAAAGGACGTAAGTAATAAAAAAGAAAATCATGTCACTGTAGAAAAAGATAATTTAAAAGCATTCCAACATTTTCATCATTTTTTACCTATACATAATTATAAGGAACACTTGCCCTCCCCTTACTACATATATACAATTTCATCAATAAAAATACTACTTTAGTCATATGCAATCCTACAGGACAAAACGTGTTACACCAAATTTTTTCCACTTTGTCATTAATTTAACTAGTATCTTTATAGAAAAACACATTTGTTTTTCTCTCAAATCATTTTCATTTATTTTCACTTGTACATTAAAATTTGACACAAAGAGTAAAATTATTAAACATTTACACATTTTATAGAATGTAGTTATCAAAATGCATTGTCAAAGTTTTAATATTAAGTAACAAATTTTCAGAATATTTACATTATATACAGTCAGACTAATGTCCTCAAACTTGTTTTTATCATCACATTTTGGCCATTTTGCTCTCTGACCATCTTCAGGCACCTGTTTATTTCAGTCACCATTATGGAATTTCAAAGTGAATTCTTTATTTATTCTAGAAGAGTAAATTGTTCTCCTTTTCCATTGTTCATGTATTGGTTAATTGTTCTTTTTTATGCGTAATTGTCCTTTTAATAGAAGGTTTTATAAAATTAACATTTAAGACACTAAGAGATTTCATCAAGAAAGAATGTTTATAAAGTTGATTAAATGCTAAAATCTAGGTATTTAAAAGGTCATTAATAGATTTGAAATTTTGTTCAACATTTGGAATGCAAACAATTTGAATAAAAAGCTTTAAATACAGATGCAGTAAGATAAGCATAAGAATTTTAAACAGATAATGTTAGAAAAATTTTAAACTTTAGAATGTAGAGTAGGATTTGGAACATTTTTCTCAACAGTCAGAATAAATAAAAAAAATTCCTTTTAGCTGTAAAAACTGCTTTAAAAATAAATAAAACCAGTTGTCATAAAAACTGTCATATTTACCAATACTCGCCAAACTATCACTGTCTGAATCTTCAGATGACATGCTTTCAAATATTGTTTCTTTTGTAATCCTTGGATCAGTTTTGTGGGCATTCACTGACATTGGACAAAGTGAATTTGCTGCTGACAATGAGTTACACACAGATAATATTTAACTTGCAAATAACAACAGGCTAACAGAACGAGTGATTGCACGGCCAACCAATGGGCTTAAGATCTATTACTGGTTGATATTGATCAATGATAGTATTAATTGAAACTCATCTTGGTTACTTTGTCATTTGATACATCCTGACCTTGCTTTGTGCTCAGATTTAACACCAATGTCATCAAGCATCAGTTGCAAGTAACATTTGTTCAAAATTAAGAGACATAAAATTGGGGTTCAAAATCTAACATGTTTCATGCTGATTAAGTTCACTTTAAATATCACATCAAAACAGAATTCAAAATATTGGAGATTAAAATAAGCATGAAAAATATTTATTTTTATATATTTGACTATTAAAATATTGAAAAGATTTTCAAGTCGTGTAATTACTAGTTATGAAATAAGTAACATTAAGTAATAAGTGTAAAGCGTTTTGTAAAAAAATAATGCCATTTCAATTTCTTCAGTGAAGAAATTGATGCCATTTTTTTCAGCAATAAGCAACATTTGGGGCAAAATTTAGCCATTTACCTGATGGCTACAAGTAGTAAATATTTAAAGGCAGGTTGGGAAAAATGTTTTTTTGGATTTAATTTATCAAATTACATCAACAGGTGTTGCCAAAAGAGTGCAATAATTTTTCTTATCTAACAGCATGCTACTTTTAGAGAAAAAGAGTTGGATCTGATAACCAATGTGATGGTATTATATATATATATATATATATATATATATATAG
Source organism: Acanthosepion lycidas (assembly GCA_963932145.1). NCBI lineage: Eukaryota > Metazoa > Mollusca > Cephalopoda > Sepiida > Sepiidae > Acanthosepion > Acanthosepion lycidas. The sequence continues at coordinate 630,786 of OZ010583.1, read as the reverse complement.
CTATATCAAATACAGATTATCCATTTCTGACACACATTTTGTCTGTATGAGAGGAAATATTGGCACATTTTGCCAGAAAAATCATAACAAAAAATACATTTATTCATTTATTTGGGGTCTGAAATGATAGCTGATCCTGAGAAATTGTTAATAAGTACTATTAAGAGACAAGTGTGAGCAAATTATAAAAAAAGTAAATAAAAATGCATGATAAAAAACAAAACAAATTGGAATCATTTGTCTGTATTCATATTCCCAGACATCAGTAACAGCTGATGTTGCAACCAGCACTACTAATACTTTATGTTGACCAAGAAAATTTGAAATTAGGTTTGAATAATCAAATAAATATTTTTCATAGTGCTTAATATCTCATGAATCAAATAAAATTTTAAAAAAAGGTCCTTAAAAATGAATAAATAATTATAACTATCAAAAGGTCCCACAAATTTACAAACATCCTGATCGACCAGGCTACTACTGAATGCATTTAAGCAAAGCTTTCTTCACTCTCCCCTAACATTCCAAATAGCAGCTATAAATAGTACTTTATGAATAAGCAACACATCTATATTTCACATGCTTATTTTTAGAAGGATATTATATTTTGAACCATAAAGAATATATTAAATAGATAATTATAAAGACATGAATTTTATTTTGCATATTCGTCTTATTATATCCCAGATTTGTAAGCTTGGCTAAGCATTTTATTTTTATAAGCTAAGAAAAACTAAATGAAATGACCTTGGTTACTGCAGAAAAAGATGTTAGTAATCAGGTAACATAAACTATGACAACTTAATTTATTTCATTGTAAAATGATGCACAATATTCAAATCATTTAAAAAAGAATTTCTTGGCAGGAGCTATCTCCTAATGCACATTTTAGGTTCAAAAAAAGTAGCATGCACATTGATTTGAGGAGAAACATGACCATGTCTATTTAATAAACCATCTTTGAGAGATGGTAATTTTTCAGTAGACAGCTGTTACTAGCAGCCAGGTGCTCTCTCCTCATACATCAGTGCTCACCACGTCAACAGAGATGAGTAAAAGCTCACCCACTGCCTTAACAATCAACATCAGCAAAAATAAATGTTTGCTTTGCTACTTTCAAGAGAAAAATCTATAAAATTCTATAACATGATTGTTGAAAATTGATTTATTTACTTGAGAAAACTATAACACACATAAGGAAGAAATTAAAATAATTTTAAACAGTTTATTGCATCCTCAGCTTTCATGTAGGTTCTAATTTTTAAGTGAAAGCATTTTAAAATTTTGTTTTCTGGTAAAAGTTTTATGATGAAGATTTCAAATTAAAGTTTATAAAAGTGACTATCATCAAATGATTTATAAACATGCATGTTAATTGCAATAATATATATATGAAATCTTTAAACAAGAGATTTACATATGAAAAGGTATAAAATTGTGCAATTTTGTAAATTTGACAATTTTAAGGTTCTTGGTTTTTCTCAAATGCATTTCTGCAAAAAATGTGCATTCTATAAAATATCCAAATTAAATTAACATAAGGATACAATATTACATATTTAATTCATTACTACCAGAAGTGTATGAGTGACTTGTATTCCATAGTAAAACCATTTCTGAAACTGCTGCTAAGAAAATAGAAAAATAATAAACAGTTGTATACTCATAGAAAACTCACAACAGCTAGTAACTATAGATTTTATTTACTAAACAAAAATAAAAGTATTGAGAGTAAAAACAGTTAACGGAAAATGGGGTCAGAAAAAAAGAATTTGAATTTTAGCTGATTTTGCATGTATTCACTTTGTACAAGTGTCACAGAAATAGAAAATGGAACAATCAATGTTATGACTGTTGTTGGTAATAACTGCAGCAATAGACAAGGCAGAGAAAAAAAACAAGGTTGACAGTATAGCTCCTACAAGACCCTTGAAATTAGTGACATTACCATTTGCCACTGCTGCAGTTATTCATCCACATACATGTCTTGTCCTGCTCAGTGATTGTTCACAATTGTCTATCAGAGATAGACAGGAAAGTTCATTCTTAGGCTTGGCCCAATATGTCTCCCAATTCATTTTGAAATTATTTGACCATCAATAAACATTTTAAACAGCTCCTGTTTATTTGCCAGTCTAGGGTTATACAGTGCAACCAAGGTATCTCTTTTCAAAGCTCTCACTGGAGGAAGATGAATATTCCTCATCCCAAAATTTCTTTTCTCGTCCATTCTTGAATAACTATAAATGAAAACCTCAGTAAAAAACAGGACGATATATGCTGATCAGTGATGCCAAACCTAAACATTGCCATTCCTCTTTAGTAAGAACATGTTTCTTAAACACTGCAAACATAACAAGTGCATCCTGTCATTCAATACAAAGCTTTACACAATCAAAAAGATGTGATAGGATGTAATATGATGACAGCAGAATATGGTGACCACCAAATCACATGCAACTTCTTATTTTTTCAAACATGAAAACTGAGATCATTCCAGCAGAATAAAAAGGGATAAGTAAATCAATAAGCCAACACTAGTGGAAACTGTCAAGCAGCTCGAATGGATCTAGCTGAACCAACTACCTGTCCAATAAGACACAACAGTGCAGCAAGACTATTTACAGGGAATACCATCAACACCAAGAGAACTACAAGCAATTTGAAAAGAGGCCAAAGAAAATTGACAATTATTTGTTGATCCTCCAAAAAACAAAGTAATGGTGGGAATATTTACATCGCTTAGACTGTTGTCCTCATCTTTATTGCCATATTCACAATATTTCAGCTGTTGTATGCTGTGACCTTCTTCAGGTGATATATGTTGGAATTTTGAACTAAACCCATTATTTAGTCCATGGGGGTAGAATGTTCCAATTACTCATGCCATGCATTTTTTGGATATCTCATCTTCAGTTAATTCCTTTAGTAACTCAACTCTTGTTTTGTTCCCTCCATTGTGGACAAGTATTAAACTCATAACTCTTTGTGATAAGTTACTTTTTGGATTACTTAATCAATGCTTTTATCCACTGGGTCATGTGTCCTTGGGGACATCATTAAGTGGATTTTGGGGACTTATAAACCTAAAGTCTTAGTAACCATTTTTACCAGAGCTCATATTACAATTTCTGTTACTGTTTTTTTTTCTAGCACTTTGTATTACTGGTTCCCATATTGTATTCATGTCTATACTTGGTCAGCTTAGGAGTTTTTTACAGCCCAACATATGTTCTGATTCATTAAGTTTTTGTATTTTCCAGTGATGCTCTCTGTTATTTCGACTTCATCCCACAGAGGGCAGTGATCTCCCTTTACCCTCCATATATGGTCAGCCATGCCTGATTTTTCTATTTCCCCTCTTGTTATGCCATTAAAGTGTTGTTGTAGTCTTATTTTTAGTGGATGGCCTGTTTCTCCTTTATATTTCTTGCCACAACTGCAGTGGGTGGTGTGCATACAGTCCTTAATCATGTTCTCCTCTATAGGTGGTCTATGAGTGGCATTGTAATTATTTACACTATTTGTGTTGTTTGGAATGTTGTCTTCAGCTTTATTGTCATATTCACAATGTTTCAGCCATTGTACACTCCAACCTTCTTCAGTTGATATATGTTGTAATTTTGAACCAAACCCTTTAATTAGTCTATATGAGTAGATTGTTCTAATTCCGCATGCCATGCATTTTTTGGATATCTCAGTTTCAGTTAATTCCCTTTAGTAACTCAATTCTCCAGAATTACTGATGAAGACCTGAAACAGAATCCAGCATGATTAGGATAAATCCTAAAGTGCTAGAAAAAAAAAAAACAATAGCAGAAATTGTTATGAGCCTGGTAAAAATGGTTACTGAGACTTTAGGTTTATGAGTCCCAAAAATTCACTCACTGATGTCCCCAAAGACATGGTCCAGTGGATAAAAGCATTGGTTGAGTAATCCAAAAATTGATGACCCAATGAGTTGTGAGTTTAATACCTGTCAACAGCAAAGGGAACACTAACTTGGAGTGTTGAGTTGCTAAAGGGAATTAACTGAAACTGATATCCAAAAAAAATGCATGGCATGTGGAATTAGAACAATCTCACCCCATTCAAAATTCCAACATATATCACCTGAAGAAGGTCTGAGTGTACAAATATGAATATGGCAATAAAGATGAGGACAACAATAGTGTAATAATAGTACAACAGTAAATAGTATAAATAGTTCCAATACCTCATCTCAGAAATATAGATATTAATGAGGGGTACATTTACTTATTTACTTTTGCTAAGAATGAGTGAAGTATAGCAATGCCATTACCTTTCAGAACTAGGTTTTGTAAATAAAGATAGTACTTTTGCAGTAGATGGGAAACATTTTACTTGTCCCCACATACACATTAGAAGTTTTATCTCCAGGTTATTTTCTTTGAGTATCACTAAACACGTTCCTGACTTGCATCTTTTATGAGCTGAAAGATAACTACAACAATCTAACCCAGTACTAATTTTATTGTCTTGTTTGAATAGGATATAGTTAATGTCTATCCCCTCTCCAATAAAATTCATCTTGTTCTAGATGTTCTATGAGGAACCTAGCATGTCATCTCAGTAATTTTCTAGGTCAGGCCAGTCAACTACCTACCCATCTTGTATATTGGCACCACCAAATAAGTCTTCTTATCCTAAAAACGCATTATGGTATCAAAATGGTCATGTAAATCATTGGAAAAAACAACCAATTACTTAATAGGTTTACTGAAACCAAAGTAACTTAATTGTATTGAATTAGGTACTTTAAACACTAAAAGTGGAAATATGCACATTCTAAGAAAAAATATTGCAAATGCCTTACAAATATTAATTCACAAATCAATACACTTTCAATATAAGAATCAAATAACAAAAGGAAGTATTTGATCATACTATCATTACTTACAAAAAAAAGTTGCAACAATTTTGCAATACAATAAATTAACTTTGTATATAGGTGAAAGTATAATTCACTATTTTGACTTGTTTGTCACTGAAGTTACATAATCAAATATATATAAGTATATTTATCATGCATGTTTTGAAACAATGTGGTTTAACATCTCTGTACGATGATTGATGACACCATTAAAAGAGAATCCAAAGGCCTTTCTCCCACACATGCATAAAAGATTTTAAATGAAAATTTACATTATTCAGTTCAATCACAAAAATACCCAGGTTTATAACAGGCTTATTTTAGGTCAGAGTAAAATCAATGTTTCCATTTATTTTCAGTCACTTTTTGGTTTCTAAATTTGTTCAAAAATCTTCAAAAGATTATTGAGGTTAAGTGCAGCAAATATCTTTAAAAAAACACACACACAGGAAAAACTATGACAGAATGCTGCAGAAAAATATATTTGAAAAATAACCCAACATAAAAATTGATTGCTTACTCAACCAGGAAAATGGCTGGGTTTTTAATATCTAACTGAAAGCAACCAATTCTGCTAATATAAAAGGAACAATCTGCCATCTGTTCATGTAACTGATCTTATGCATCCCACCACCCATGCCCCAGTACTAAAATTGCTGGTAGAATGTGGCTACAATAAAGTTATATCAGTGAGAGTATCACAAAACTAGTCTAAAATAAACAAATGATTAATTATAAAATAATTTTCTCTCCATTTTCATTTTTAATTTATTTTCAGAAATTTCATGGGATTGTTACAATCAATAATTAAATATTTCTCAAGATTTGGAAATAAAAAAATAGGTAATACCCTTGAAATTTGATTATTGTCTATAGAAAGTATTTTCATTGTACAACTTTATAAATGATTAATTGCCTTTATCCCAGTTGCTCAAACTTTCAGTGAAATATTTCCCTCATAATTCTGATGGATTTAAGGCATATATCATGCATGAAAAGGTTTGGAAGTGATTTTTTCTTTTTCTATGCATCAAACTACATAAGAATCATTAATAAAATGAGTATACAAAAATGAAATTTAAAATCGTCATTTCGAGACTTGTATTACTATTGGGGCCTAAAATCGGAATCTTGAAGTTTTGATTTAAGGCATATATCATGCATGAAAAGGTTTGGAAGTGATTTTTTCTTTTTCTATGCATCAAACTACATAAGAATCATTAATAAAATGAGTATACAAAAATGAAATTTAAAATCATCATTTTGAGACTTACTACTAGGGCCTAAACCACAAACTTGGTGCTTTGATTTAAGGCATATATCTTGCATGAAATGGATTGGAAGTGATTTTTTCTTTTTCTACACATCAAATTACATAAGAACGATAAATTAAATGAGCATGCAAAAATTAAATTTAAGATCATCATTTTGAGACTTGTATTACTACTAGGGCCTAAAATCGCAATCTTAAAGTTTTGATTTAAGGCATATGTCATGCATGAAAAGGTTTGGAAGTGATTTTTTCTTTTTCTATTCATCACACTACATAAGAATGATTAATAAAATGAGCATGCAAAAATGAAATTTAATATCGTCATTTTGAGACTTGTATTATGAGTAGGGCCTAAACCGCAAACTTGGTGCATTGATTTAAGGCATATATCATGCATGAAAAGGATTGGAAGTGATTTTTTCTTTTTCTATGCATCAAACTACATAAGAATCATTAATAAAATGAATATACAAAAATGAAATTTAAAATCGTCATTTTGAAACTTGTATTACTACTAAGGCCTAAAATCGCAATCTTCAATTTAAGTCATATATACTCTTCTTTACTTGATCTTTTTCTTACCTCATGCACAGACTGATGTTGTCTTTTGTAACACTGTCCACTAAGCAACTCTGGCCATGTGATAATGTCTGTAGATATTTCTTTCTGCATATCTATTACACAAGAATCCCCCATTAACAAAATATCATTTTGTTACTAATCCATTGATTGCGACTCATTTCTTGATTCTTACTGTGGATTCTCTTCCTGGAATTAAATTTTTAATTTTCCCATTGAAAATTGTCCCATTGATGTTTCTCCCTGGGCAAAAGTTGGCATCAAAGCTTTCACACCAAGACTGAAATAACAAGTGAAGATAAAATCTTCTCAGTTCACTCCTGAATGTTCAGTGACTATAACCTACAGGAATCACTTCTTCCGGTTATATTAACACAATAGTTCCAATAATAACAGAAGCCTGTATCTGCTCATAATGAGTAAGTGTAAGTGTATCATCAATGAGGCAAAGTTGCTGTTTGTTAATAAAATGAGACAACATATCATTTCTTACAAGTTTGGTTCTAGAGATTACTGATGTCTCTGTAAGTGTGTGTTGAACAAGAGTAAATCCTCAATCCTTTCCCTCTTCAATCAATCTGCTTATGGCCATATCACATTGAAACTCTGTTTCCAAGTTAAGCAATGTCAAGTCTAGTCAGTACCTAGATAGTTGACTGCTTGGGAATACCTGGTGCTGTAAGTTTGGATGTGCAGGTGGTACACTGGATAATGTCTCAGAATTGTTAATTGGAGATCCAAGTCCCAATTACAGTTAGGTTCATTATATTCACTTATATGGAAATACCCTTGGAAAAGATATGAATCCATCTCTTTACCCCAGCTATGTTAATTAGTAAGACTTTCATCACTAAGCCATTATTATCTCCAAGAATAATATAAAATTTCATACAAAACAATTAGATTTCAGCATTAAATAGCCTACAGAGGTTGATATACTGCTAAACAAAAACAACCAACTAACCAATTTTCAATCAGTTTGAAGGATTGCCGTCTGCTGCTGATAAATCAAAATACATTGCTCAAAAATTCTCTTATGATTCTTTAGGAGCATCTTTATCTGATATTCCCCCTAGAATGGAATCTCTACTGGGTGATATGAACATAAATCCATCCATGGTTTCTGCTATCATCTCCAAACTAGATCCAAAAAAGATCCTGCAATTATCTGAAGGAAATGTGCTCCTGAACTGGCTCCTGTTCTTGCTTTCCAGATTGTTGGAAATCCTCTGTTGCAGTTCCTGTTTTTAAGAACTCTGTTGAATATTCCGATCCCTCAAATTATCATCCTTTTAGACTTTTATCTCATTTGGCAAAGTACTAGAGACTCTAATCAACACCAAATTAGTTAAACATCTCACATCAAACACTCTTCTTTCAGATAAACAATATGGCTTTTATTTCTCTGGTTCAACCACTGATGTGTTAACTTTTATTGCTGAATTTGTCTATCATGTTTTAGAAAAGAACAGTGTGTATTGGGCTATGGCTTTATCTTGAAGGCATTTAACAAGTTTTGGCATGATGGCCTTCTGAATGGCTATAGTGTCTCTAGTCAGATATTTAACAATTCAATCATTCTTAACAAATCAAGTAATGAAAGACATGATGAACAGATATGCTTATAGATCATTTCAGATTAATTCAGGGGATCCACAGGTTTCTATCCTTGAATCTAAATTGTTTCTTATCTTCATCAACAACCTTTCCAAATCAAGTATTTATGCTGATTATATAACTATTTATTCCAGTTTTAATAGTAAATCTGATAGGTCTAACAAATTAAAACTAGTAGATACTCTTGAAAACAACCCCCAATCTGGGAGTTAACTGGGGCAAGAAATGATTTGTCAATTTTAATGCCTCCAAAACTAAACTTTAACCATCATAGCCAATCATTTTGCCCTCCATCAGCATGGCTGATGCTAACCACCAGGTGAGCAACTCATTGTGCCTTCTTGGGATGACATTTTCTGCTGACATGAAATGGAGTGATTATATTGAATCATTACTATTACACCATTATTTTTGCACCAACCTAATATATAGTGTTCCAGCTATATATCTCAAAATTCTCAACAAGATCCAAAAGGTCTGTAATGCTATGGTTCCTGGCCTGGCATCTTGACTTCAGTTACTTTCCCACTGCCATGACATGTCTTCCCTCTGTCTTTTCTATAATTATTTTCATGGTAGTTGTTCTAATGAGCTCTCTTCCTTGGTACCTCAGCTGCATGAATTTAAGTGCAATACTAGATTGGCTACTAGGTCTCATCATTTTACCATTGAAATAGCTACAAGTAACTGACATTTCTATTCTAATAGTTTCTTTTCTCACACGTCTCGCCTGTGGAATTTGCTTCAGTTTCACCTCAGGTACTTGCTTCTCTGTCAACTACAATCTTCAAAAATTTAAATGCAACATCTATTGCCATCTTATGTCTTCATGAATTCTGTTCTTTTAGTGTTCTTTCTCTTCACTAAAGACTTCTTATACTCTTCTACTTCCAGTAACTCCTTGTATCTTAGAGGCATTATTGTCTTGTTTTGATAGATTTTTAACCTTTATGTATTAATAATCAAACAATTTAGTGATAAGGAATTTTCTTTTTTGAAGATTTACACATTTGGCTTTTTGGTGCACAGTTCTGTAATCATTCTGTACAGTCATTTAAGCATGTCAATAGAAATGCCAAGAAAACTTTATACTATTTAAGGTCCATGGTTACAATGCTTTTCTCTATTGAAAACATTGTTTCCTAAGTAAATAGCACAGATAAAAATATATGATGATGACACAAACCAAATGTAAATGTTTATCATATAATTAACTGCAGGCCTGATAAAATTCCTGTAGATGTTCTTAAGAATCTTAGCAAAGAGATTTCCCAAATCTTGGCAAAATTGTTTAACCACTACCTGAAAGAGAAATGTTTCCCAGGTCCATGGAAGGCACCAGCTGTATGCCCAGTTTATAAGAATGGGGATGAGCACTCATCGTCATTGTAATATCACCATAACAAACTCCTTACATATTGCAACAAGAGGTTAATCACCTCAACAGAAACAACCTCCTGAGTGACAAACAGTATAGGCCTCGCTCTTCTAAGCCCACTCCTGATATCTTAACTATTATTACATATAAAATCAGTGAAAAACTTGATGATAAATCCATCATGAGAGTGGTTACCTGAGATATCTCAAAGGTTCTTGACAAGATGTGGCATAAGAGCCTGCTACAAAACTCCCTGGATATGGCATTTCTGGGAGAGCCTTCTCAATTATCAAGTCCTTCCTACTAGATAGGCCCATGAAGGTTGTTCATGACCAATCCTTAAAAGCTGATGAGATCAATGCAGGCATACCCCAACACCCTCTTCTCTGTTATACCCTTTTTCCGCTATATATTAACAATCTATCTAAGAACATTCTCAGATCTCTAGTAAATATATGTGCAGATGATACCAAAGTTTATGGGAGCACCACAAAAATCTAAATAACTAAAATCTGGCAGCTGATCTCTCCTCTGATTTTGCTTGCACAGTTCAATGGAGGAAGAACTAGCTTATAACAGTGAATTCCTCCAAAACCAAGCTAGTAATGTTTCATCATCACAGAACAGACCCTAAGTTTTCTCTTGTCATGATTAATGGTTGTACTCTCAATGAGGCTCCTTGACTAGAACATCTATTTGGACTCAAGCTCCTACCAGATCTCAAGTGGAAATCATATATATGACTCATCATTAAAGACACTGGATAAATGGTTGGTTCTCTGTACTGCTCCAGAAAGTACTTGACCACCTCTCTCCTGCCATGCTCTATCTTTACAAGAGCCAGGTGAAACCAATAATGATGTTAGGCTGAAGCTACTCAGTCCTCACATTCCAGCTTCAACAAAAGTTTGACAGTGTTTGTGCGGCCTTGTGAGTGATGAATTGTTTTCTACCCTCAACCCTTTCCTCACAGATAAAATATTGATAACCTCTTGCTAGTTTATTGCTATTTTCATTTCAGATGTTCAGGCAAATTACAAGCTTTGGTTCCACCAGCTCAGACCCACCAGGCCATGTACATGTGTTCAAATAATCTGAATTCCATTCATATTCCATTAATAAGGAGAAAATTATTCTCAAACAGATACTTCCCTAGAACTGTAGCATTACAGAATGAACTCCCAAGAGGATTTACTCATTCACTACAATCTTAACCTCTTCAAGTTAAAGGTCAACCATTATCTTTCCAACATATTCTTATAATATGCACTTCTTGTTCCCACCCTGTATGCTCTTAAAAAAAAAAAAAAATTAGTAACTCTCTACTTTGAGTGATTCTTGGGCCTTATATAATGTGAAAAATACTAAAAAAAAAGAAAGAAAAAAAAAGCTAGAAGCAATTTATTCAAAGTTACCTTCAGTCTTTATTTCAAAATTGTTGTATAGAAAAGTGTCAGTATCAAATGAGAGCAACTTTTGCACTTACTAAATGATAGTTATAGCCCAAATGTCATTTTTAGTCCTTGTCTCTGGGGTCAGGACTGAGGAACTGAT